>LUCM01011081.1:489423-505563 GCA_008360955.1 Fasciolopsis buskii
TGTGATATGCGGAGACATCGCGGTTTGGTACGTGCTTCTTTCGAAATTCTGCACTCGATAGTTTTTCTTTCGGTGAGTTTTGCGAATCATTCATGCGAATGATGCTTGCATCTAAATTTGTCGGATCTCGTCCACTTGACCTCAGAATGGTAAAATTCCACATGGATTTCCTCCACATTCAGATGCATTTCCCTGTGAATTTTGATAAACTTAACGAAAGAGCAATCACTCTTTTCCTGCTGTTGAACCAAAGATTCCTCTTCTGATAAAACTGGATAATGCTGTTTGTTTTTAAACACGGAGGACCGACATTTTTTCACGACCTCTTGTGAACTGCCACCTTGAAGCGTCAGAGTAGGTTGAACTGCTTTACACGCAACGCCCAAAGCTTGAGCAAGGTAGGCTGCCGACGTAGACTGGATATGGTGATCGAGAAGTAAAATTGTTGTGAGTTTAGGTTTAAGGTTCTGCTCGCAGTAACACGGGTTTAAATACAAAGAACGACCGCGCCGAAGAGCAAGTTTTTAATTGAAGCTCCATGGAAAACAACTGCCCGCTCGTCAGGTGGCACAATGACGTCCAGCTTAAATTGATACATGGATAAATACCTGAAGGATTGACAAAAAATTTCGCCTTCACGGTTGTATTTTCCAAATGTTCAACTGACCGTTTACATGATGGGTCTGCACATGAGGAGTCAACTCTGACCGCTTGCAAAGAAATGCGGGAATTGAATGTGATTGGTAAATCGCCTACGGCAAGTGGTTATCCATCACTAACGTAGATGAAGTCAATTCCAATCAGCACAACCCGTTTTCGATTATGCATTCCAGTTGCTTCATCAGCTGAAATCATTTACCAGATTGCTCTCAATAAAACAGACAGGAAATATCCAAGAATGAAGTTCATAAATCATTTCCGCTCTTGCAACCATATTGCAGTACCAGATTCCCTCTATTCTTGATCACCCGCTAACCGATGTTCTTCGTAAGGAGAATATGTATGGGTCCCTAGTTCCAAAACTTCTAATATATTCAAGTTTTCATTAGCAAACCCAGCTGAACATGAAAACGGATCAGTTTGGCGTGCACTACTGTCACTCTGGCAGCACAAGGTACAAGTGACGGACATAACGTTCGATTCCACCTTTTGCACACAAGTATTTTTCACGATAAATTAAAGACCATACTGCCAAACATTTTATTGAATCCGTCTTACGGAAATCTGCTTGGTCGAAATCTTCTCTTGAATTCTTAAGACGGGAATTTATGCTGCCTAATGAGCACCAAAAAGCAACCAGTATGGATAAAAGATAGGACTTACGGTGTCAACTGATATTACGATAATCTTGTGAGTGTATTTTTGTCAAGGTAAACGCATTGACTTGACCAGGCAACGACGGAGGAAGTGCAGGTTAAAGACAAATATGGGACCGGACATGAAACCAAAACACGGATTACTCTGAGGTCAGAAAAAAGAGATTTATCCAGTGAAAATCATGGCGTAATCTGACCTTCGGAAATTTTCGCGTGAAATCATTCGCATAATTTTCCTGAGTTTTTCAAATATGCTGTCTGATTGACTGTACCTATTCCCTATAAACTAGTGCTCGGCAAACTTTGTCATGCACATCCTAGAACATTAGCCATCACCAGTCTGTAGCTTGAAAGAGGCGACGTTTTGCGCATGTGATATGCTCCACATCACAAGGGGGAACTGAGAAAAACAGGCCTATACTGATGTTGAAACTACTTCTTTATCTGATGAGTAGTGGAACTGATTGTCGTCAATGCTATCCTGGATTTTGTTGCTGGGCAACATTTGCAAACTTCTGCTAAGGTTTATCATTTCAAAACCTCCACCCTCTTCTTTCATCGTCAAATGGAACTGATGCGCATACTCTTTATTTAGTCCTAAGTCACTTGAATACATCGCGGCTTAGGTAGCCAACCAGATTTCAGATGTGTTTCTCTATTCATAGTGTAGTTTTTGACCACGGTCCTTGTTCCGGATGTCTAGGGAGAGGTCATTTTCATTTCTGTGAGTTAGGGAATCCTAGACTAGAGGATGAACAAAACTCAAACAGTGAGTTGATTACCCTAAATATGAGTGATGGCAGGAAACATTTTTCGTGATGGAGCTGTTCTTTTATCTTAGAAAGACAAAAAGCAAATACTGAGTTTTCGAAGTCCCGTTCACCCAAAATATCAGCAAGATATCAGGGATCGATTTTTGAAACCCGTGCTATCTAAACCAACAGTTTGTGGCCCACCTTGGACAGGGTACATGGTAAACATTTTTGACAGACGAAATTATCAAATTTCCATTCTTCTATTCATAGAATCTGCAGAACCACAGGAAATTCAAACCAAAATTCATCTTAAGAATAATCGCCAGTATTCCTAGGTTGGTAAAGTCATGTGCAGTCTGTGAGCTCGTATATTTTGTGATCACTAACATATTTGTGATTAATGAATCTGCGGACAGCTATAGTATGGTTATAATGAACATGCGAAGGCCGTTAATTGTGTCATCGAACGGCAACAAACCTTTCATCCAATAAGAACCTAACGAGTTACGCACCAATCCGGAGTGTTGGATGGTATTGTGAGCTGTAGTAATGTAAACTGATTGATTCTCCTCACTTATCGGTTCTAGCGGTATATTTGACTTTTGAGTTCTTACTAACCTAACGGCTTTTGTTATATGCAAGCGAGCACTTGAAGTATGTAATATCTATGGCAACCTTGTCTTCTATTGCGCGTTTTGCTTTCCTCGGACCTTCAATAGAGCTTGTTGTCATCAGATGGGATTTCTGTTATCCTTCTACAGTAATCGGCTCACTGTTACCCATTTTACACCCAGATCTAGTCTAAGTTGCAATAGAATATAACTGCCAGAGAGGTTTTATTAGCGTCAGTGGGCCACTTTGCAAGAACATCGCCTACTTGGATTTCACCTTCCCATTTCTCAGTGTTAGTGGCGCGTTCGGCAGGTTTTTGCAGTTTTTTCGACACTCGTAGTGGGTGACCTAGATTAGGCAAACTACAAGATGGGCAGCATCACCTTCGGATTGATATTGTCGTTCAACGGCAGGTGGTATTCTTTTAAATGTGTTTGTTGATGTGATTCAGAACTTAATGGGATGGTGATCACTCAGCATAGAGATCAGAATGGGACGCGCGATGGGTGAATACAAACAGATTCAAGCGCAACGAATACTCGATAGAAATGTCAGCTGAAATGAACAGGCTTTATTATCGGTCCGAAGAGATTGGCAGAATTCAGAAGCTGCTTGAATTACTAGAGGTGCCGACAGGTTAAACTCGGTAAGCTGTATCCCAAAAATGATTCATGGCCACAAAGCTCGATGACTTTGAGAACATCCCTTTGAGGATACGTTTTTGGCACTGTGAGCACTTAACGTCCTCAATATTATTCTTACTGAAAAGTACATCATCCCAACAGATTGAATCTTATCCTCCGCTTGAGAATTCAAACAATACCAAAACTGCCCCAAGCCACCAAAAATAGAATATTAATATTGTTCTCGCACAGCCTAACACTTCGTACGTTCGCTGTCGGCAAGTGTAGCAAACCTCAAAGACTCACGGTCTGCTGTCCATTAATCGGTCGACGAATAGTACCGACATTTTGTCACTTGATCTAAAACTGAAACAACTAGCTGTTGACTTATCCATCACCATTTTAACAGTCAAATCAGGGGACCTGGGCTTCTATTCATGTCTATATGTTTTTCGAGCTTCTAGAAGCGATTTTTGCTCAGCGGGACATAAGTTGTTGCTTTGCTCGGTTAGACTCACGATTTCTTGCAAATAAGCCCTCATATAATTTTGCATAGGCTGAGTTGTCAGCTAGAGACACCGGGACTAGTTGGCTGAATTCACAAGGACAGAAGCTGAACAACTGCTTCTGCGCATATGTGCAAAAATTCAGCGGAATCCAGCGTTTTAATGACTTCAATTTTTAGGGCTGTGAACTCAGTCTTCCCGTTCATAATAGAAGTAAATCACGAAATCTGCACGAGCTATATGTTTCTACAGTATCACATAAATGGCTTACGGAATGTGAAAACTCCTAAATCCTTTTTGCAACCACAAGCCGAATTCTTTGAAAACTGACTGTCCAGTTTTGTTTGAACTAGCATGATCATCATTTGTCAATAATTTCTGAATCCCATTGTTAAGTCAGGCAACCCAAGTCCCATCAATTCTGAAAGAGTTGCAAAAATTCTGTGAAGTGATTCTTGAGTGCTTCCGTTCAGTAGAAATCATTCAGTTAGGCAGTAAATGATCTAACAATTCTCATTCAAGATATGGCTTATTTATTTATCCTCTCTAACTTATTCAATTCCATTACTAAGTAATAAGTCTGCCTGACACCAGAAGACGTTTTGGCGATTACTGCTCGCAACGAGGCATAAATGAGCTTGTGCAGATCTTATGGGTTAGCATAGTTCATATGTCATTGGGTTTTAGTTGTTAGGCCAATAGGAGGCTTGATTTAGATCGACACTTAACAAATAACTCGAACGGTAGATTTCATGTCAACTTGGAGATCTCGTAAGAACATTTGCTGGAAAATCGCACATTTCGCCTGCCTGAGCCATCATGGGAAGTGCTCTGTAGTCCGCGGAGACAAAATAAGCAGTTTTGGTCAATGCAGGTTATGCCGCATGCAAAGTTGAGCTAATAGTTGATCATTAGGCTGAGGAACTCAGTCGAAGCCTTTTGATGGCCCTGTTGTTTGCAGGACTGCCAGTGATAATGAGTGACGTGAGCTGTGTTGAAGTTGTCCTTCTAAGCTCATACCACGTCCTACATGTTGACATTACCTGCGTAAGTAACAACAATATCACGTGTGGCAAGCTTCGTGGAATAATATACCTGGATTAGCATATCGGAATGCCAGGCTTACCTGGTATTAGTCTCGCTCACCCGACAGATCCAAACACGAGTTACTATTCTTCAGTACACAACGCATATTGAATGTCAACCATGCTGTTCCTCAGAGGGTATATTCTAATCCCCGGTTCTGATGATTAATGCTGATAAAATTTCATTGACGTAATAATCATACTCATCGACAATTGTAAATATCTGTGAGTGTGAAGATGGGCCCTGTCCCAAAAATCTGACCCAGTGTAAACCATTTCTGAACTCAGTTAAATTTACCTCGTTTGATAATGTTTTGTCTCAGTGCATGGTTTACGAATTTCTTTAGCTGCGTTTTCCTTTATTGTGCACCTTTTCAATACAGTGACGGCTTTAGCATACTGTCTCCATAGTAGCTGCAAGTGTGAAGGTGCAATATTTCCCCCTCTAAGATTTTATCATCACCGTCACTAGCTCTAAATGCTTCCGAAAATCGTCTTTAATCCGGTTCAAATCCAAACCACCTAATCGAGTGGAAACGATAAAATAGCCTCAGACAGATCAACATGACAGTCCTTAATTGGTCATAAACATACAAATTACATTGATCTATTCAACTCGGATTCATTGTTTTTTCTTTAATTGTCATTTCGGATGACACCCCGACTCGTCCCTGAGCGTAACGAAATTCAGACCGCTTCCAGTTAGTTCGCTAACTAGAACGCCTGGCTGCTTTTGGATTTATCCTCTAGCCTTTTGCGTTTTTCATTTGAGTCTGACCAGGATTATCTGTCAGTCTTGTCTCCAAGATGTGATCCGGTCTTACTTTCGCATGACCTAGCGCGCCGAAAAACTGCAATCTTGAGTTATTGATATAAGATCATAGACTTGCTTTACACCTCACCCCTTTCCTGTCGTTCCTGCTGCACCTAGTAAAATAGGTTGACGGAATTTTAAAATGATAATGGACGGACTAATTGCTTACTGCTTGGACTATTTAAGCAAACGTAAATAGGACTACAGCCGACCGACCAACCTTAGTTCGAGTTGTCTCAGTGACAGAATTCTGATCAGATTGAATGGTTAAAACAGCGGAACAAGCAATCAGTACGAAAGTATTTGTCACTGACAACTGATAATGTCCAAGCATGTGGCGTTGCGCGATACTGACTTCAGTTGGATTCGTGAGCACATCTGAAACAGACCAGTTATCCTGGTGAAGAACAGGGCTCGGCCATATGTAAAGGGGAAAATGGCGCACAGCACAACAATGTCTGAGTCGGATGAATTAAAGATGCTGGCAAGTAACTGGGACGTGGTATTTGGCAAAATTTCAGGAATTTGTTTACTGATAAGAGTCAGATTCAACATACCAAATAATCGAAACCACTGGTTAATGCCTAAGGAGAGGAGCCTTTGAAGGAACAGAAAAGAAAGCTACTAGCATATGACGCTTACAGCCAAAGTGTAATTACCTCCGTTGTTCAAGAAATCTTTGAAGTTAAATGTTCTGGTGAAGTGTTTGCGACAGTTTCTATGGTCTGCGCCACAGATGCAGAAACCTAAAGTGATATCGATTCCTTGAGCGACCAACTCGCATCTTCATGAGCACGGACGATGGTTCGAAAGTAACGTGCATTAGGACAGCTACCTTCGAAAGGGTTTGGAGATCGACCAGTATAAGCAGACATTCAGTAAGCGTATCAGGCAGCATCCACACCTGCAAAACCAAACCAGTACGGTGGTATACAGGTTGCACGTTACACAAAAGCGACATTCTGCGGAAGACTAAATTCGGTGAGGTGATATTCAGCGGAAATAAGCCAACGATTAAGGACAGTTCAACTTGACGATTCTCACACTGCTAAACTCATTAGAACGTGAACACTTAAAATATCCAGAGAAGAGGCTGGAACCCTCGCATCGCATGCGCAAGTCCAGTCCAAATTATTCCGGCATACTGAGAGAATGTAGATCTACCATCGTCTATGAAATTAGCGCAAATTGAAGGTAAGGGTGCTTAAAATGTCAGTGAAAGTATGCCATTATGGTGTTTCCTTTGACAACAAAAGACCTTTATGTTTCTCAATCGGGCTGGCATTTCGCTAACTCGTCCAGATGGAGACTTCATGATCACCAGTTAGATGGCTCGATATGAACCACAGAAAAACAGGATATGATCGTAACCTGTAGTTTCCATGACCACTTTACGTTTTTATTTCTCCTGCGCGCAGTCATTATTTGTTTTACTTTCCACAATGCTGACGTCGACCGTGGTTTTAGTGACATACACTTTGATTCGTCTGGAAGCAGACAGTCCTCCCCGGTCTAGATAAACTATTATTTATGTCAAGGTGTCGTTAGCTGTGCTTTTTCACTTCTTCTAGATGAACAAGATGAGAATAGCGACCAAGCCCAATTCCACAGTGTACAAGAACACTGTCGCCTATTTCACAATTCCGTGAAAGAAAAACGTACTGTTGGTGGTATTGGTGGTATTGGACCTCCTCAATATTATCATCCCGATGACCTTATCAGAAGGACGAACTGTTTCCTGTTTTCCTGAATGATTTACCCGTAATTTCTGGTTTAGCATCAGTCACAACCTTTTTGTCGCAAATGTTCCAAAGTAATTTCTCCATCAATCTTGAGATTGCGATTAGAATCTATCTGCCATACAAATTTGCACACAGCAGCATACTGGCTTATCAAATTCCCCTTACTTTTCTTCTCCACCAAATACTTATCGATCTCACATTCCGATAGTGCTTTCATGCACCTGATGGAATGGCTCAAATTGGACATCTTACTGCTCCAAATTAGAAATTGGGTTACCAAATTTCATTATAAATTACGAAAAACCTGAAAATTTCAGATAAAAGTTACTACTCAGCAACACTGTGTAATGGGAATATTTTAGACATTGTCGACATTTAGGTTACCAAGAGTAACCCCTTTTATTTCGAAAGGAACCGTTGAAGAGGATTCTACCTGAGAGCCAAAATACGAACAGCCGCATTGGTCATGATGTTTTATGCAATAAACTGTGCATATAAAATTTCGCAAGGTGCTTCAAGCACTAAATGGATTTTCAACCGAAATTGGTTCCATACATTGAGGCTGAATGTTCATCAATTTGCAATATAATAGCGCGACTATTGACTTGCGTCAAGTGAACCCTGCTAACGGTCGACAAACCAACTCATGTTCGTCCGTGAGCTTTCTAATCATAGTACAGGAAAGCTTGTGTCCGATCAGATCGAACTGCTTTGCCAATTAACAAAAATGAGAAATCGGTCACTTTGAGGTGGATTTCCAACCACTTCACGTGAATGAAAGTCTTCCAGTGAATCCAACGAAAACTGTACAGGTTGGACCGTTTTAGAGCTACTATTTTTCAAACGTTGTTACTCAGTAATTGAGACAACTGCATTGACGACTGTTCGCCAAGTTGATTTTACGATTTCAGATCGATTTCAATGGCTCTAAGTCGGTTTACTCTTATCTCAAAATTGCATACCTGCTCACTGGTCATGAGTGTTGTTTCTATTCAGCAAATGAAAAAAATCATGCCACGTTGATGTGAAGAGGATTCGATAGGCCAATATTTTCATGAGGGAATAAAGTTTTGCTAGAACTTTGAATTCACCCATACAGTTATATCGAACAGTCTGATATTAGTCTGCAAAAACGGTCAAATTACTTCTCCGCTGAATGAGTTGAATAACAAAGAAAAATGACTTATTTGCTTCGGGCTATTAATACGAAGCAATTAAACTGTTTCTCGATTCCAGTGTTACAAGAGCTGGCATGTCTTTGTGAAAAGTAATTGTGGAATTTCAAAACAAGATCCGTTATTGCAAATTCTATTGCCTTGCATTATATCTTTCAGCGCGTCTTGTTTCCGATAGACAATTAGGCACTAATGCAAACATTACCGGCATTCGAAATGGGGACCAGAGCCTGCCCGACTCTCACGAACATATCGTACTATTTACCGTGTCAAACCCGAATGATCTACGCAGTGAATCAAAAGTAATCTTGTGTGAAATGGCATGTGAAATTATTTATCCGGAAAAACACTAAGAGTGATGTTTTTAATCAATTCGTATTCCCTTATAACACTACAGCTGTCGCCGATGTCTAACTAGTTGTGGCTGACAGTGCGGGTCTAGGAATCCGAATTAATAATCGTGAAGAAATGATATATTCTTGGCGATTTAGCTTATTTACTGGTTCATCTGGGTCGGACCCAACTATCCCTAGCCATTAGAAATTCTTCAAATCTCGATCAGTTGTATTTATGATATATATATATGTATACGTATACTCATCCAGATACTACTTACTACTTCCATATATATATGCATATATATTAATAACAAGACTTGTACTGCTCTGTAACGGTTCAGTGAAGATCAATTTTTAACTGCTAAAAGGCAGCCTCACATCAAACGCTTCCATTGACTGCGATCGCTGGTGTACAGAATAGCGTACAAAACGGACCGAAAAATCACTGTTCTTAACTTACACCTTTTTCGTAAATATCCGGACCCAAACGACGTAAGGAGTGTATCGAAAAATCGATGCGCCATGTATTGGTTTTTATTGTGAATGATATAATATTAATAACACAGCGTTGTTGGTAGAAAGACTACCCACGGTAGTCGAAACGTTGGCGCATTACATCTACCAACAACGCTGTGTTATTAATATTATATCATTACACCTTTTTCCTTTAAGAAAAACTCCGAACTCGAAAATCGAGCATTTTTACTTCCCAAGTTTGCCAATGCCCTCCATCCTTGCAAACGATTATTTTATCAACTTCAAGGAAATTAATTACATCGACGAATGTAGCCGTCAGTGATTCAATCATTCAAGTAAGCCAGCAATTACTTATTTTTTTGATTTGGTAAAAAGAATAAAGAGTGTGGACAATTTTACATTTTTCTGTTTTTAAATCACCAGGTGGGTGCTCATAGCAATTAAATTTCATCATCATGACTGTTTTAGATGCGGTTTGTAGGAAAATGTTTAACAGAAATTGAATCAAAGTTAATACTTTGCCTTTATTTCCTTAATACTTATTTATTATTCAGTTGTCAGTAGTGAAGACTACCTACCACAGACAGAAAGCTGCTAAATACGCGCACACACGCACACGCAAAGACAAGTGTTATCACATGAAAACACCGTTTAATATTCTGTGACGTAACCGATCACGTTTTGCTTACTTCCGGTTGTTAATACCATGCATTAAATCAGAATGGGAAATTTCCATAGCAAGGCTTCGAAATCACTGTGAATTTCGAGATCATGAATGGGATCGATAGAGCAATTTCTTCGACCTAATACTTCATGCACATTTGAAATGTTCAAGCCTCCAATGACGCGGGCTATCCGATGGTTCAGTGTTTATTACCGTGTCGAGGTCAGCGTGTTTCTGTTTTCGAATGCTGTGCACGTGACCATAGTGTTTCCAAGTAAAATCTGATGGCCGATGCGCAACACATGATGGGATAAGGAAAGGAAGCAATTTCCAATTCTGTTCCGCTAATAGAGATTATGTAGAACAGCCGAAATTTCAACTAATTCTTTCGGTCAACGATAGCCTCGGTGTAGTACATAACATAAAAAGGAATGCAAAATACACGCAGCTAGAGCGCGTGCATTCAATGCGTGCGTTTTTAACTTGTAAACTTTATCTTCTCTCCTCGGGAACTAGAGCTGAGTAGCGAATAACCCATGATTCAAAGGGCAATCAAACCAAACTGTAAACATAGTTTTCTTACTACGCTTCTCTGTTAGGATCAGGGTAATGCAGGATAACCCTGCAGTGGATAGGCCCGTTGATTCGGCTAGAACGAGCTTCCTAGATGAAAGCGTGCAGAACAGGAAGAAGCACCACGGATTGTTATACGTGTCGGAACGAACAGATTCCATATTCCAGTACGCGTCCGATAAATAACCAGACAAAAATCTGCCCACATGTAGTGGCATTTTAGGAGTTAGTTCATGGATGAGAAGTGAGACTTTACGAATGTAGTGAATTCCCTATACAAACGCTAAAGCACAATCAAGAAGTATTTAGAAATTTCTGTGACATTGATGAATTGTTTGTTAAAAGCTACGTAGCAACCCCTTTGTTGTTCGATTAGAGTTCCGTAAGTTAATGAAATTTGGTCTCTATGCCACTAGAATTGTGTTCGTCAATTTATTTTTCGGGCTTTCTGCGTGGGAGTTCAGGAATTCCGATGACTCAGTAGCAGGCTTTATTCCTGCCAGAGTCACCAATTCAAATTTAGGTATCTTGCACTTGGTCAAAACACTTTTGTAACTATTGCGTGTAAAGGTGAATAAATTCTTCCGCATAATCGGTCTCTTTAGTTTCGTAAGTTGTGGCATCACAGTACACTTAATTTTCACGAAAGCTACTACGAGTAGTAAAAACAGCTGAAATGCCGAACTGATTGTCTATGGACAGACTCGAGCTGACGATGTGGTTGTTGAAACGCTAGCGGGGTGACTGCCACGGTTTGTCAGCAGAAGTCTTTCGCCTGTGCACTTTCTTGGGTTTGGCAATCAACCGATTTGTTATGTAGGACCAACTGGTATTCTTTGCCTTCGATCAGTCAGTTTTAGTCTGTTCCATCGTAACAGTACACCTGAAGATTTCATTTTAAAGACATTCTATATTCATTGAGATCCTTTCTATAAGTTTATTAGATCCAATCTTTGGTTGCATCTTCCAATCTTTGTAATGGAATGTATACTTACTGATGCCTGCAGAATTCGCGCATTCAAGAGACATCTACACTTGAAAGAACTAAGAACTACCAAGTAGCCTAGCTCTGCTAGTACTTCGTTAGAATCCTATAAAGTAGTTGTGCATCTTTAGAGAGCGACCGTCCGCTTAGTTAAGGCAAGCACCCCACTAAATACAGTGACGGATAGGGGCATTGCGCTACATGGTGCTAGTATTCCATAAAATGTTGAGAACCAATGCAGCTAGACTTTTGGTTAAGATATCCCACTCATCGTCATTCGTCCTGGGTGCCCTATTCAATTCCGTAGGGACGGATACGTATATCTGATCATTTCAAAGGGAAATAAGACAGGTTCACATTACTTTCGTGGTCTCTTGAGTGTGATTTGGCCATGGATGCAACAAGAGGAACCATTTGATAAGAGACTAACCCTGAATTGCGATTGCGATACACGATTCCAGCCGGCCAGTTATGATAACTAAGTTAGAAAAGTGATTTTACGGTAAACCGATGTTTTGCTTTCGTACTTTGAAAGTACGTTTAAAGTGACTTCACTGAAATAGGTAGAAGAAATCAGAATCTACTTAGCTTTTGTTCTAAATTGGTTAGCCTTAAAATTGAATTTAAATTGGCATAACTGCTGATCGAACTGATAACGTAGTCAGTCGTTGCTTTCTACGCTTGTGAAGATCTGCGATATCTTCGTTTATTTCATCAAACAGATCACACTACCATTTAAAAAACTATGAAAGTGGTATAAGGCCATTTCATCTGGCTTGTTAGATTACATCGGCCGGGTGCATAAACAACTTTCCAAATAGGTGAATTAGGCCCCAGACGCATCAGGCTGCCTCGCAGTACCACGCTTTTATCAGTAACGTGCATCTGATGGGATACTAACACCGTCTGATCAACTTAGGTTGTCTGCTACTTGAAGGTATCGAATTTGTTTGATATGGCTGCTTTTAGCGGAGCAGCCTTTTATCACGAGAGCCATTTTCCTTTTGAGCACCTATATGTAACCACTTAGAAATTATTGATCTACAGAGCTTCCATTTTATGAAGCTTTATATTTATCGAAACCAAATCTCAATTTTCCAAAACGGGATTACAAGAAAGCCTGTTGACAAACAATTGTTGTCGAGCACATTGCTGTCTTTCCGTCCATCAGATTTTGAATGTTAGATAGGAACTAGTTACTGACCGGTCACGTGACTGATTTAGGCGATGCACACTAACTCGAGATAGCCTGCGCGAGATTCGCAACTAAATTCCAGACTGGTGACGCAGTGACAAAATATAAGAGATGACACCTGCTGAAAAACTGATCGTATAGCTTCGGAACAAGATGCGAATCAAGAAAAATAAACAGATCTTATTCCGATGTTAACTATCCGTGGACAGAACAATAATGCAACGAATTTGATCAGAAACTGCGCATCGAATGAAGGAATTGCAAACGAACGGGTTAGCATTCTTTGAGTTTGCCAGGAGTGACCGCACTTTCAGTTTGGGGAAACTCTACTGTACAGCCCCTTGAGTTATGGAAGTAAACAGAACACCATATAATGTCAAGGTACGACCTCACTGGACGAACCTGAAAGCACTGATATCAAGAATAAAGTAAAGGCTCCCATACGGCGAATTGTTTGTGATATTACACTTTGCAAAATCGTCATATTTACTATTTTTTAATAAACGTGATATTGATTAATGTTTGCCTTTTGTTTAGGCTAAATTTGCTCATTACTGACCCATCTTTGTCGAATTTTTCCAATAAAGCACAAACATCAGTGACTATACATTTAGCTATTGTATTTTCAAGATTCAAATTAGATTCCTTTTAGATCACAGCTAAATTATGTGATGGAACTGGGAAGGGTGTAACTTTTGAGGCATGTGTTTGGCGGTTGATGTGATGAATGTCATTTCACCTTTTCCCGAATGGTTCTAGGACTTTAGCACAATGTTAAATAAGTTGCATGACGTCATCCATTTAGCTGGATATATTTTTTGCCTATAGATTCATCTCCGTTACCTCTGATATGTTTAGGACTTAACCCAGACGACAGGCAGGGGATGCAGGTAGCTACGTGACGGTATTTTTGAATGGAGAACAGCAAGCGTTACCACTGAACCGCAGAACAGAACAAAATGGAGGAAGCAAACGCCAACAGCAAAACCTGTTCGGAGTGTGAAAAGATTGACTTCTGAACACCTATCAATAACCTCTTCATCCGAACCGCCTGTTTTGCCGTTGTAATAGTGGTACTTCTGTAACTGTCGCCAATATTTCCTTCCAATTTATGTTTACTCCTTTTGCCTCCATATGCGTACCATATATTGTCACCTTCTCCACTTTGGACTTCGTCGGCCTAGGCGGGTCGATGATGGATCTAACATGATAATGTATACATATATATAATAATATTTATCTTTCACAATTTCATGTCGTTCGAGTTGAGTTAAACGTTTTTGTGCATTATATGATCACCAGGGATACGGTAAAGTTGTGGAAGTACCATCATTTTAAACGTCGCTAATGAGAGCAGGTATTAAACATCTCATGAAAAACAGTAAATGATACGCGCTTTAATTTCTAACTTGGATTTAACGATTCCCGCTTGTCGGTTCGAACTCTCCGGTGTCATTTTATTTCCAGCTACTTACAAATAGCTAGTTTCACTAAATGGCCGTCAACCAATATGATCCCATCTCACTGAAGTGATGCGGCAGTTAGTTTTTTACTTGCATTATTACTGCCAACATTATTGCACATTTGAAGCGAAACTTTTTCATCTATTCGTCATTTTACTGCCAGCGGATAACAGTACAACATTAACTTCAGCAAAAAGAGCATCGTTATTTCATTGTTGTAGAGTTTGGAACGGAACCAATTCATCAACGATTTTGTTTGACCCAAATGGGATGAACAATCTCATTGGCTATTCATTCCTATCAATCACCTTAAAGACAAGCTGGATAAGATGTCATAGTTAGATCGGAACCAGTGCTGAATTGCATAACTAATGCACAACAAATTTTCAAAATGTGCTCGATGTTTTGTTTTTTTCAATTGCTCATGTTCGAATTCCTTCGTAAATATGCGATTAGGAAAAGGGCGAGATCGGATAAAGCTGTCAGCTAGAACCACGTACTGGATCCCGTTTCACTTTGCCCCGCGGCCAACAAAATTCCATTCACCATCTTGCTGGTGCCTGCCTGATCTATAATCCCCTCATTTTTCAAAAGCATAATCTGATACCCGTGTGGCCGCTTATCATTTGTTTCGAAGATAATTTATGCACGTGAAGAGTTAGGTGTTCCAGGATCAGAAATGGTTCGGCATTTTCTAACCTCTTGTCCGCATGTGCTTGAGTTATTCCGGTGATAAATATGATCTTCACTTCAAGCCCAAACATTTTTCATTTTTGTTCAATGTACCTCAAGTGAAATCCCTTGAGTTCACCTTAACCTTAAGCGAGATTCATTTGACTTCAAGTTTTGCCGAAAAACTGTTCGGAATATTCATTTTGTTCATTTCCTCAATTCATTTTTTCTCGGGACATGAAAAGATGTTTATGTCCCGAAGTTTTCCTATCATTCACACCCAGCCAAACCTGAGACGACATGCGTTATATGAGAGAGTGAGGAAATGAATCGAGAATTGTGGATATGAACGTGAATTCTTATCTTTCATTTCGTTAGTGCGATGTAAAAAACAGTTGCTAATACGTCACACAAAACGTATCCGACTAATAGCTACGTAGATCAATTAGATTTAATTAACAGTTCATTGCCTAATATGTTGTAAAACAATACAGGAAATTTCGGGAAGCTGGTACCCTCCTTTTAGTTTGGTGAACAGTTTTGCCGAGTATGAACCTGAAACGCACTGCAAGTGTTTGAAGATAACTCGATCTTCAAGCACAGTTATCATCCTGCAAAATGTATTACCTGAGAAAGACGGAGCATACAGTTGTCATATTTGCATGCGCATGGGATTAATCTTTGAGAGTGCAATCAATTTTCAATCATGGTAAACAGATCCAAAGATAACTGAATTATTTCAAAATGGATCCTGAGGCTTGTGTGACTGTACGGAAGCAGAAATGGCCAGTCGTGGAAAGTTCACTTAAGTTCAGCTTAGCTTAGACAACCATTAACAATGCATCAAAGTTCTCTGGTTGCGGCTATTCAAACAGAAAAAGAACGTGAGTGCTGAAAGATCGACTGCAGAATAGCAAGTTGAAGAACTATACAGAATAAGAAAGAGCTCAGATGTGAGAAGGCCAAGGACTGCGACACTGAGCCATATCACCTATTGTCTCCATCCATTGATTCGGGGAATCTCGTGGACCCCAACCCGGTAGTCCAACTCCATCTGATTAAAACTGATCCACTGATTAAAGTTTCCATGCTTTTTACCTATGTAATATACAGGCCACCCCGAACCATCTTCCGGCCATTAACTG
>LUCM01011081.1:506856-536940 GCA_008360955.1 Fasciolopsis buskii
GGGAAGGAGAGTCTGAATACCGGTCAACTCTCTCTGAGAGAAATGTCAGCTTGACAGACAATGACCTAAGGTGGCCTGTTTTGATGTGAAATGGCGACCACACTGAGCGGGATCCCGTCTGGAATTGTGCCTGACGCGGACAAAGAATTCAATCGTTTTGATTCGGACTGGTGCTGCAACAGGGGCCTTGGTTTTGTTGCTGATGTAGGGAACGAAGTTCTCGCGACACCTAGCGGCTAGGGTGCAGAGAGGAAAAATAACGATGGCTTGGGGATGCTATCGGTGCGTAAGTGTGCGTGGATCGGAGTCCCTACGAGACGGCCGGTTGGTCGCTTGCTAGCTTCTCACTAGGAACCATTGACCGAACAATCCCCGGTTGATTCACGCCACCGTGACGGCGATTAGGAAATGTGAGTCGACCTGAGTACCAACGTTGTGAAACGAAACAAAGGGGGGCCATGCCATGTTGGAGCCAACGTCGCTTTTATGACGAAAAATGATTGTCAAAGAAGCGAGCCTGGGTGTTCAGGAGACCAAGACTTGGATGGCCAATCGATCTCGGCTTGTCGGTGGCCGGATACGATGGGCCTGCCGATGTAACCGGGGATCATTTCTCCTGCGAAGATACGCGACAACTTGGGCGTCAGCATCACCACGCAACCAGGGACCACCAGACGGTCCGTTGATAGCGCACAATTCGGAGTATGCTTGGAGGATAACTCCTGAATGAGCGACCTGCGTCTTTCGCCTCACAGGGACTGCAAAATTAGTCGTTGAATACAAAATATGACGAAGTAAACCGGACGCTTTCAGATTGATTACCGATTAACTAGGAAAGACAGCGAAGGCGTCCAGCCGGAAACTTAAATAAAAGGGCTGCTGGCTGGGATGCGCCAATCTAACTGAGTGCGCCGCCGTCAGACCGCATGCTCAGGAGCGATCTCCAACTGCGAGCTTGACCAACGATTGTCCGAACGACCGGACAACCTGTATGAGAGTGAGGACGGAACGGGTTGAAGGAGAAGAAGTGGAGGGTTTGCATCTAGAACTGAAACGAAGACTGATCACGTAAGTGGGATCTTGTATGCTCATTTTGGAGACAGGTCTATGTTGAAAGCACCAAGAGTTCTAGCTATGGCAGCTTGCTGTCCAATTTAGATAAGTGTGCGGATATTGAAGTTATTCAATTGAAGTGGGTATTTAAGTTTAAAAAGTGCTTGGAGACTATTTCTTCCCAATTAATTCCCTTACTGCTGCTATCGGATAAATCCAACAAGTCGTAATTCTTCTTGGCAAATTCGGTGGTCCTTACATTGGAACAGCGTAACTCGGAAAGGTTTTCTGGAGAAAGGATGGTGCATTTATTCAGACTGGCGGTACTTTGTGGCTATCTACACCACAGAAGGGGTCCATATTATCGAAAGAACGACTACTGAAACGCTAATAGCTGAATGAAATGATGTTTACTAGTTGTACCTATTTCATAAGGAACTGTCTCTTTGTTCATGAATTAGCTGTCTTATAGTGGTTACTCGGTTGTCTATGTGAACAGTATCATTATTAATGCATGGTGCTCGGCAGAAGATGCGCTATCCCCGTAGACCTATTCATGTTCACTTTACAGAACTCTCATGCCTGACTTGAAGCACAATCCGCCAGTCTCCGATTTTGATTTAATTTGGGAAAACTGTTTAAGGTGGATTGCCACAAGCTGGCAAAATTTCTATGGACCGTTTTCCGCTAATTTTCGTAATTCAAACCAAGTACAACGTGAACCACATTTGATGGATAATGAATACATAATTACTCTTTAATAGAGCAGTTTTTCTGTAGACAGAATGGTAACTCCGCTTGCTCAGTTGTTTCCGTGGCGGGCGTGAATTTGTACAACTAAAAGATCAAGTGCAAAATTGTTCTTTGATAATGCCTAGATTCCAAGGAATCTGACTCACCAAATACACCGAAGGAAAAATAGTGGCTTCTACGTTTTTGTTCAAATCCTGCCATATGTGGTATTTTTTGGGAGTTGAGATGAACTGGGCAATTGTATTCTGGTCTGATTCTGATACCCGTCAATTATCAAGGTAAAAACTTCAAATTGTCGACAAACGTCCCGTAAATTTATTTGAATTCAGCCAAGTTGTACTTTGATTTGCCCACAAGTGAACGGCAGAACCACACGTTCATTTGTGATCCGGTTTAATTAATTGACTTGTTTGAGCTTCGTTGCTCATTTACGTGGTTTCGATCCAATTTGCTTTGTCTAGGCCACTGCGTCAGCTTCGTAAACGGTCGAGTTCGGGACAAGCAAATTTAGGTCACGATACAATTTTTGCTCTCTACTGTAACTTATATTTGTTTCATCGGACTGAATGCATTTTGTGTTTGGTATTCTGGAATTTTTCCATAGAACACTGAATCAGTCACTACAGAATTACGAAGCGTGCAGATTCAGTTGTATAGATATTATTCGTTGTAAGATTAACTTCCTGCCTGAATCGTTTCACCAAATATCACGTTTTTTGTTTTCCGAGCAGATACCCACCAAACGACTGCCTAAAATAGCAATGATAATAACTGGTATCATTACGGCTACCATTTACTACTACTCCATTCCGAAAGACGTGGAATCCAACAAAACTATCTACCAGTTTCCATAAGGCGCTCTCAACAAGAGTGAAACCAATCGATTATCATAAACAGTCTCGCCTGCATGATTTCATGCATGTTTCATTGAACTTGCAATCACTCAGTTGTACTGGTTCTGTGCCGTAATTTTTTTGTTACGTTCCATTCTACTACCAAAATCTATCGAGTTCTGCTATAATAAGTAGAACCGTAGGCTGCGAGCATTTAAACCAGTCTAGTACCGGATGCCTCTTTCATTATATTTCAATACATCTATAAATTGTTTTGGGCACTTCACACGGCAGATTCTGAAGGACAGCTTTGTTGACGTTACTTCCCTGTCTGATCAGACCCAAATCCAGTTCACGTTTTACTGCATGGGGCTTGGGGGTGACAGTAGACATTTTTGGTTAAAAACCACAAAGTTTTCGACGGGGTTCTTATTTGGATCATGGTTCTCATACCACAAAAAGTAAACAGTACTAGGGACTCTACGTGCCAGTAGCAACAGGAAATATCACTCAGTTGCAAAAACAAACATTTCATCCCGTTCATGAATTCATAAAATGAAACTATCCGTTTAAGGTAACAATGACAACCTATCCGCAGAATATATGAGGCTACTGACTCATTCAGATAAACCATTTTCTCGGCAAAAAATTGCTAAAATGTAATCAGTTTCTTTGCGTCACATGAGTTCCAATTCACAAGTGGTAGCACTAGCACTTTCATTGAAACTACGTTGTTCGTTTTTTGTATAAAATTAAAAGAATCATTTCGAAGTTTCTTTTCGTTTTGCAAACACACTTATCGAATTTAGTTTCCGTTTCGATGCTGACAGTTAGCACTTTTTGCTTTCGGTAAGTTTCTTTCGGCGTTTAACCCATCTTATTCCTTCTTCTCGTTATTTCAGTTTCAAAACATCACCTCGGTGACGTTGAATCGGTTGCACCATCAAGGTATTACACACCAGGTGAATCGTCCCATGCAAGGTATCGTTTTCCCTCACACTATAACTCATCCTACTTCATACTGAGCTTTCTATTCCCTCGATGGCTGTTTCAGGGTTGTCACCACTGCTACGAATACAGGATTTCTACTTCCGAGGTGTCGCCTTGACTTGTTGAACATAGAATCTCCAAACTGACTAAGAGCTACATGGAAATTACAGCACAGAATGCTCAATGAGCCCAGTGTTACGCTAGTTTAGGCATTTTTGCTCGATCAGACAACAGTTATGCACTATCTCATCGTTACCAATGATAATGCTCAAGATTTCGAGAATGTCGTTAAAGCGTAGGAGAGAAGCGTAATAAACCTGCCGCCGAGTATATATTTGTGATGAGTCTACAAACAAGTCACGTGATACAATCCAGTATAGCTGTCCTCGAACCGGTGTAGACCACCAGCTAATGAGAACCATGAAGACAGGAGATCGTGAAGTTCAAATGCGCATCGAATGATATTTGAACAAATATATTCCACTAGTGGGAATTTTTTGTTCTGTATAAAAATGCATGGTGTATAAATAAATTTATTTGTTTTCCAGTCGCTATGGGCTTCTCGTTGGCTCCAGTTGCAAAGCGTGGAGTCATTCCAATTCGTATGGGTAGTCCGCATTCGTCCTTTACTGTGAATGTCTCCATTTTGTATTATGAGTCCATGTACAAGTACTATAATAGGCCAACTGGAGCCCTCAGTTGGCTTTTATTCCATGTGATTATCCTTCAGTTAGAAAGTAAGAGGTAAATCTGTTAGTTATGCGCAAAACTTTTATTCCAGCTCTTATTGTGAAGAGCCCGCAAGTTTCGCTTCTCTTGTATATCTGAAAGTGATCGAACATCCGTCAGTATTCAACCCAGTATCAAACAGTCATTACAGAAGTGCATCTGACGCGTTAAATATTGATTGCCATGTGTAGTTCCGTAATCTCGGATCAAGGGGAGTATTTTCAGCAATTCAGCAACACCAGGTATCCTTCAGCTTAGATACAGGATGTATATCAAACCCTTGGATTCACATGTATATTTTTCATTTTTTTTTTGATTTGCAAGAAGATTACTGTTTCTCACCTAGAGTGGAGTCTCAAAGAGCTTACCATTTATTCCAACGAACAAAACATTAGGATTACTGTGGTGATTTTTGCCAGCAAACACCTTTCCACCTCCTGGAATCAAACGACCTCAGAGATTAAACAAGTAATGCCAGTGCTAAAGGTCTCCATTCGAGGGTGAGGTTTCGCTGAATGACGTTAACATAAAGCGAAACGCAAGGTTTGTTGATATGACGAGAATGAAATTACCTACGACTTTATGGCTTAAGCAGACCAATGTCCACTTTAATTGATTACCGACCGGTTCAGGTGAACTGCACTGTAAGGAACAAACGCTAATCATGCTGCTGAGTCAAGCATTCAGTTTACCAAAATCGATTATCAGCGGAGGCCACTATCTCGCTTGTAGACGAGTTTCTAATCAAAAAGGTACATTAATTCTGTTTGTTTTTACAATTTTTTTCAATTAGTACTTGGTATATTCCGCTGGAGGCTCACCAACTAGCTGACGGAGGAAAACAGGCTTGATGAGACTGCATAACTGCGAAACCGATCAAGTGCTTCTGAGAATGACTGTCTATTCATCCACATACCACGGGTTATATACACACATACCGCGGATTGTGATGCATCCAAAAATTATCTTTGTTGTTATCGTTAAGATTCTAGTATTTACCAGGTATAAAGAAACATCTGCAAATATGATTTATAAGTTTCCCTTTATTATTATTTGTGATTAAACTGGTTAAGCATCAGCGGCTTTCGTTGTCTAGGGAGATGCGTCTGAATATGACAGTGGAAATACTACTGGAGCATAGAAATTTCGTGGACGCATTTTGAAGGGTTTTAAGACTCATCCGAGTTGGCACTCATTTATGATAACAAGCTCGCCTATCCAACAGGAACACTTAGTGTATCGAGTTTCCCACCAACGAATACGCCTGTATTTACGGACTAAAGCTAATTATCTGGTAATTAGAGTATTTTGCTTTAATCGGGGTAGAACAATCATGGTAGATCACTAACAAGAAAATTTTTATTTAAGAATCATCTGGATGTATATCAAAGTTGACCTTGATTCATGGTCATCTAAGCGCGCTGCGTCAACTCCTCATATTGTTATTGTAACAGTAGAGCAGCCAGCGATAAACGGCAAAACCCTTTGGCACTACGAAGTATGGGCTGATCACCTAAATAGAAAACCCGGGCTAATTTAAAATTTTGTACCTCAGCTTTTCGAAAGCTTGGAATTGAACAAGGCTACCGTTTGGGTCATGTTAAATGAATACACTGTCAGCAACATGTCTTCTGTGGAGAAAATCAATCACATCCAAAATGGTTGCGATTTTACAGACGTTCATTTTAAAATTGTACGAAAGACGTTCGTTCCTCTTATCCTGGTGCAGAATATTGTCAGTACTGCTTTCACAATTGGACGGATAGAGTTGAATAATAGTTAAGCGCTCTAAGTCCCAGAGGATGTAGAGCATGAATGAATCATGTAATGAAGCATGAAACAAGAACAACCCACCCAAAAGTAAAAAATGCTGAGCACCTTAATTTGGTAACTCAGTAATTTCGTCGACGGGTGCATGGCATGTGGCGACCTGAAAAATGAACATTTTTCCGGAAAAGTTATCGTACTTTCTAATCCCCGTCCAAATAATTTAACCTTATACCAATACATTAAGAAAATCCTCGTCAACGGAGCAAAAGAGGACACACACCGGACAGAGAAAATTTGATCGTTGTGATATCATGGTTATTCCCTTCATTATAAGAGTATATAAAGGTACGCCAATGTCTCCGAAAGAAGCTGAATATTTCACTTTGCAGTCCTTTAGTGAATATTTTCTCCTAAATAGGGTGGTTTTCTATCAGTTTGACGTAAATCGGGCAAAGGGACACAGATTCAGGTTACGCTTCATGTAAAACATCCCAGGGCCTGAATATTGGTCCTGAAGTCGTAATAAAAAAGTTACCTAATCAGTGGATATTAACTTCGAATTTCTGCGACATTTTTGAGTATGAGTTGAAAACAGTTTCGTGCTATCTTTGCTTAAGGCTACATCCAAATGATTAGAAAATTACTGAAGACCCATTGGTTACTGACCTTTATTGTTGCTGGATTTTTAACAATGCAGGCTACCAATTGTTGTCACTTGGTCTCGTTTTGTTCTTCCCAACGCAATTGCAATGCATCTTGGCTGATATATGCATATGGTGGTTACGTGGTATGTGGATTAAATTTCTGGTCTATTTGCCGGCTAGCATATTTCAAAGCTTTTGGTTTATTATTGGAAATATTTGCCAATTCCAGGTGAAAAAAGAAAATAGAAATTCAACTATTCATCGCTTTATGCTGTTACCTTCTGAAGTCTAAAGTGTTTCCACGACGTTTGTTGCGTGAATGATGGCAAACCTGTGCATAAATCACAAAATAAAAGTGTCAGAAATCGAAGCACATTGCTGTTTTCTTAACAAGGATGGAGCAGATGTGCGGCGTCTCAATGGATTTAACTGACTAACTGGTTTTAGACGCCGCACGATAAATGCTGTTGCAGTAGATACCATGTTCTCACGCAATTCATTTGAATAACTGATCGGATTTTTATGCGTAAATTCCCCTCATTTAATGGCGGGATCACTTAGTTCACCTGATAGATCACGAAGATTGTTAAATAATGGCTCCTATCGAGACGAGCTTTCACCTTATCTCACCCCAGTGAATCCTAGTTTGTGTTTTAATTCCTGAGTTTCATGATGAATGTATCGCTTTTTGACTGAGAGCACCAAAACAGAAGCGTTTGCATTACTGCAGGTAAAATCAGACCGTTTGACTAGCTCTAACAATACCAAGACAAACCAGCTGACGCAGTGTGGATTAGAAAAAGTTAAGAAGATCGGATGTTTTGCCAGGTTCTTTTTACTACATGTGATAAAAGTACCAGCGCCCGATATGGCCCAGTTGCTCTCTACTACTGACGCCAGTTTTCAAACATAATGACAAAACGTCAATCCCATACTTTTCTCTGGGACAAAACTACACCATTTGTTTGCCTTTAGGTCTGTAAAATGTTCCGATGAGAAACCGAAATGCTTCCCATACAAAACGTTCGCAAACAAAGTGGAAAGTAGAAAGCGTGTTGGACAGAAACCGATTCTCCGCTCCTCATTCTGACTGGAAAACCAATCGTGGATAGTTTTGAACAAGCCACGTAAAGACTACAGGAGAATATTCATGTGTTTGAAAGGCTGACTCAGAAACTATCAAAGTTTTAACATTTCCTGTTGGTAAAATTCCGAAAAATTTCGTTTGCTGGAGAAGATTCAAAAAGCTTCCACTTAGACCAAATCTGATTCCAAATTAAAATCTGACCTTTTCCTTTCGTTTTAAATGCCACGACACGTTCGTAATTGTCAATTACACAGAATTGCACGCAACTAGAGATGGACTGTATTCCATTTTCTTTTCTAAGTGATTATTGCAACAAGGCGGCCAATTGTTTTCTCCACAAATCATTTTATTTCAGTGTGTTGTCAACATAAGACGACTGCATCTGCTAAAGCTCAAATTTCCCGCGTGAACTTCGAAGGAGCGGTTGCCTATATGCATGAGTTGCCGCATCACATTTCCTGTCACTGTTCATAAGAGACTAATCACTGTGATCCACGTGACCTTTGCATTGGTGACAGTGCGCAGCTCCCTCGATCTGGTTTGAACGGACTATCTTTGACGTATAGGTGGAAAAACACTTCAGCGTTTGAGGGGTGAACTATGAATTAATAAATCATCAAGACAATTTTGAGAGGTGTCATTTTCTGCAGGATTTCACCCCAGAAATTATAATGAAACAAATCAAGTATTAGAGAGTCAGTACGGCAGTTATATGTGAATTGTTCTAACAAGTTGAAAATATAACGTTCAAAGGCCTAAAAAGAATATATCGGGCACTTTATATTCGATTACCTTGACTGAAGTCGAGAAAACTATTTCGCAAAGTGAGCAAGCAAGCGTTCCAAGTTCATCTAACGGTCGTCTCTAAAAACCGAACACCAAACGTGATGAGTTTGTGCGATACTTACGAGTTCCATAAGCCTCAACCAGGCAGTATGTCTACGTGATCAACATCTCAGGGTCACCGCAGGAAAATGTGAACTCACCGAGAATAAAAATACATTGGTGTACATGAAACTGGTCCTTGTGAACTTGTTCACTTTAAAGGTGCCTGTACGTAAAACAAAAAATCAAAAAGATAAGACTGCAGAATGCGCATCGTTTCTTCGCATTAATTGGTGAATGCTTTCCTCTTCTTTGCAACTTGATTTTTCTTGCATTTGTTCTACGTGAATTATGGACGGTCACGTGAATGCGCTCAGTCGTTTGAACGTGATGTGAACAGCAAAAAAATTGGGTCCTGATTTGTTGATTTTTAAAATTTTGTTCCTGATTCGGGCAACCTTTGCAAGATCTCATCGGCAAATATGAAATTTTTTCCTGTAGCTCAAGTCTATCAAAATAATGAGAGTGATTTCCTGACCGGATTGTCCATTAGACTTGCAAATCTTGAATCAACATCTTCACCATCAAATTCGCTAGCGCAAATGGCCGTGCCATCAATGATCAAAACGCGACCGAAACTTTATTCTGCTTGTTGAAGAAACGTTCAACGATGGCCCGTCCAGCTCGGTGAAAACGATTAGATGGTATTTGAAATGTCCAAGCAGCTCGCACTCCTAAAACACCATTCCAAAGCTGACGTCTTCCATACATGTAAGAAACAGTCGATTGCTGAGTGAGACTATCTCACTTCCCGCGAACATCAGAATTACTTGATTTTCTATGACCATCTGTTATTTTCACACTGATCCGATTTTAGGGCAAATCTAGTGAAATTAATGTCATTAGGATGGATTGATGTGTTTTGGAATTGTAGTTAATGAATCCCGTCAACAATAAACGACATCGAACGTGGCGACAAATTAAGCGAGTACATCCAGTTCCGATGAAGAATCTTCAGCAATGACAAAAATACAAAAAAACTATGTTAACAGTGGAGTAGACAGGAAAGTTGTGATGAACTGGCTCGACCAACTGTGCACCCCGTAAGACAGATAGGCAAACAGCGGCAAGTAGTTTTTCAGTTTTAGTTTCCTGCTACTGCTGCTGTTGTTGTTGCAATTGTTGGAGGCTCTCGCTCCTTTGCTAGTTGGATGCTGTCGTTGATCTAATCACTGCTTTTCCCAATTGCCTTTACTTGTTTGAATAAATTGAAGACCGTAACAGAAAATTGTCAGCAGAAATAGGCACAGCGAGAGAGAGAGAGAGAGAGAGAGAGAGAGAGAGAGAAGAAAGAACCGGCGAGTCTTTTCCCTCTAGACTTCGTCCTGTCACGCACCGTCCAACTGCCAATCGACTTTATAGTGACCGTTTGAAGTGCACACGACATGGCGCAACCTACTCGAAACCAAGATGTGCGAGTACGTACGAGTGTGTGCGTGCCCCCACGCCACTGTATGCCTGTTTACAGGAACAAGGGGATGGTTCGAATAAAAACAATCCCTTTTTGTGTTTTATTCGCCAGACGGAATAAAAAATATAATTTTTACGCTGCAGATTAGCATAGTTGTGGAACTGGACTTAGGTCCGCTTGGAATGTAACTGAAAACTGTCTCAGGTCTTGTTGCCGTCGTGAACCGTTGACGTACTGTGATTTGTTTGGATAGAGTAAACAAATGATTAAGCACATTCAGAGGATTAATGCCGTGCATATACATACAAAAAGTGAATTTCGGGAAAAATGAGCGGCACTCTTAGTGGTCACACAGTAAATTTATAATGAAATTATTCTTAATGAGATATCAAGTTTCAACTCACCATTGGGAAACCATGGGAGCACTGTGCAGCTGTTTCATCCTTACTGGGGATAATCAGCAGTGCATATCCACCGCGCATAAACTGAGACGTAAACCCGAGACGAACGATTTTGAGTCGGACTTCTTAACCATTACGCTACCATGCAGGCTCTGAACGGTTTGCTGAACTTCACCACATGATGTTGCATGGCCACGGGCTTCCGTTGCACAGCAAACCCACACAAACAGATAACTTGTTTGCAAGTAGTCTCGGTGCGATGAAGGCTCTGGACATGCCTGAAAACCGTTCTTTCCGGGTTCGCGTCCAAGTTCGGTCAAAGTGGATAGACATTAGTGATGATCTTGAACAAGAATTAAACAGTTATACAATGCTCCAATGGATTTTTAACGGTGAAATGAGAGGTGATATCGGATGATTGGTAATTTCATGAAAAAATTCCTACTTCCATGGGATTTACGCATGCATGACGGGATCAGAGTGGTTTGCAGAAAGACGGCCAAAATCTAGAAAATTATCACAGGTCGCAACACTTTCCGTTGATCTGCATTGGACACATTTTGAATTCTCGTTTCTTCGGGTCACCTAGCTTAGTAATCGGACCTAAGTATTTTCATTACGGATGAACTTCCGTTGACTTTCCCAACAAATCATTGTCAAGTGAAGGCACATTTTTGGCTTGCTTATGGTCGTAAAATGATTCCTCTTCATGAGAACACTCTCAAAAATGATTGCCGAAACTCCAATGGTTTAACGGTGCAGAAAAAAACGCGATGCATGTTCATGATGACCCATCGAAGGAACAGATTAATTAATTTGCTATACAATGACGGCCTACCGATTAGGTGGTTAGTAGTGACCAGATAGAGATTGGAATGCTAGGGTGTGGATCGTTAGGGACGATTTGTTCCTGAAAACATGAACGATGCTGTGTTATACTGTTATCATAGGTTCGACGTGAAATCCTTTTAAGTTAGACCATCAACAGCACGAGTGATCCATGGAATTCGGAAAACAACGATCAGGTTATTGTTAGTGTGTGAAAAAACGAACGGTGAACATCAATGAACGAGGAAAATGCAGGCTCACAAAGGGGGAAATGGCAGAGTTAAGAATACTCAATAGATTTAGATTTAGAATTGTAACAAACCAATAACGCAGGTTTAAAACGATGCTGCCTGCTAGTAAGAAAGGTGGTTCAAATCAAAGCTGACTAAAGATAAGCTTTTCTGACAACCAGAACTAGTTATCAAACATGTGTGTGAGTAGGTGTTGACCACCTGTTCATTTATTTATGACGCAGCACGAGTCTCGCTGGTTTTGCCGGGAGGACGTAATTTTTCAACGCGTCAATTGAACGAGTCGGTTGAATGCAGTGCTTTGAGAACCACTTTTTCTAACTGGTACAACCATCCTTACGTTGTCGTCTCTGACCTCGTAGCCTGTCTGTCGTAGCCGTTCCAAATCTGTGGCCGTGGATCAGCCCGTCATGAAGTTAGTTTGCGATCCTGTAGACAAGCGTGTAACTTGTCTCGTGTGTTCTTCAATCCGCCCCAGACAAGAAACGGCGCAGATTATTCCCACTAGTTCATGGTGCCCCGCACGGTCTTTGCCATCGAGAGATGTGGGTCGCTGCAAGCTAATGGGTTAGCGGTTGATTTTTATACCCAGCTGTTCTACCAGACGCTCTGTGGCTCCGGATGCCTCCCATATGTATAGCAGCTTAATGACTAGTTTTATTCTTTCTTGTTTATTCTCTGTCAGTGAAATATCTGTTTGTGATGCACATGCTGAAACAACTGAATCTCTTGGCCTTCCATAGTTCCTTGTGCTTCAGTGCATGCTCGCCCAGTGGAGCAGGGTGCGCACACAACTTCTTATGCAGCATTTCGAGTGATTGTCGATTTTTGGTGCAGTGCCGCTTCTATGTTAATTTCGGCTTGCATCATGGTCATAAAGTTCACGAACGGTAGTTTTGTTTTGTATTTTTACACCTCTATGATAGTGCTCTTGGGCACTGGTGTCTTCAGGTGTTTCTGAAAATTGTCCGGTTTTAGTTTTTTGAGTACCAGAAATGTACCGTCCATCAATCTGGTCCACATACTGGGCCGAAATGTCTCCAGGATTTTAACCTCGAATCGCTTCTTGAATGCATTTCCTGGCAGACATGAGAGCGGTTATCTCATCGGTTTGTCCTTCATATGTTTGTCTTCCTGCTTGATTTTACATGCATCCTTAAACACAGATCTCCCAGATTTCATTATGTCCGTTATTGACACCACTGTTCACTCTACCAGATGTCTGATTCCCACCAGTGCCTCTTCCGCTGGGATGTCCGGGAATATTGATGTCACAATAAACAAGGCAATGGTTTCTTTTGTTTCTTATTCGATTTTCTCAACAAAAGCAGTCGAATTTTCAGTGTCTTTGTCGTCTTTCGACAGGGATGGACGTAAGAGGCGGAAGCAGTAAGTGGGAAGTCAGTAGTTTGAAGACTGTTGGCCGTAGCTAAACGTATGGTCTGTGCGTCGTAGTGAGTCTGTATGGTCTTGAAGTTGGATTCCAAATGAGTGCGATTCGTAAGCAGAAAACGTTTCTGATCTTGGACTGTTTTAATCCTATCAGCGCTTTGGAGATTCCGTCCATTAACCTTTTCGTGAGGCTTCCTGTGAATGGCTGATAGGCTATCAACACTAATTAGCTGTTTCATTTCTTCTCCGTGGCCTGAACGACAGACAGCATGCCAGAACACGTGGAGCTAATCGTCTCATTCACGCAATGAATGATTCCTATTTAATGAGGCCTACATTGAGCAGAAGCGTCAGCAACATAATACATATAACAGTATATGATTAGACATGTATATTCCTCATCAAATTGAACGAATAATAACACAATTGTCAACAGTTACCAAGACTGCCTATTGAATATCGTTCACGACCAAAATCGAAAGTCGTCACATACAATCCTCCATAGCTTCAGAGCCGATTATGAAACAAATTGTCACATATTCGTAGTCCAAAGTTTTATCCACGGTAGTTGAGCAATACAGACAAAATAACTGTTCATAGGTCTAATGCACGACAAACTTTGATCACATTTGACAGAGAGGTGAATTCACGTTTGCTTTGTGTATATCATCCACTAACCTAACACTATAAACGTCTGAAGAAACAACGAGATGAAAAAGACGAATTCCATGCGGTATTTTACCATTCTGAGGTCAAGTGGACGAGATCCGACAAATTTAGATGCAAGCATCATTCGCATGAATGATTCGCAAAACTCACCGAAAGAAAAACTATCGAGTGCAGAATTTCGAAAGTAGCACGTACCAAACCGCGATGTCTCCGCATATCACACTTAGACAATGCCCACCTCCGATCAAATGGACCATTTCGGGGAGACGAGTTTCACACACAAATCTGGTGAGAAGCATTAATCAAATTTCGGGGACAGAGCTACTCGTGATGATCAACAAAGTTCGAGACGGATAAAGTTGCTGCCTGAACATCGATTAAAATTATGCAACCGATATGATGATCCACAGTAATGTTTGAAAGGCTCTTTGGTAAAAATAATGCGCAAAAGCAAAAACCCCTTGACCCTTTAACTTATCGAGTTTGATTGTGTGATTTACATCACAATCATATAAACAAACGAATTTGTGAACTGGTGGGTGTTTCTCCAATTAATCAAGATCAAATTGTTCAGTTGAATACGTAATTCAGTGAATCGGATCTGATGCGATCGGAAAGAAGGGAACTTCGAGAAATGAAATTGGCCAAAGTTACAACAGGACCATTAAATGAGGTCTACTTTAGTTCGCCTTAAGTTTTGTCTCCTCACAACAGAGCAACCGTAAGTGGGTTTTGGTATACGTGAAAAAAACTCGGAATTATCATTTTTGTCGTATCTTTCAATGGCTGACGCTAACATTTTCAAACCTTTTAGAGAACATTTTGCCAGTTTCAGAAAAGGAGCTCGCAAATCTTGTTCTGGTCATTAACATTATTTCTACCTTTAAGGAAGGCGTTAATCGATAGATATCACTGGTCAATATGGTGGGCTATCTGGCGGTGAGGAAGCATTTCCGCGATTAGTAGAATCGAACCCAGGAAAATTCCACAAGACGAAGCTCGATGTTCCTATGAGTTCCACCATGTCTTAGAAAGAAACTAGTGCTGTTTCCGAATGAAGTCATTCCATCAATGCGAAACGCGGCTATCACGTAGTGGCCGGCGACAAAAATAGTCGTGAACATTAACTAGGTTTGTTAAACTCTTTTCGGAGACCGCAATTCTTAATTGACTGCCTACTCTGGTTCCCGCTACATCCTCGGTGGCGAAATCGTTCATTCCGGAGGAAAAAACAACGGAAATCAGCCGTGTTTAGTTTGATTCAGTTGAATAGAAGAGATGCCCGCAACGAGCACCAATCAATAATCCTTGAGTGGTATTGTGTTTAAATCAGTGTAAACCACGGGTCTCAGTCTGTTCTCCAAATGTGCTGTGAGAAGCTTCGAAAAGCTGATTGATCCACCGATAATTTGTCATCTCCAAGGGCATTTTGATAACTTCGGTTTTTTTCAGGGGGCTCGGATGGCTAAGCCTGGCGTTTAGGTCGTAAACGTCTCAGCACCAGTCGTCAGTGCAGTGACGATGTAACTTTGACTAGTGATGAAACGTTTGCAATCTAAAAGCCAAGCTCAGCAACCAGAACCCCATGAAAACCAACACAAATTCTCAAATCCATTGAGCTTTCGCTTCGTCCATGCTTCTGGACTGGTGACGCTAGCGTTCCGTGTCCATTGGGCGCATCCTTACATCTTTTATCAGTATCCACTATTACGCGACTTCATCAGTTAGAAATTAAAAAAACCTAAAGTCTGCTAGTATGCAGTTGCTACCGGTCCCCGCGATTGCAAAAAAACAACATTTACAATCCGATCCTGATAGAGGTCAAGGGAAGAGCTAACCAGTGGGAAATCCCTACTTCTCTGAGGGATACGGAAGCTTCAAAAATAAGGAATGATAAGCAAGAAGCTGTGGAGTTTTATATTTGACAACAAATTGACCTTACATTCTGTCGAGCCTAAAAGCAAGTGTAATAGCGTCTTCAGAGTAACAGATAATTTTTACTTCGGTAATGATATGACTACAATGTTTCCAGTGGTTTTAACCTCCGCCCCTTTTATCCAGTTCATCGAGACAAACCAAAGTGGAAGAAAAACGCGAAGTTGATCCGCTTGTGTTTCAAGCCGCAACTGAGGCGTTATCAGGTCACGTTAATGCATTACTTCGCGTGCAAAAGATACTGACGCAATCAACACATCTGCCATGGAGTTGACACTAATTTCCTGGCTGGGATTTTCCGGACTTTATGTTCCCCCAACATGTGTTCATCAGATTATCAATGTCAGATTGATTTACATAAGCGACTGACGAAAGTGAGACGAGATGTCAACATTTCGCAGCATCTCTCTTGAAGAACCGGATTTCCAGTGATCATTTGGCCTCCCCTCATTGTCTTCAGATGCACTAATAGTCGGTTTGCTGGGCGGCATAATAAAACAAGACTTTAATGCAATAATATTGACATTCCATTTCCAAAATACCGTATTATAACACGGCTTCTGTGATAGCACTTTCAATAACTGGTAGAGAATGGCGATGATAAAAACAGCAGTTAAAATTGGAAACACCATGTTGAAAGCAGCTTCAATCAACTGATATCATTAGTTCTTGATTATGATTTCCTCGGGTATGTTAAACAAATCACCCCGATATTCCACTAGATCGTTCTTACTGATGAATTTGCTGTAAACGTCTGTCGGAGTGAAAAAAGATGTATGCGATGGTAAGTACCTAATCGAATGTCACAGTTTAAAATTAACCGCACTGGGTCATTTATGGATGCGTGCAGTATTAAAAATGAAGAAACCTGAACACTTAAGATTATCATCCACCATTTATTGAGTTTTCCATGATGAAAGAATTGCGAAACGGTGAAAGATCGCTAGGCTCCTTTTTGATAAAGCAGCACAGGTCAGCAGGTAGAGAACCACCAATAGAGAAACGTAACGATCCTGTGGCTAACCCTTGAATTTGAACACGGCAAACTTCACTGTGGTCCGCCATTACGGTTGAAACTGTCCAACGGTTTCCAATCCCTGTGAGGTCGAAGAGACGAAACCTTAAATCAGTAGATCTTGCAATGTCTTGTTGAAAAATTCAAAGTGTGAATCGGTGGCCGGATAAAAGTATGATACGGATGTCGGCACGTCTAGCTTTGTCACACACTGCATAGCTTATTATCAAGGCGGAACATATTGCGTGGCTCGCAAGTGGCCACTAATTCAGGGCTGTGCCCTGATTCCATATGCACTGTATTTAGCAATTTGGAGCACCGAAAATTAGTTTGCTTGCTACTGCATGTTATCATGCCTCAAACGGGTACTTTCAAGTATCTTAGTGCGCGGGGCAAAAATTACCATGGGCGAATGCTAACAATCCATGAGTTATGACTAGATAACCATGAGGAACACTGCGCACTGGATAAATGAAATCCGCCTTTCATGTGACCTACTTCAATCTTAAAACAACAAGAGCAAGAAAAATGCAGGAGAAAGGATTTTTATTGAGATATACAAGTTGAACACAATCAGGATCATCTACAATGGCAACGGATGGGTGTGGAGTCTGAATTCACGCAGACGCCCATTCAGGCGGATAGTACAGAAACCGCTGAGCTGATGATCTGCGGGCAATCTTGTTGAATGCCATCATGGCCTGACGCAAGCAAATTGCACTTCTTTCTGGCAGAGACAGGGCAAGTGTTTCGTTCGTCCATTCTATCGAGTCCGGATCTGTAAAAACAAAAAAAAGGCAATTCTGATAGCAAAGGCCAAGTAGACCTGTGGATCGGAAAACTCGCAAACTTTCATGATCGTTTTTGACAATTCCTCTTGTCGATTTAGCAATGCAATCCGTTTAGATTACTGTGCGAAAGGCGTCTGAATGATAACAAAAGAGCTGAATAATGAACTTCGCACGAAAAGTTTGACGTGCATAGGCTATGCGAAAAGTGAAACCATTTCAAGGAATGTATCATAGAAAAACCAAAAGGAGAGTTTACAACTGTTGCCTGTTTCGAAAACGAGCTGTTTACGGTCCCGAGACAATCACGACGTTCACTAACCTGTTGCTTTACGGAATGTAAATAGAAGTCTGGAATTGACTCCGTTAAGAATGCAGGAAAGGGGACGTGATGAGGTTGTGGCAAAAATGGTAAAACGACGGGACAGAAGCACACGATCGATTCCACGGTTATAGTGTGCGAGGATCTCTCGGATAGTTCTTAGTATTTTCAACATATCTAATCAACTGGTAAAGGGAGATCGATGCATCGAATGAATTACAATATAAAAAGAAATATATAAAAGAAGCAATTTTAGTATCGTCGAAGAACAAAAAAATGAAAACACCATGTTATACGACAAGCCTTCGGATGAGCATCCGTCTCGGTTTGCGGTGACCTATTCCTACGACCGTAGAACTAGGTTTGTTATTCTCCCGAAGAAGGAAACGGCCTAATCACAAGTAAAACTCTAACTTCGTGATTTACGCGACTGCAACAGACCGATTGAAAGGTGATATTTCAACATGACCACGCCACTATATTTAGCTTAACCGGGAAGCCGATTTTGTGCTTTCAGGGTAATGTCGTTCGCCCATCTAAGTACATGAATTCGTAGATATCAGGCAATTTTCGAAAATTTCGCCTTAGATATTCCATCAAGGAGTAATTAGTCAGTCCCATTTAATCGTCGTTTAGGGATTTGGAAGACAGTATTTCAATGGAACCCATTACAGAAGCTGTTTGATGTACCTCCATCGTTCAAAAGAGGGAAACAGTCCTTTGCGAGGTAATTAACACGTAACCATGCACTCTCATATTGGCTTACCTGGTGGAGTGGACAGACTGAGTCGTAAAGCAGTTTTAGTGGCTTCCGGAAGTATGCTCCCTATCTGGGAGCCGACGGTGAGTATAAGCCGAACAATAACCGGTGCCAAACTGGGAAATGCCTCACCCAGACGAACCATGGAAGGCAGACACGCTTGGAAGAGGTCCGGGCGTTCGTCTGTGGACACCACAACTGAAACACAGAGCAGGCATTGCGATAGCGAACTAGTTAAAATCGCAGTACATTTTCAATGAAAATTCGTCTGCGGAAATTTGAGCATACAAATGCCGCTTTGGGTTCAACTCGGTCGGAAAGGGTTGCGAGGGTTTCACTAGTAGGAGACTCGATAAATTCGCATAGTGTATTTAGAGTACACGAAAGCTACCAGATATTCGAGAATTACCATAATCAAACGTTCACCAATATGGAGGAGAAAACCGAAACAACATTCATAAAGACTGATTTAGTGGAAAACAGTAAATTTGAACTTCACGGTTGGAAGTAAAAAACCATATAGGGTCCATATATGTGAAAATGTGATAGTGAATGTGATCCCCCATTGTTTCAAAGCAACAGAAGTGTGCGGGTCTATTTCCGACTGTTCATGATGAGACGATTCACGGAAACGATGATGCATGGCGCATGGAACATCCCCGAACTCACTGTTGGCAACTCATACGAAACCGAGTGACTCTGGATGACTAGATTTGACAGGGAGCTGAATCGATCCACTGTTGCATCAAATACACACACAGCTTGGTAATATGACTTAGCTAAATCGATTTACACTAGATCATGTACTTATGTAGCGCAAAATGCTATTAATGCCACGCTGAAGGAATACAAACTACCGAAAAAGTAAAAATGCTGTGATTCATGTCGGTCAAAAGGCATAACTTATAACCGAATATGAGTTAGGTTGAGGGATAGCCTCATCACCTGGGATCTCAATATTCTAATTTGACAATATTAGACCGGTCTATGAAAACTTGTTCAGTGCGTAATAGGTGTGATAATCAATCCCTAAGACACGTGGTAAGTCATCCAGAGAGTAAATGTAATGTGATATGTAACACCATACCTTCAGTTGGACGTGTGGCATGAAGCTATTTCTGTCCTTCGTCATTATTTCCATCATCTGACGTATCAATCGGAAACTAACAGAAGTTCGAAAATTGACTTACCTCATCGAAATATAACGAAACGCAAATGCACAAAAATGGTAAGCGAAAATGTATTAAGACTAAATGAACATCAGCATTTTGTTCAAAAAAACGTTGTGGCAACCGTTTGCCACACACACACACACACCAAAAAACTCCTTCGAGTGCCATCACTGCCAAGAAGTAGTCAAGCCTACAAACATACGATGAACCGATCTTTTCAGGATCGATCGACAAACGCGACTTTTCCAGTTCATCCTTACAGAAGCACTAACTGAAGATTTGAAGGCGTGTAAAAATTACTGACAGAAAATAACATTACCACAGAGAAGCAAGTAGTATTTAAACTGATCGCTTGGATATATTCTAACACTAAACTTCCTTAAAGTAGGACAGGTCTGAGCCCATAAAGGGAAGCAATAACATGCAGTCGTAACTGCTACGTAGCGGAAAGAACCAAAGAGGAATTCGCGTGGGATTTATTTCCGAGCAAGATAATAGCCCCAAAGATCCTCATGAAGTGCAGTCCTGAAATTGAAATGTGAATCACAGCACACTGTGGTATATTCTTCCCGCGAATCCTTAGCACAACCATCTAACCATTAAGATTTGCGAATTATCTACTGCGGATTACAGTTACTCGAGTCTGCAACCCCAGAGGAGAGGTCCTGACGCTTTCTGAGAATGGGATACCAGTCAATCAAGGGAACACGGTTGGCCGACAATTAGCTTATTTCTTCGGTTATAAATCTTCGGGCCACTGAACGTTCGTCCCGCTAGACAAACAAGCATCGTCTAGCGCTGCGGATCAGATTATTATCCAGCAATCAATTTAATGAATAAGGATATCCATGCCGCACGGTATGGGGGCACTTTTGCCTATCGAAAAGCAGCTAAAAAATGAAATAGAGGGAAATCATGCATGACGAAAACTTGTTACACAAAGTGAGCGACGGTAAACCGAAGTACCCACTGCAAAAAGGACCATGGGAGAACATTTATGAAAAAACCCACCACATTGATTTTGCACTTGAGGACAGGAAAGATATAAGTGGATTAGAAGACAGAAAGTGGAAGCGTGAGTATAGCCGAAAGGGTATGCTCTACGGTGGCTGGGGCAGATAACAAGAGGAAGACCGAAAACCATGCCGCTGAAACTTGGACTGGGACAGGAATGCGTAAAACTCCATAAGTTAGACAGTAACGAGCCTGGTGACAGCAAATTAGCATTTAAACTAACTTAAGGTTTTCAAACGATTCGTCAAGCAGCCTCATCGTCCAAAACACAAATAAGAATGCAGAAAACACTATGAATTTGTTTTTGTTTTAGTTAGAAATGAACATGCTAAATCACCTAGTATACGAAACCATAAAAAGTGCGACTTTGTATGGTCGTTCACAATGCCTCGCCATACTCCAGAAAAGTAATTTATCACGCAGAAATCGAGGAACTGTTGAGCCAAATTCCATCGCTTTCAAATGTATCAAGTGACGCATATGGGGTTTCTTGGTGCAGTCCTAAAGTTCTACGGACTGTCGAGAACCAGACTAAAAAGCCAAGAGGCTACGGAGTTCAACACGTAACCTTTCGTTCGTCTCGGGTTCCAGTGCGATGGATATACTGTGCTAATAACTGCTAACACGACCCGGGCAAATTTTGTTCACGCATCCAAATGCTACTTGTTGCTTATATATATATATATATATATATATATATATATATATATATATAGCACTTTAAGGAGAAAACAATTTACCATTCCCTAGTCATTAGGCTTCCGTGGCCATGGAGAACTTTAAAATGGAAGTTACACCACCACAATCGAACAGCTCCAATTTCTTGGTCCGCAAAAGAGCGTTGTATTAATTTATATTTTACTGTTGTTCTGAATGTGGAAGTCAGACGCGTAATGGACGATGCACAGCCGGAACTAATACCACTATCCTGGTGAAGCCAGCTAAATTAATACAAGATATAAAAATGGTTGACAACGGAGCACAAACGAACAACTGACATAGTGGTAATCATCAGCATCATCATCGTTCAGCGTTAAGCAGCAAGGCAAGCTTTACTGACCGCTGTCTTTTCCCCAAGGTCACATTTTTCTAAAAAAAGAGTGAACATTCAAATGAAACAGGGAGTTGACCTATACAAGTGGGAAAAGATTAGAATGCTGCCGTAGCCAACACGCGGAACACAGTCTAACTGTACAACATGCAGATTCGATGGAAAATGACAACACGATCGCCACTGTTCACGGTTCATTGCCATATCTTCCAGTGTCTCCAGTCAGCTAGTTGACAGGTCTTTCAGACCCCCAACCACGAAGGCGTGAGACACCAACTTTACCTAGGTTCGCTGTACATTTTCTCATCCCACATTGCCACGTCATCCGCTGACCTCCACATGGCTTCTTCCATTCCTTTGGAGAAACCTAAAATAGGGCATAGTATGGTAGACGAGCGTTCGCCATACGCAAAACGTGACCCGACCAGCATGGTCTACTAAGCTTCATACGCTGAGATAGGATATTCAGAAGCATCTGGTATCAGCTTCCTCACCTGAACATTGCTCACGCGCATACTGGAAATTGATTCTACGTGTAGCATGCGGCATGAATGTTTATCCAAAGAAACACTGCGGATAGCTCTAGAAACAATGATTTGTTATCTTATGTAGACCGCAAAGACACTAACATTTTTACTACATGCCTAGAGCATGGATGTAATAAAAGGGACATGCCCCGTGGGCATTACAAATCCCTATGTTGAAGGGGGCAGCCATGAATCGGAAACTTAGATGCACAAAAGCCAGCCTGTCCAGCCTGTCGTTCCCAACGGAAACCACAACTGACTATCCACAGTTAGACCACAGAAACATGATCACAGCAACCACCAAATCACGAAGAATTTGGAATTCTGTGACACAAGATAACGTTAAACTAGTTTGCCGTTTGGATACCTGACTCCCGCCTAAAAGAGATGATTTGAGAAACAGATGATCGAAAAATGATGCATATCACCTTACTGATAGTAAACTTAAGAAAATGTAGATTGTATACGGAGAATATATCGGTCGCCAAGGTAAGGGAGCCTGTCAGCTCCAATCAAAGTGATTAAAAAACGGTCAGAATCCGTGTGCGAAGGTGGCATACATTAAACACACGAAATTTTTAAGGCGAAAAGTACTGACTGATGTAAGGTCTGAAATGTGATAGATCACGTGATTAAACAATATTTTGCTTACCGGTGAGAATATGATAAAACGAGTCTATCATGAATGCAGCCCGTTCCAAAGCGGATTGGATGTTGTAATGCAGAGACAGGTGAGAAACCAAATCCAAACAAAATATCTAAAACAACAATGTTAAAATTGACAAAGATAACCACTTGATGAATTGTGAAAAGCATCAATGGAAAAACACCGGAGAGCTGTTTGTCGCAGACCACCCAGTGAAATTATGCTCACGTAAATGTAAAAGTCGAAATTAAAAAAAATATGTATTTTGTAAATGATACGACTTTCCGACTGAAAACTGCTGATATTTTAGTGGATTTTTCAATTCACTGATTAGTCAGAGTGGCGTTTGGGAAAACCGACCGATTGCATCTAGTCTGATCTACCCTGAAAAGAATTTGCGTGAACAACTCAAGTTGTTACGCGCGCTACCCAAATGCCAAGTCAATTTATCCGTGAACTTATGAGGAGAACAGAACTAGTGGGGAGAAAAGACTGATTAGCGCCCATTTAGCTGCCAACTCGAGTGAACTTGGTTTCTCTTGGGTAATTACCAGAGATAATAATGGGAGAAGACTGTTTCACCATTATGCATAGAAGTAAAATTTGGAGGTCAGTTCTTGGCGACGCGACCTCAGCAACAGCCCTGCTGCCACTTTATTAATGTGACCGAGAGAGGCGTGATGAAACCAGCACTACAAAACACTATCTCAGTTTGAGGGACTGAAGAACAAAAGGCAAAAAAATATCCATCAAAAATAAATGCATGCAATACCCCGGAACGAATGACACAAGTGTACCATGCTGGTCTCCTTTAGTTTTAAGAGACTCAAACCAGAAAATAGCTTATTTCCACAGGATTCGGACGACACATCGTTACAATGAGACAACACCTTGATACAGCACGAAGGCATGCATGTCCAAAACACCCTAAGAACTAAGTCGTACAGCTTCCTCAAGCCAGAGATACAATCAAATGTGATATGTGAATGAATAGGAACTAAAGTAAATTCGATTTCACACAAGCAATTGATGGAAGAGCATCCGCTTTCGAATGCCTAACCACTTCAGAAAAAAATACGAACAAAAACGGTTTTCCAAGCAGTGCAAGTAATTGTCACTATCTGTTGAGTAGCGAAATGTGGATATGAAAATCGTAACTATTAGAGTGGCCCGAGTAGGAAAAGTCAGAATTTCGGGTTAAGAGTGCACGAGATCCTACCAAGGAACGATCGAACATCTCCAATGGTGGAGCGATGGATAGTAGTCAGCTGCGTGTGTGCACTCGAAACGCTCACTTGTCTAATAAGATTTAGGACCGGTTATTTTCTGCCTGCTTCCCCGAAATTATTCAACCAATTTTACCCCGAATGAACGGAAGGATATCATAGCACATTTACTGATTTGAAGAAATGAACTGAGCCGAAAAAAGTAACTGGATTTCCTACAATTATATGGATAGGAGAGTATCACTATATTCGGTTGCCCGTAATGCAATCCAATCCAACAAATGAATCGTAATCGGTTAATCAAGAACATAAACTATCGTAATTTTTATAAATTGTCCCCGGACTGTCCTCATAATTATTGGAAAACAGTATAGGTACGTAATATAATAAGAAGACACTAATGACTTCGTTAAATGGAACCAGTTTTGGTGTCATTAGTGTAAGAACTAGGCCAAAATTGGTGCCAGTCCAAAAGTTCACTGCAAATAACCATAGGAAACCGCGAATTCCGTTTGTACACAAATAACTAGTTGTATCGAAAACCGTTAATCTGACACGATTCTCGTGTGCACAGAAGCAAGATTGGTGGGTGATATGTGAGGTAGGAGTGGGCACTAGTCGGAGTTAACAAATGAAGGTAGACAGGGCAGTCAAGAGTGGAATATACCGAAAACATCATATCTATAGCTTCAAACAGAGGCGTAATATGGACAAGGGACGATTCTGCTGATGACATTCTCGAAAATGGTGGTTTGCAGGAAGCCTCTTAGCACGTAAGTAAAGCTACAAGGAAAAATAACAACAAAAAAATCGCCAACAGGTAAACCAAAATCTCAGATAGACAATCGGACTGTGAAGAAACAATATTAGCCAAAGAATAAATTCAAACTGTCTGCTGCCCTAATGTTTGAGATGAACCAATTCGAAACAAACGTATAAAATGTTAAAAAAACGTACCATTTTTGTATAGTCCCCGCTTAATCGAAACACGTTTACCACACTGTCTAAACATATGTGGAGAGATGGAATAGCCTGAGCACTAACAGCGAGCAAACTCCGCGGATACGTCTTTTTTGCGGGTGGGTGGGTGGAGGGAGGGAGGGAGGGAGGGAGGAACGAAGTGGGTGACAAGGCGACAGAGAAAACCAGAACAGGAAAATAGGAATGTTTGTAAAAAACATCCTTAAAGCAAGCGCCTTAAGAACAAATACTGTCGGATACCCGAGGCAAAACCGATGGTTGCAGATGAATTTACTTGTGACGCGTGCAGACCAGAATCTGGGCTAGTTGACAAGCTACCTAAAGTTCATACGATCGCCTTCCAACTTAACGTGACATTCAGGTGGCGCGTATCACTTTAACAATAGACTTGTATATTTCGAGCATTTAACTGGACGGTACTGATCACTCGGCTGTAATTTTGGCAATCGTTTTTGGGACATAATGAACGATGCCAAACGAAGTATATTTTTCTTGTTTCTTTTTCATGCGAAAGAAAATAATTTTGCTTAAATAGATTGATTACATTTTTTGCACTTTGGAGATATGGATTGACCGCTATCGTTCCTGGCTCATTAATGATTGATGGTAAGCGCACTTCGTGTACTTGATTTTTCCCTATCGGATACACGATACGAAAGCCTGAAAAAGTGAACAAAAGCAGAGCATGGGTGTTCGAGTAAATCTGATGATTAAGTAAATCTTCAGATTGAGCAACGCACCACAAAACGACACCCGGTGATCAATTTAAAGCAGTGGAACAGAAAATGGAGCAATGATTCCCAATGCAAAATGAATACTGAGAAATGGTTGCTCAAAACCAAAAAGTATCAGGCAATCTTCATCCCAATCCGTAGTGAGAGGAGGCATAAATTGCAAATGTCTTGCCACCCGTGCTCTAGGCCGGGGCACTTTGTTGCTTACGAATCACTTTAGTTTTTTATATGAAAAAGTTTGTTCACAGGATATATGATTGGATCAAGAGCAATTACTATCTACAGAGCAAGTTGAACTAGCCGGGTAAAGCTACTGGCATTCCTGATAGATTTCTATCCTTATAAACTGCTGCTTGAGACAGCTTTTAGGGCTTGAAGTATGAATGCAGTGGAAGATGAGCGCTTATAAGATACCAAGACTAACTGCACTAGAGTGAACCCGGTAGACATGATCCCGTAAACGCGAGTGGCATATAGAGGTTCCTCTAGGTCAGGCACGGTGACGATGGACTGCCGTCCATTACCGAAATTACCGACAGACCCGGAGCTTGGACCTCTGTTTTTTGGTGGCAGAAACTCGATTCAATGAACTCGGGCCTTCAATCCGCGAGAAGCGAAGAAAGCTACATGAAGCCTATCCAGGTAGCGCAATTTTAGTGGAGTCGTGCTCATTGCATAAAAAGTCAGAAAAAATTGGCGGCAGTACCGAGAACGTGGTAAAGTTTCGCCTAGCAAGCGTTCTCCCCACAAAGCATCACAAAAGAATGTTGGTGATATTGTGACTTGGCAAGTGGGGCCCGATATTCAGTAAGGTCTGTCGTCGATATAGTCGGCGTGAGATGTGTGTGAAGTGAATGAATCTGCCACGGCATCTGTTCTGACTCTCAGGGAGCGCTGGGTCCCTGGTATGAAACGATCAAAATAAGTATGAACTGAACTGCCGACCAGCGTCTCCCAACGGTTTGCAAGCGCCACGTTTCGTTCTTCTGCTTTGGAGATCAGGTCCTCTAACCAAAGGCTCCGGGTGCGCTACCCCAATTCAAAAACCCTATTTCGATCTAGGCCGCCAGGTGGCGAAAATTCCACAGGGGAATCTCGGAGTACGACGGACAACTGACGACCCGAGGCAGAAACCTGGAAGAGTTAATACGTGTCTCCATTATTTCCCTTTTTGCCACGATTCCAATCATAAAATATATGTAAACATTAGTGCTAGTAAGAAAACTAATAAAAATAATCCAACTGGCCACCAAAAACCTAAATGCCATTCGCTCTTCTGCAGTTGATTAAATATTCTTTTACCACAAGAATGCAAATACTATGCAACGTATTGTCTTCTTCCGATGTCGGCGTATGTTACCATTCGTCGACTGTCCAGACTATTTCCAAGCGTTGTTATCAGATGATTATCGAGCGCATAGAGATGATATACACGCGAGAATAAAGTCGGTTTCTGATCCAGTCGAAGCTGTATACGTCAAATAGTCCCTACGTGATAACTGATAGGATACGAGCATGTCTGACGTATAAGCAACGACCTCCGTCCTCCACGAGCTGAACGTTGGATTGGATTCAATCTCTGTGCGAACAGTTGAAGCCGGGTTCGTACCTACGGCGGTCTTTCACTCGAGTTCACTAGGATTGATGTTCGTCAGGATTCTCCATTTCAATCTTCACTTTCAAAATGCGTAAATGAGACGACTGAGGAAACTGTCCCATACTCATGTGAGAGTAGTGACATTTCTATTTGTTGACAGCAAACCGTTTGACTAAGAATATGCAAATGGCTCTGTGTGTATGAATGAAGATCGAGGTACATACTTGTACATACGTGCAGAAAAAGTCTTAGTTAAAAATGAAGTCGACGCCAAAAACAGCTACAGTCTGGCTTTCATTTAAAGCAATATAAAGTAGCACGATACATGCATACATGTATGCAAAAAGCTTATCAGTGGACACGTAGCCCGACTCCCATACTCTCATGTAAATCATTACCTGCTTAATTCCATCAAACGGTTGCAGGTAGCAGGAATAAAAAAGTAGATAAGGCAAGAGGAACGAATGAGCTGGTGAGTCGTAATAATTTTGGATACGACTCCCATTCGATAAGGCTTTGAAATATGAATTGATGAGAAATATTATATGTGGCCATGTGACATGTGAATAGTTAAGACGAGTATTCGGAGATGACCATTTGCTTTTCTTTTGAGGGTCAGATAGGCGGAGATTCGTTCAGTCGTTCGCAGAAGAGCATAATAGCCCTTAGCTTTGCTACTTGATGGGTGATGTGACCAAATCTTCCCGGAAGGAAGTACGTATGTCCATTAGAAAGTTATCGCGATTATATGACTCCATTCGTTTACCTCGTTTCCTTCTCACCCTACCCTAACACACTCACTCTTGTGTGAGAGCTCCATGGGAAATATTCGGTGTGAAATCACGTGGATGATAATGGAATTGATGAAATCTAGAACTTTTGGAATTGAAATACCAATCACGTTACAGTTGAGGCACTCAGCTAACAGCTAACAAATAAGATTAAACTACTAAATTAAAAAATACAACAACAAGCGAAAACAGATGCCAAATGATGGCACGCATTTAGAGAGGCCACTTTTTTATTGCTGGCGAATTATGAGAAAATAAACGGTTGCGAAAGCGAAAAATGCATGCGACAATTAGACTACTGATCGCATAGTTGACGAGCCTAGCAATAAAATATGGTCAGTTTACCAAGATTTTCATTCTATAACTAAGCACGTGAGAAATGGGCGAATCAGAAACCGTAATCGTGTTAGTTAGCTATAGTTCCTACAATTATCAAGCACAAAATGTGACTCTGTGATCCTTTTCTGTTTTCATTTGTCTCGTCGACAGAGAACGAAATGAAACCGCAGAAAGTATAGATCTTAAAGGCAGTAACAATGTAACTAGATATAAAATTACACCAATTCGACCTCGCAAATCCCAATCGTTGACCACAAAGGCCAGAGAGTTAAGGGTAGGTTAAGGCAATCACAAAGAGAGGATGTGGTAACCAATAGCTTAAGTATCAGAGACAGCAGAAGCGATGGCGAAGTGAAAGATGGAATGATGGATTCCTGATAAACTTTTGATTTGACAGGTTAAATGGAGCAAGCAAGTACGTTTTCGGCAAACTGTTCGTGCGGCTAATACGGCAGTCCGCAGTTGCCGGTCTCGTCAATACACCTGACCAAATGTGGCTTTCGGTAGATCTTTACCACAGGGTCATGGTAGCCGTCCCTCTACCTCATGCAGCGTGTACTAGTAGTTGTGGGTCATGCTCCTTCCACGGCAATCAGGCTTCAAGCACGTAATAAAAAATATATATATATATAATGTGCCATCAGCCGCCAAGTTTTTGGACCGTACGGCAGCACTGATTTCATTGCAGCTGTGGTTATTCGGTCTTTGTTGAATAACCGGATTTTATGCCGACGTCACAAACGTCAGTCAAACCCTCTGCATATGTGAAATCACTGGATCCGATACACAACCACCTAGTGGGATACAAGCACTCAATTAACTAAACCCACCTACTTTACAAGATTCTTCCTTCCAAGAGCAAGGTTCGGCTTGCAGGCAATCCAGTTCTACGATATTTTACTCTGAGAAAGTGCAAAACGCATCCAAAACATAACTATTCTATCGTTCGGACGATCCAGAAAATTCAGGGACGTACCTCGGTCCACAAACGAATCTCAATTGGCTCGTTAGGAGCGCGCACGTCGATTAAGCTAGAATAACCTTCAAAGAGGGGACATAAAGTCTAAAAGTATGGGATTTAGTTGTTAGCATTACGGTTCGCATAAGATTGCATGAAAAGAATCCTGGAAGCACAAAACCCGCCTCGTGAGTATTGACGCACTTCAGTTATGCGCACCAGGTACTCTCGTACTCACCCATTCTCAAATATGAAGATGGGTGAAAGGGGGAGTACCGGGTACGCACCCTTGATGAGCACCAATAATCACAACCCCGGGCGTGTGCTCCTGGAGAATTTTAAACATCAACGGTAGGCGAAACATACTAGTGACAGCAAAATCCTTTAAGTGGGTCGGTCTTCATTCAGAAGCACAACACCAGCCACAAATTCTGAATCAGACATTTCCTTGTCTGACCATTAGCAGTCCCGCTATTTTACACTATTGTTTACCAGTTGCACGTCTACACAATTCCATACTGAGCAGGATAAG
>LUCM01011081.1:539156-592688 GCA_008360955.1 Fasciolopsis buskii
ATTATCTCTTCAAACATTTAATGCTGAATTTAACCTCTAATAGCTGCAATGTAAAACAGAGGAACTTCTAGTTACTGCCTTAAGTGATAACTAAAACCATTTATGGTAAAATTGTTTTGGCGTTTTTACCCCCAGGTCTGCTTTACACGCTTTTCTAAGCACAGTTTTCATCATCACCATCGTACACCATCAAACAACAGGGCAAGCCTCACTGATCGTCACCTTTTCCCCAGAGTTTCATGTTTTTATAAAACGATTGAATATCTAAGGTTAACAAAAAGTGGACCTACACAAGCGGGAAGGGATAAGAATGCTACCGTAGCCAACATACGGAACAGTGTAACTGTACGGACGTACCCTTTCAATCATTCTGATTCGACAGAAAATGACAACACGATCGCCACTGTTCACGGTTCATTGCCGTATCCTCCAGTGTCTCCAGCCAGCAAGTCGACGAGTCTTTCGGACCCCAACCATGAAGAGGAAGACGTGAGACACCTACTTTACCTAACTTCGCTGTACATTTTCTCATCCCACGTTGCCACGTCATTTGTTGACCTCCACATGGCTTCTTCCACTTGGGAAGAACCCAAAATAGGGCACGATATGGTAGACGAGTGTTCACCATACGCAACACGCGACCCAATTGAAGCAGTCTACTAAGTTTCATACGCTGAAATGAGGTAATCTGAGAGCCGGCACCTAGCATTAGATTGCTGACCTCTACATTATTCACTCCATTAAATCGGAGTGATGTTAAGTAGACATCAGTGGTTTAGACCAATAAATTGTTTAAGGATAACTATCTGATGCTGAGTAAATAGGTACCTTCAGAAACGCACCTACAAAGGTTTTTTGACACGAGTCATAAAAAGAACTCACTTGACACACAATCACATCCGCTAATGCCGGCTCGGCAATGAACATGTAGTGGATATAGGTACAGATTATATTGCGAACTTCACGGAGTACGGTGATTTCAGAACCACGATCCTGAAGTAGCAATGAAGAAGTAATGGAGAAGATGTACAAAAATATTTATCTACAAAGCGGAGACAATTAGTCCACTAATCATCGTATTGTATACTATCCATGCAAAATATCCGCTTGCATAATATTCTGCCACAAAAGACTGCGCATATGGCAAATCCAAAATTAAGACAACGCGTTGTGCGATTGTGATTATTCCAGATAACACCATAGAATGCGAATTAGAATAAACGATTAGGCTAATAGGAGCTATAGCCGTTATGGTTCAAGGCTTCAATGTATACATTCTTAAAGGTTCTCAGTGCTTCCCGCGTGAAACAATACACGTAATGTGGCTGATGTGACTCGCAGTAAAGTATGACAATGCTTGTGCAATGCTGTTTCTCGAATGGTCCAGTGGTGAACTAGAAACTACGAAGGAACGTACATTCTAAAAACCTCACATCAAGTACTTATATAACTGTTCGCACCATAGATCATCAGATGCATGCAACAAAAGTCATTACTGTAATTTAACACAACTGTTTAGAATTTGCAGTCATTAAGTTTACCTTCTGAATTCCCTGTAAATAGTACATCAAATGTCAGCGATCCAAGGCTACCTCGAACACGCATGCAAGCAACACAGATTTTTATTGATGTCTTGCCAAAATATCACTTTGATTCCGAATCGACCGGAACGTATCTGTCTGTGTGCCTTAATCTGACAGACGCGAAAATCGAAAGCAACTAACTGACAAGTGCCTTAAAACTAAAAATATGAGGGAACGTGATGTTGTGCTAACAAAAGATATGTATAGCTCCGAATCTGAATTAATAGGTAGTTGAAAAAATCTAAATACAAGTTAGCATGCAGCAGATCAACCGCGAATGTGCTCAAAGACGACGACTATAGGCGCAGACCCATGAACCTGACCGGCAGTGGTCAAGTGGAATAAGCATCCATCACCAGAGGGGTCAGAGGTTCGAAACCCAGATCTACCGACACTTAGTGGGGGACGGCAACTGGCTATCGTTCGGCTTGTTGGCACACCTGACCTAAGGAGAACCTTATGCGATCCAATATCACTCAAGGTTTCCGGGTCAAGGTTGGAGGTGAGCTCTGGCGGCTATGGAGTGTGCTATACCCACTATACTTGTACATGGATTGTGTAATAAAAAAATTCGTCAGAAATCGTAATGAGAGCGAATTAACTGGGAAAGCCTAACATCGGGTACTCAGGTCCGAAAGTTCGACCGTAATCCCCATTCCAGCTTGTTTCCTTTTACAACCAATGACGCTGCACTAATGTGCTCTGACTTCGGTTTCCAATGCCCACATCCACCCCTCGTCAGGGTATTAGGGTGGAAAATTTCGCATACGTTTCCAACCAAACAACAATAACGAAAACGATGTGCACGTTCAACGACTGCCAGTCAGAATACCAGATAGTGTTGTGAAGCCGATCACGCGTATAGCCACACGTCTGATTCAACCACCTCGATTTCGGTTTACATCGAACGTGTCGATTGCAGCCGAGTTACTTTATGTGCCGAATGCATGAAAAAGGAACAAATAAGCTTCACAATTTCATTCTTCCATCTCATCCCATCTCAGGTTATCCCGCAGGAGCAAGTGTCCAAGTTATGTACGTGCTTCTACACGGTAGTCTTCGCAACAGATAATGAAAACTGGCACGAAGTCAAACTTGAAACTAGTAGATACAGTAAGTTGGAATAAATGTATAAAATACGGTAGACAAGCAAGAGATTAGTGATCATCAAGATGGAGAATTTTTGTCAGGATGATACAATCACGAATGAGGTTAGGTAAAGTGAAATTGGAAATATAATACCTCATGAGATTTACATGTAGTCGCTGGAAATTTAACTGTTTAATCAATTCTAAGCGACAGTTAAAAAACTAAAATGAAGGAGAACAGGGAAGAAACGACAGAGCAATTTTCTTGCCAGCAACCACCTTGTGCTTTTGTTGTTTCAATCAAACTGGAACGTGCTTTGTCTTGTCAGTTTCTAAAAGAAATTTCTTGGTGAACAGCATTCATCGGAGCAAATAATGTTTGCCACATGGACTTGATTTAAACCTGGAGTTAAAGAAATCCACAACTGCCTCAGCGAATCCAAATGTGAGGTTCCGTAGCTCGCAGATGTGGAATTTTTGCAAAGGATCATAGCAACCGGGAACCCAGAGCTGAGCGTCTATATTACCAGTAATTATAAACAGTGGGAACCATTTCGCCTTGAGAACGCCGGAATTCTTAGACAAGTTTGGAAACAACAGGTTAACCGCTTGCGTTGGATAAGTAACAGCGCACATAATGTATATAGCGCACTGAAAATCATAGCATATATGTGAACAAGCTTACGCGCTCTTCCTGAGTTGGGAGACAGTGCTCCAACAGTAGATGCACCACAGTAGCGTTCTGTGTGAGTAGCATGGTGGAACAGAGACGTTCACATTCCTCATCGGACAATGTAGTACCGGTCGATTGAGAATTGCCCGACTGAGCATCGGCCAGGAGATCCGAACCATTCGCGCTGGATGATCCTGGACTTGGCCGGAAAGGGATGTTGGGAAAATGCGTCGGTGAGCCGGAGTTAGTGGAGGCAACTGTCGGCGATCCTGAGCTAGTGGTAGTGCTCGCACGATTTCCAGCATTGGTACCGGAATTTGGTGGAATCACAATTCGTTCAACTAGACGATGCATCCAGTGCGAACGAGACGCTAGTAGGTTGGACTCCAGAATGCGCAAGAAAATGCGCAGCAAAGAGGGACAACTGAGTTGTGAGAAGAACACGAAGAATTATGCCAATTAACAAGGAAAATCATAGTAGCAACAAACTACCAACTATGATAGGTACGTTTTAAGTGACAGGAGTAAAGGAAAAGAAAGCAGAATGAGAACGACATCGGATGCATATGATGAGGGAAACGCACTGCTTCTTCTCTGTGAAAAAAATGTACAGTCAATGTTAAAGTGAACCAGAAGAACTAATCCAGAAACTAAACAAATCTGGACAACATCCCATGCTGCATAACCCTTATCGCGATACGCAAGCAGGGATAGTCAAGTTGTCAACCAAGATGTCCCACATATGTTCATGTCGAGGAGTAGAAAATCTTCCTGAAAATACGTCATTAGTAAGGTACCGCCTGACATTCAATCACCTCACGGGCGTGTCTTGTTAACGTTAGGTAATGACAAGGTCGTATGTGGAGGCCATCAGATGACGTGACAACATGGGATGAGAAAATGTAAAGCGGAGTTAGGTAAAGTTGATGTCTCATGCCTTCGTGGTTGGGGTCCGAAAGACTCGTCGACTTGCTGGCTGGAGACACTGGAGGATACGGCAATGAACCGTGAACAGTGGCGATCGTGTTGTCATTTTCTGTCGAATCAGAATGATTGAAAACACGGGCGTTTGTACAGTTAGATTGTGTTCCGTGCGTTGGCTGCAGCAGCATCTTATCTTTTCCTGCCTGCGTAGGTTTACCCCTTGTTTCCCTTGGATATTCATTTTTTGTGGAAATCTGTAACCTTGGGGAAAAGGCAGCGGTCAGTGAGGCTTGCCTTGCTGTTTAACGCTGAACGATGATCATCATCATCATCATTGTCTACGTGAAAAAGGAATGGTCGCACCTAAGGAGCAAGCGGTTAATTTTACTGAATAATAAACGTCAAATTTCGCCATTAGATATCGGCCGGTTACTCTCCAAATTGGCACAATTTATCCCAGTTTGAAGCAAACGAATACGTATCATTCTCGGCGCCATCGTCAGCACACGAGTGGTCTTCGATGTACACGAACTTCATAGGAGTAAAATGTACCTCTCGTGACCAAAGTAGAAATAATTGTTAATAGGGGTCCGGTAGTACTTCTGCTAAAAATAATGACAAGTAGAAAAACGGTGCAAAAGTCCGTTCCCATGAAGCAAAACCTGGAAAAACTGCTCTTCGCATTAATGAAGCATCTTTGAACTTCTTGACTCAAGAACGTGGTAACATATAAAATAGTGTGAAGTTGATAAGCCAGAGTTGGGGAGGAAACAACAAAAATAACAAAACAAGGATAAATTACCCTATTAGGCAGATATCAACCATTTATGAAGAATGAAAAAACTCGGGATCAATAACCAGATCATACTGCGAACAAAATGAGCTCGAAACAAGAGCGCGAATGTCCCAAATATAATATCACCCACCGATAACTGATGTGGACCCCAGTTAAAAGACTCACAAGTGTCAAACTCCGTTAAAGAGTTGGTAAACTGCTGAGGTTTCCCAATGCTCTTAGAATTAAATATTTGATCACTTGTTAGGACCGATAAGAGAATGTGTTATGTAAAAGGCGATCACCTGCAGACCATTTTGATGGAAGAACTTGAGCTTCATGAAAATAGCGGTGATGGAATCACTCAGTTTGAAAGATCTACTTACCACTACCTCAGGTACTAGAGACAATTGGTGCACCGATTTCCATGAGCCGGATGGGCATTCATGCTCCTGCATCGATGATTACATGAGTTCATACAATCGCAAATATGACAGCAGCAAGCGATAGATGTTTATACATTTCCGAAAAGGTTATCAGTGCATTAGGGAATTATTCCGAAAAATTGATTAGTCGCCAGAGGAGCTTTTACGTTTTAGTCGCAGTGGGATCAAAAACTTCAATGCCGTTTTGGTTTGACAGATGTCGTCGCCCTCTCTAACAAGAGTCATGCAGCTCAAGAACTGTGCTTCAAAAATAATCCAAATTTTCTGCTCACTATCGGAATGAGTGACTACACCACGATACAGCGTAGTGGCCTCAGACCAAAACGGAACAATAATTCAGCTTCCGAAAGGACTGTTTATAAGTTGTTCGATTTTCCAAAGACCACAAACATCCTAAGCTTTGGCAGTGTCAAAAAAATTTCGAGCTTTTTGATGCTATGTGACCTATACACGTGACCGATTTTCCTCTATCCCACATGAACAGTTACGTGGTAAGAACGGAAAATCTCTAAAGGACGCGGACAACAGGGCCATGCAATCAATCAGATCGCAAAGCCACAAGACAAACACCGTATACAGTGATGTTCGCAGAAAAATTAACCAACGGAAACCGTGGAAATTTCGAAGACTGTGGATTTTAACCAAAAGTATGACGAACACACGAGCAAATTTTTGTACAGTCATTGTGAAAACCAATCTATTCTCAGCATCACATCTTGGTTGACGCATTACCAACATCTCATTTTCATTGCAGCAATCCAGGTGAAACTGAAGATTCTTGTCAAGCTGGACTTAGGCGTCAGACATACACCTTTATGACAGTTATCCGAAAACCTTCAAACGGCTTAGGGTTATGTATTCTGCATCCCCATAACGAAATGCATTCGGTGTTTATTAATTATATTATACAGATCCAATTTCACAATACAGTCCTTATTGGAAAACTTTAAGGTCAACAACAATTCATTACCGCCCGTTCTTAGCTCAGATAAGAGCAAATAAGGAGGATAGTTAGGATTTTGTGTAACTATTGAGTTCGCATAAACATGCTCATTGGTGGTGTTCGTTCGGGTGTCAATAGACAGTGGAACAATGAACTGGAAGAATCGATCATCTCTGTTATAAATGAAGAATCATCCAATGAATTCCATTTCGGCATAGTCCTGTCACAGTAAAAATAATCCAATAGTCATTATTGTGCGACAGATGCAACGCTCACGTCACTTAAAGATAACCGGTTTTCGTGGGATACTAGGATTTAGAGAATTATTCGGCACGATTGACCTCGATCAAACGTGGTCTTTTTTCTAACTCGTTCAACAAACCCACCGAGAAGAAAGTCACAAATTCAGCCAAATGTGTTGCAAACCTGAAGCAAGAAAGCCCATCAGATGAGTCTTTTGTGGATACAATTATCAGCTTAATCGGGGCATTTGTTTCATCAGCAAACAAGGAACACAAAGCGAAAAACAATAACTTGTGTAAGCAACCAGTTTTCCACGTGTGTCAAGTCCATTCACGATTGAATTGATTCGAGACGTGATGATACAAAAAAAATTATGGGATCCTGATAGTCTTAAAAATTACGGGATGAAAGTGTCGTTAGAAAAAGTATCCCAATACCATTGCTTTGAGACAATCAATGTGATAAACATTAGACATCCCAATTTACGGTTAAAATTCCGCCACTAAAGGTTACTTATCTATTAAAGTAGTTTTTAAGCAGTCCACTCAACAATCTCAAGACTGCATATTTTATGATAGGTCAAATGCAAGTTTGCTCGCATTAATATTCTGTAGATAGCTGCAAAAGGTGACGCAAAGGTACAGTTTTATTTGTTGCACGTGAAAAATTCCTCGCACACTAAAAAAGAGTGGTCGAGGTGGCTGATAAGTTCTGGCCGTCTCGGATACCGTGAATAAGCCTTCCGAATACTGGTCCTATAAGTGAACGAAAGCGACGAACACAAAGATGCACTATGTAGTACATAACTGTACTGGGTCGTCATTCCAGTTTTATATGCTATACAGGACGGCTAGCAGGCGGCGGATTTTGAAAGCTTGTCTTCGCTCAAAATGTAAGCCCACCAATCCTAGAATAGAAAGAATTCTCCATGTCATGTTCAAGCAAAATTCTTTTTCCTATAAGGTAACAAAACCAATAATTATTCATACCTTAAATGCATTGATCGATTGAAGAAGCAAATTTCAAACCGACACAACAGAATGAACAGCTTGGAGTCCGGGTTGTAATTTCATTGGGAATATTAAAAATCAGTATTCAAGGGTGTACGCCTCGGGAAATGAAAACAGTGAATCTAGGAACTACTGTTGTTCTGGGAGAACAAAGAGTTGAAATAAGCCATGGACCAAGCTATACTGAAAGTGCTTAAAAAATACTTTGAGCTCTGTACGAAACAGCCGCTGGCTAGAGCTTATGTTCAGTTCTTGGATGACTGTGCAACTAAATCTAAAGTTGTCAAAGCAATAACATAATCTGTTAAGAAAAAAACTGGATATAGATTACTGAAAGGTCGCTTCAAGAACAAGCTCTTAACGAACGTGATACCATGTGTAATCATTTGGCGGAATTAGAACAAACACTTGTGACACTAACTCATGTGCTCGACGAAATGAGTGAGCGGAAAAAAAAACAATCTTTCGAGGAATACGTTCAATCCATTGTGCACAACCAGGTGCACCAGAAGCGCCAAGTGGAGATAAAAGGATTGGAAGGATCAAAACCGTCGAGTGAGTTTCCACAGTACTCTGATCAATTTGTTCAAAATTTGTCACACTTCAGGTTAGATACGACAATGTTTGAAGTTTTATCCCTGGGACCCAAATTTTGTTGTTCAAATAGCCACAGTACACAAAGGGACTTAGATGCTGGATTTAAGGATCGTATTTCCCAATTGTTGAGTTTATCCCCGTCATCACAAAATACATAAAAATGGAGTTCCTTTGAGACCTATTCTCGACACGTGCGATTCGCTGTATCACCCACGCTGTGGCAAAATGGTTGCTTAGGTTGCTGGAACCTGTTAGGCAGAAAATAGCAAGACATGGCCTCAAAGACACTTTTGAGCTTATCGACTCCGCAAAAGAGTTAAATATGAAAGGACAAGGAATGCTTTCTTTGGACGGCGTCGTCCTTTTCACCAACGTTCCGATCACGGAAACGAAGCAACAACATCGAGAACAGTGAGTTAGCGACAAGTCTTTCGATAGTAGGCTTGAAAAAACTACTGTTCATTTGTACCTGCAACGTCCAGTTGAAATTTAACAATCAAATTCAGGCCAAAAGGACGGTGTGGCAATGGGGTCCCCACTCGGTGTATTACTAGCCGACATTTTCATGGCAAAACAGGGAAAAGGGCAACTTGAATCGTCAATACAAACCCTCTACTTATACAAACTTGGTGTGTAATAAAATTCCTCGATGAGAACTAGTCAACTGTTGAATACGTTCAACTCGGCACACGCAAATGGAAAATTCACAACAGAAATGGAGTTGAACAATGAAATAGCATTCCTAGACGAACTATTAAATCGTGAAAACAACGATTCAGTTCAGCGATCAGTACATAGGAGGCCGTGCGGAATGGGGTATACATCAACTTTCACATCTTTGCATCTCTCCATGCGAACTGGAACATAATCAAATGCCTTGGAGCTAGAGCAAAAAGGATACGCACCCAAGATACGCTTGAGGCACGACCAGGCTGAACGCCTCAGTTAGCACCGCCTAGCATGGTTGGGCAATGGAACAATTAAGTCACTTAACAGCGCAGCCGTTTCACATCTAGCACAGACTAACCCACCGCGAATGTGACGCAAGCATTTCGAACCTTGTAAAAAGTCAGAGGTCAACAGTCTAAGTTGGTAAAGAGTTGCCTCTTGAGCACTGCGGAAGCTATTACGATCCGTCTTCACAATCCTCCACTGTGCGCTCCAAAACAATTTGCGGTGGCCCCTCAACTCCCCTGGCACACCCCAGACAACAAAACTATTAACACAACACGCTCTTGTGTATTCAGGTTATGCATGTAACAGCACAAATCCCTTCCACACCCATATTTTTATCTGACTAATCCGGTCCCTCCCAAAAAATTCATCTTAACATATTGTGATTTAACGACGTGAGTACCAATCACTGGAAATGAGCTTGTTCGCAGACTGGTGTTCTCAATTTGCTTAGTGGGGATTTTAAAAGAATTATTTATTAATCAGCTGCACAACATGGTAAGCAGCCAAATGTGACTAGTCGAATCCATCCATTCGTAATACTGTATCTTTGATTTACACCACTGCCAAAATTTGACGAAATTTCTCTTTACAAAACCATTCAATTACGGAAGTTTAGTCGGACTGTGTGCACTTTAGGCATGATGTGGCTGATAAACTGCAAGGAGAGTTGGTAATTATGACAAACGCTTTTACTCGTGTCTGTGTATTACATTGTTTGTGAGTGGGAAATAAGACATTCAAATTCGACCACTCTGATGGACAAAAGTAGAGCCACAGTTGGATGACACCGAGATTGTGGATCACGAGCAGTTTTCATCTGACGGGGTGCTGACTAGACGTGTTGTCTAAGGTTCACAAAGAACAGCTACGGTAACACGGCAGCCCATTCTACTTGCACGATGCTCAAAAACAGTTTCGTATCCAACATCAATCCAAAAGAAACATGTCAGCGATTGTTATTCCAATTATTCCCAAGGATAACAAACACGAGAAAGTACCGGAAGGAAACCGGAAGTTGTTTCCTTTTGCAACATTATCAAATATGGAATTATTACTAATAACGGACAAGTCGGCGAAGTGCAAATGCCTCTGCATCTACAGATCATACTCAGAACCAACCTGAGAGTGTGACAGATAAGATTAGATCGCGGTCGGCACAAAATGTCACTTTTGGTGGGGCAAAAGCACAACTTCTTGTAAATCCCAAGCAAATATTGTTAGATTTGGTAAACTTGTCTTTCACTCCTTGACTAGGGTTTAATCAAGAATGAATGATGTAAGTGGCAACCATGACTTGATGAAACTGTTTCACCTTCGTTTGTTTTACTATTACTTCCATTTTCGTGGTGCAAAGTTGTTACGCATCTACAGAAAATCTGTATATAGTGTTGCACACCAACAAATGGAGAAGACGTCTGCTCCGGCTTGTCAACCGACAATCCCGCTGACTCTAAAGAGAACAACCAAGTCGACCATATAAGTGCAAGTTTTATTAGACCGATAACAAGTCGTTCATATTGGTTTTCAGAGAAAAACACTAGGTAATTCGGTCCCCCGTCATTGTCTGACCCTTTGTTTTTTTTACCTCAGTTTATCGATTGGAATAATGCCGCAGAAGTCCTGATAAGTCAACATCCACCACCCGTGTATGCAGTACGCGTATGACCCAGAACGTCTGCTACAGTGCAATCTAATGATGTCGCGGTGCATTAAAAAATTGTTTCAAATTTATAAGTTCTCAATTCACGACTACGTTGAATGCAGAAGAAACGTAAAATCTTCGCATTAATACACCATTATTTCATTTATTCACAGTTCCGCCTTGTGTTAAAATTCAATTATTCGAACATGGTTATCCTGGAAGTAAACATAGTCAGGAAGATTTTTGTTAGTTTTATGGTCGCAAGACGAACGGCTGCCGAAATCTGAGAGCTTGTCAAATGACTAACCTTTTGCTTTTAAATGATGTTCTCGTAAATAGATTTAACCGGTTTCGAGATCAAAAGAAATATGCAGTGTTCGCACAATCTGAGTAAAATATACGTAGCTTAGCATTCTTGTATTTTGTTTAGATTGTGCCAACATTGGTAGCTTTATTTTAGTTAAAATCAGTTTAAAGAAATTGGAGAAACTTCACGGGAAATGATATCCGCTTAATTCGGAAAGGCATAATTTAACGCTCTCTGGTGGATATTCGTTGTCCTAGTGTCCAGGGTCAAATAGTGTAATTTGGGAACTTTTTCTGCAGATTAGGAGCTTCGTGCCGCAGTTTGCCAATCACGAATCACAGTCGATCAATGATGTGCGATACACCTATCATTTGACAAGGATACAAAATCAAATACTTATTCATCTGCCCGCATTAGCTTCCCTCCCATTGTCAACCCGGTTTGTTATTTAGTGTAAGGCCAGCTAAGCGGCATGCGACCCACGGAATGGTTCAAGATTCCTGCAACTGTGGGGTAAAAATAATCCAAAGGTGATTCACCAAGAATTTAGTGCAGTTGGGATCTCTTCAATGGCAAAGCGTGACCACAGTGGAGAAACTCGCGAAAAGATTGCACTGCTGGGTGGGTCAACCGTTTTGTTTTAATATTTCTTCGTGAAACGAATAATCAACAGTGCTGAATTTCGACAAGATGACCACTTTATACTAAAGTTCTCGGAAAATGTATGAAGAGTTCAAGAATCGCTATTTCAGAGGGAGTTAAAATGCGCTCAATATGGCCGAGTGCTTCAGCCTTGTTGAACCGCAAACCTGATGCACAAAAGCCGGGCGAAGTGAGAATACATTGCAACATAGTGTGCATGAACAGTTCCAGGTTATACGTAAATGGGTTACCCTTGAAAAAAGAAAGCAGTGAATTGTTCTTTGGATAAACAGGAAATTGGTTCACCAGATGCAGAGAATTTCGCAAGTGAATGGGTTTGTGAGTAACCACCAGTTCGGTACAAGGAAACAACAGCTGGGCTCTAATTCACTACACCGCATGCTGCATCTCCACCCAGTAACAAACGAAGTCTATGGCCTGCACCAAACCATGGCACATCTGGGACTACCTGGATGAATAAGTTGTTGATTTCATAGTCCAGAAAACATATCAATTACCAGTATTTTCCAAGTTCGATACAGTCGATACGCACAGACCAGTGAACGTGGTTTATTTGCCTAAACTAGGAATCAGTTTTACATTAAGAAGTACACTGAAACAAAAGTAACCACTTCTTTTTACTAAAGACTAGTGGAAAACAAGTGAATCCGTTACCAAAAACCTACTGGGTGATTCTGTATTGTGGTGGTAATGCTCTTTCGCGAACGAAGAAACATCCAACGTGAAAAATAGACTTAGTGGAACGAAAAAATGTTGAAAGTGTTCATACGAGAGTGGAATACAATTCCAAACTGGAATTACATTCAAAAGACATGAAAATTTGGTGACGCAAGATGAAAAGTATCCGAAAAAAACTAAATTTCTGGAGACGCCGGAACCAGAGCGAGAACAGCCTTCATCGTTCGTCCACGAAAACGCCAGGCGGTGGTTCGGATAAAGCATTTGCATCGCCCTGTTCTATTTTTTACAACCGATATTTCAAACAAGAAATACTATTTGGAGAAACGAACAAATATTACAAAGTAAAAATAAGTATGATGTCGGATGACCGAAAACTTGTACCAAGCAGACTGACATTCCTAAGCATAGGAAACAACAAGCTTTTATTGTCTGGAAAGACGGTGTCCACACGACGGTGTCCACACTTAATGGGAAGATTTTGTTGTGAATTTGGTGAGATATCCTTACCATTCAAAATTTGGAAGCTCTAACCCAGCAATGTAACATGTTTACCGGAATCAAGACCGGGGCAATCAAACTAATTTGCTTGATGTCCACAGATCAAATTTGTCAAGTCTGGTTGACGGATTTATTAAAGAGATATATAATTTTAACCTTTAAGTAGCCCATTAGGCTAAAATGCATTATCAGAGCCTGTATCACCAATGAATGGTACAAGCGCCATTGCCAAACGGATCAATGGCAGATGTATTATGTCAACCAGTGAAAGTCGAAAATGTGTGTACATCTACCTGGTCGTTTATCCGACCGTATGCCATCAAATGAATGAGAAAACTGTCGGTCTTGAGATGCTACTTAGGCTGGACGTTTTCAATCACTGGAAATAATAGCAATAATAATGTTATTTTTAATCATCATCATAAAAGAAACGCCAATGAAAGAACCAATAAATATCGAAAACTCTCATAAAGGGATTCGGAAACTGACAATCCTATGAAAGAGTGCCTTTGAGGAATAACGAAATGTTATGTCAAAGCGACCAATCATACACCAAAGCGATTTGAGGAGGGGAAAGGAAACAACACCACCGCGTGCGTTCGCATTACCGAATTACCGGTGAGAAACAGAACTGATTGGTCAGGAAATCAAATTCAACCTAGAGAGTGATTGTGGTTGCGTATGTGCATGTACAGGTACGAGTGTGCATCTAATTTAACCAACCCACACACATGAACGAACATAAACACACACATGCACAGTTCCTATCGTACAGAAATATGGTATAGATGATGAATGAAGTCCCGACGACCAGCGTCCAAAGCGTCAATGCGATTGCCGATCCTTCCCACAAACGGAGTGTCGAATTTGGGTATTGAAAATATTCGGGTGAAGACACGCTGAATGAAACAGTATCGGATAGTAAAAAGATGAATGCGACAGTCCTCGCAAATCGTAATGAGTCAAGCACATTTCACTGTTATCCGAACAAGTACCAAACAGGGGTTCCGGGGATTCTGGTCACCCATGTGAGTCTGACCTTGGCGCTCCTCGGAATCGGAATAAATGTGCTCACTTTGGTCGTCCTTCGACGTACCTCGACTAGAGGTGCAACCAATCTTCTACTCGTTGCCCTAGCAACAGAGGATATATTCATAGTCATATTTTACAGCTTATTCTATGTGACCAACCACTACTACGAAAACTATCGAATCACATTCCTCGGACTGGTGCGGCACATTGACAGCCCGCTGTACTTTTTGCTTAGTTGGATTAAAGTGGCCGAGATCTATACGATCGTGTTGCTCAGTTTGCAACGATATTTGGCTATTCGATGGCCGTTGCATGCTGCCAGTTTGTGTTCTGTTGGGAGAACTAAACGTATTCTGGCTGGAGTGATTGTGTCTGCCGCGTTGCTGAAACTTCCCAATCTCATTTTGGGGTACAAGATATTAGTCCCTAGTACGAGTTGCGAGGGATTGGAATTGAAAGATGTGTTCGGTGACCAACCGTGGTATGGAACATTTCAGCTGATTCAAGTGCATGCGTTGGATCAGCTGAGTGGTTTTATCATTCCGCTCGGCATCTTGATTGTGCTCAATATTGGTCTAATCATACGTGTCAGGAAAGCGACACGTAAGAGGATCCGGGATGATCAGCTAGGCATACAATCCACACAAAAGCGAGGCCTATCCACACGGCGCTCGCCCACAGATGCATACAACAATCAAAGTTCAACGGGAGCGCATACGGCTCCAAATGACGATCAGCAAGCAGATGTGATTAATGACAGATGTGAATAATGACAGTACAACAAAATTACGCGACACGCAGACGAATTTGTCAAAGGACCATATCAATCCAATATGTAGTACAACTCAGCAAAGCAATCGCGGTCAACGAAGTTATGTAGTACCGCTGACAGCGGTAAGTGCAGCGAATTTGCAAAGCCGCAGTGTAACACTGACTCTGATCGGAGTTGTTTCCACATTCATTGTATTCGAGACTCCAACTACTGTGTGCATCTGCTATGAAATTTGGCAATCAATTGTGAAACAGAACGAAGCGAATGCCCACACTTCGATCGAAACTACTGACGCAATAGATTCTGATTTTTATCGGTACGCTTACCCGATTGCGTTGGTCTCTGTGATGATTGGTTGTGCGAGCAATTTTTTCGTATACATGCTAATTGGACGAAAGTTCCGCCGTCTTTGTTTCCGTGTACTACGAGAGTGTGTTTCCTTATGCTCCTGTAATCGCCGACGTATCCGTTGGGGCAGTAAACGTCCGATTCGAAGAAAACACCTAACTCGTTTCCCCGGTGCACCATGTTCCATGACTACGATAGAGAAATTACCGAGTTCTACTCTGCCACCTTAAAAAGGCGATACTATTGAGGCGAGCGAACATATGTAAGCTGCGTCATTCCGCTATTTGTAGACCACTATAGTAAAACGCTGGTCCCCAGATTGGATGGTCATTTGGGAGAAATATAAGAGTGAACAAAAGCTAGTGATAATATGCTTGTAAGGGATATGGCGACGCGGAAAAACAGGTGATGCCCAGAACATTATTCACGAAACATGCAATATGCGAAGAACACGGTAAGCCTGGATCACATCTTTTTACTATAAACATAGGAAAATACCTGGCATATATTTTCCGAATCTGATCTCCAACATTTTGGTCAATTTCGTTTTCTCTTCTCCTCATCCTTCTATTTCTCTCATTTTTTGTACTTATCTATCTCTACTTGTGTACGAATTTCAGTTGGTGCAATCCCATGGGGCACAGATTCATCCGATTATGAACATGTTTATTTAACAAACAATGATTTCTCTCTCTCAACCACTGTGATGCTCAGAAAAGTGCGCGTGTAGGTCTGTCATGACGCCGTGATCGTTACGGGGAATCGACGATTCACAATATGATGATTCACTTTGATGATTTAGGTCCATACTCAATGCTTGGATCATATCTGAAGATCTGGAAGACGTCATCGTAAGACTGCACTAGTCACCTAGATATTTGGCTGAGAGCGACACCACGAAAACAACTTGATCCCCACAGCTGATATCCGATTGTTCGCAAGTATCACGAAATAAAAATAATTCATGAAGTAAACTTATTTCCTTAAAATATCAGATAGTCATAAGACTGATTGTGTATCTGAATGGATACCTAGGATTAGCGCCACTATGGAAATTGTCCTTTGAAAACAAGAACCACGTAAAAACAACATGAAAAACAGAACAAATGACCCGAAGAATAAACGGCCAGGCTAGCGAAAACCTAAGCGTACTTTTTTAGTTTTTGCGCCCCTAAAAGGCAAGTTAAGTATCAGGAACAGTTGAATCAGTATAAGTCCTTCGGAAAGAAAAATAATTCAGCAGGGCACTGTGTATTTACAGTGAAAATATCACAACGGTCGTAATTATTCCTCAAAACCGATAGGGTAATGATAGCTCGGCTCCGCTTTACCTAGCACATACGTGTTCTGATTTCGGTTGCCATCTAACAGTATCTAATAAAAATGAAAGTTAGATCAAAAGATCACAAAACAAGACTACAGACGGACAGAAACATTTGAAGGCATGAACGCCACTAACTGCAAAATTCAGCCACTTCGCTCGAGGACCCAAACGGTCGCATGAGGCTGAGCTCGTACATATCAACCTTGTAGTTTTACTCGATCTACTCAGAATATCGAACTGGTTTGCATACCTTCTCCTGAAGTTTGCACTGTTAATTTTCATTCATTTTCCAACCACTCCTGCCTAGGAGAAGAGCGAATGCATAGAAAATTGATCGCCGGGCATGGAAAACCCAAAAGCTTCAACAAAATCAAATTTAATAACCAGTTGGATCGACTGAGATCTACCACCCCATAACGTGAGCTGAATTTCAAAGCAGCTAGTAAGGCTCTCGCCATTTAATTGCAATACTACCTAAAAATTGCAGCCTGAATAATATTCGACCAGCAAGAAACATTTTTTCGAGGGTATATAGCAAGACTGGTCACACTATTGCAATTGTGTAGACTCGACTATTGACCGATGATTGATTGTAACGCGAATATCACCTCTATCTCCATTCGAAAAAGGGTAATCCACCCTTATCATACGCAAAGACACGTCATCTGATACAGGATGAGCCCTAACAGCCTACAGAGAAATCATTTTAAAGGATTTTGCAAAAACAATATATATATATATATATATATATATATATATATATATATAAAGGTAGGTGAAACGGTCTACAACCGTGAGGTCCTCTCCGCTCAGCACCAAGTTCGGCAGTGCTGTCGTCCAGTCCTATAACAGCACTTTGCAGTTTGAAGGTGCCAAACCGAGCAACCGAACTCGACTGAAAAGTGCTATTCGATTCATTGAGGCGAACGTACCTTCCAGATCGAGAAAGTCTACGATTGTAGGGCGGCGGTGCGTGTGCCGCGTTTCCAGAAACTGTCGAAGAGTGAATATCTAGTCGATGCAACCTTGATCTGGACGAAATCCGGCCTGTTGTTCGCGGATATTACTCTCGCGAATCGATGTCAAACGGCGCAGCATTATCGAAGCTAACACTTTAGTAACTATCGGAATTAAACTAATCACACGATGATTCCCACAGTCACTCCGTGTACCCTTCTTGAAAATGGGTACAATGAGTGACTCACCCCACGATAATGGAATGCGCTCCTAGATCCGAATATCACGAAGCAAGGAGGTAAGGGATTTCATCAAAGCTTCTCCACCCAATTTGAAAAGAACTGGGGGAAGGTCGTCGGGACCGGCAGCTTTTCCCCTCTTCAAAAGCTGAATAGTTCACTCCACATCCACTTCCGTTGGGGTATGAGGTGACACCTCCCAAAGATTCGCAGTTACAGACGATGGACTAAATACGTTAGCGTGTGGCCAGCTAAACGGATCCTTGAAGTGGTCAGCCCAACGGTCCAGCCTTTGTTGTCTACCAAGGATAAGCTCTCCATTCCTGTCGCACACGACTTCACCAACTGAAGTTCGCCGCGCATGGCTGTGGAACATAAGCTTAAACAGTCTTTGAGTGTTATCTGAAGCGGTCATTCTTGAGGCTTATCGTCAAATGACGTTGTGTAATCCTTCTCAGAAACAGCATTCACGTATAATGCCCCGCTTATTTGTTCAGATAAGAGTTGGTCGTAACCACTCAGTGACAGGTCATATTGCGATAACGAGCAACGGCGTTCACAGGTCCAGGTGAAATATTAAAATTCAAAGGAGATTGAGCCTTGCTAGATGCTTCGGGGTGAAATGGAGACGGAATAAACTTTGCCTAAGTAACGTGGAATGTCGCCAATTTAAAGAAGTTTGGGTTCAACAAAGAAACCCTTGACAATGGGTATTATAGAACAAGCCAGTACAAACTAGAAAGTACATTTGGTTTTTTAAAGGACATTAGACCTCGCAGTAGCAACCGACCTTGTTTTCAAAGCTTCGCAACTGGCTAAACGCAGCACGTTCTACAGGTATTCGGATAAGGTAATCGAAAAATAATAATATCAAATAACTGGAAAGTTGAATGATAAATCAACATGGGTACTGTTCAATCTGTGCCATGTTGATAACTGTCATGTCGGTATCACCGGGTTATTGGTTACGTAGATACGTTTTGCGCCTATGGTCAAGGCAAGCTGAAGGATCATAAGCATTGTATCTGAATGAAAAGAGGAAGACTATCTAGGTGAATTGCGGTCGTCTGGGTCCCGGACATGACTTGACCTTTAACTTTCTGTTAGAAAAGGAACATTATCCAGTGTTGAACAAACATCGTCGTAATGACGTGCACCTTAGATACAACTGAAGATGACCTAATAAGGGAGAAGCAAGCTTTTCTACAGAACGAGTACCCCGAATGTTTCATTGAGAAGCGTGAAAATTAACAGAAATAAACCAAACCTTCAAATTTAACAAAGAAGCCATACATGTATTCACCTCTTCTAGAAGAGACAATATGGTAGCAGATGGTCTCAACTGTCAACCGGAAATACATATTTTATTGCTGAACTGCGTAATTTGTTTTACACGTAAACTACCTCTCCTTCTACAGATAAAAAACAGACTGTCTGTGGGTTCCACCTCCTACTGTCTATTATAAAGGAAACAACCGAAACTACGAAGAATCCGAAAAACAACGCACCAAGTTATGCCATAAGGAGATGCGAAAATTTCGCTACGACAGCGCTGCATATACAGGTAAAATGGGTTCCGCCTTCTAGTAAGTGCGTAATCTCCGAAATGACTGAGTGAGGGCGAGGTAGCTGGTTTGATTCACTTCATTTTTGTCTCCACAGTAGTTAACATACTTATCAAGCGCCCTGATTTCGGTTGGTCTTTCATAGAACCGACCACTTGAGAAGAAACTGGACGGAAAAGTAACGATGAAACAGTTAGACAGTAGTCAGCAAAAAATCTAGTATCTAGACAAAGTTTTTTGAACCAAGAGCGCAATTAAGAGCGATATTTAACCACATGTCTAGCGGGCCTGGCAAACAGCGGAATTAATTTCCCAATCTCAGTCTATCTTGCGTAACGCAGTACACAAAAATCTGCTAACTTGGTACTTAATGCGTCTTAATCACATCGCTCCTTTCGACTAACCATTGGCTCCAAAATGAGCTAAACGCAGTATCTAGAGCATTATACACGAACTTTTTCCCTACAATAAGACGGTCTTCCGAAGCATCTGCAGGAAAACCGCAAGCCGAATACTGCGAAGAGCCCAAACTGACGGTCAAAGTAAACGTTCTCTGGCATAATGAAGGCTGCTGCATCTTTCATAATAACGTGCTTTTGTAATCTAGTATTAAAAACTACTCGGTTAACCGGTATTTAAAAACAATATCGTCATGCTTGCTACCGAGTGAAAACTAAATCCAAACAAAGCTATCCAAGAATCATGCGAACCACACAAAAAGAATGCAAGAAGTGCCAAAAATTACCAAGCGAAAGTCAAACGCACCTGAAAAACAGTGAGCCAACTGGAGAGATTGAAATTGTGGAAGGACCTTCATTACAGAAAAAAACAGTATCTTCCATTTATAATGATCTCACTGTTTATCCCCTAACTCGAACGGCTCACCATAACTACTTGCCTGAAGATGGTATTAGCTCTACAGGGGAGATATGAACCTGAGGTTGGTACGTGCTTAAACTCTGCGAAGGAATAGCACCGGCTAGGGAGAATCCAATAACTATGAAAGGACAGACTAGAAGTAGGATGAAAAGGAAGTAATGGATAAATTAAAGGCTCGAACACCTGTTTCACGGTACGAATAGTAAAAACTATGCATAGCAAAGAAACAAGTGGGAAATACGTTGAATGCTGTGTACAGGCAGAGATTGTTACTGAGTTAGCTGTCCGCTCCGAATATGTACGGAGAGTTAGAAAATGCTCATCAAATCAAAAATGAAATCATATTCTAAAATTAAAATCCTTACAATGGTCGGAGGGATATTCAAATAAGAAGACCAGACGAACAGTCTGTCAAGAAGAGTACTATCGAGAGAGAAAATTTAGTAATGGAGAAATCTTCAAAAAATATTCCTCAAGGTTTACAGGCGCATTTGAAGATCAGCCTAGTTTGCAGTTTTCTCGAACATTTTCATTCGGGAGAAGTTTCCGTTGTGTGCGAAAAGCATAATAAATTCCACAATTTGTCCAACAACGTGTTCACTGAAACGCCAAAAAGCCTTCGGTGCTTTACCGATATTGGTGCGTTTCAGGAGTCCATCAACAAAGCTGTGAATCCACTTGGTTCACCAAGGACAATTAGTCGTCTCGTGAATCTTTGTTGAGTAGCTGCTATTTCTTTGAAAACCTAAAGATGCATTTCGGAGGTGCACAATCAGAAGCTTATTTCCCACGATTGCTTTTTCATAATAGAATAATGGATATTTCTAAACCAGAGCACAATCGCCAAAACGTAACTCCGTTCACCGATTTGACTAGTACAGATCCTCCATAAAACAAAGCATTTTATTTAACTACAAACTTTTCAAACCATATGCATCCATTTTTATTGGAATTAATTTAGGATAAATCGTTGTCTTTTTCTCAGAAATTCCTAGCTGTCCTCATCAGACGAAAACTATTCTGAGCCTATAGAAATTCGTTGTCAGACTTGCGTTCCAGTTGACCGAACTAATCCCCAACATGACAACCGGTTATCCATTGCACCACACCGAAGGATTGAAAAACATCATAGCAAAACCCATATCCGGAGACAACCGAATTGCCTTGCAAAATGACATGTCGATATTGACAGGAAGGAACTGGAAAAAAACCATCAACTGAAAATTCTACGAGCTCAGTCAGTTAAGGCAGGCTGCTCAGCCGAGACAACGCACACAGATTAAGCACTTAGGTAAATCGCCCGCAAATCAAAAAAGCACTTCTCCCCAACATCGAGCTATCAAAGTCTCGCATGTTTTCCGTCTAATAGGAGCCTGAAAGAAACCGGGTGACACATATATACTCGAGCGCTGCAATATATATATATATATATATATATATATATAAAAGCAGGAAGTAGTATCTGGATGCGTAAACAAAATTTGCCCGGGAGCACACGACCGGTTTCGTGGTTATTGTCGATCGTCAGGTATGCGTACCCGATGCTCTCTTGTCCAAACATCCACATACATATATATATATATATATATATATATATAAATTTATACTGGTAAACTCCAGCGCAAGCATTTGACAAGAATTCTTACATCGATTGGAAGTCCATCAGGTTCATCAAGGACGCTTTGATGAGTAACTACTAAGAGAGTATGTTAACTGCTCTCAGCATAAACACTTATCTCTAAGATAATAATAATAAGAGCAAGAGAACATAGAAACGAAACAAGGAATCACAATGAGCAGGGTAGGGCCTCAATAGTTTAGATGTGGTGAATCAAACTGCACTGGACTGAGTCATTTTGCCAACAAGAAGCAAACCGCCTATAAACCAACGAAAAATAAGCTAAATTAAGCCATGAAATCAGTTTTCTATTATTAATCGTTTGTCCTGTTGACATTGTTAAGCTTTTGTGAGTGAACCAAAATACGCTGGGTGAAAAGCTGCGTTTCAGAACAACTTTGATCAATGGCATCTCCAGAGTCTGAGGTTAAATCTTTCATATGGGAACGACAGACTGATAGTAATTTCTGTTTTATTCAAGAATTTCCTTCAGGACCAATGTTGGACTTCTCCAATTGGCTCAAAATGTGATCTTCAGACGAAATAGACGGAAAACTAAAGTAAAGAAAACCTCCATCCAAAGCCTACTTTCTACAACAGGGCAAACCAACTTCATGGACATCGCAGATCATGGCCGGTGCTGAGATTGGTCGTCGAATCCGTGCAGACTAGCATTCACTGTTTTACTGACGGTCACCGCAGATCGATTTCAGAAACGAAAGCTCTAAATCTTCGCGTCGCCCAGCTGAAGAATAACGGAACAGCCGGTACAGTTTTCTAAGGTCATCCGTTCCTGCAGTGACCTCCACTCTTCCGGTCCCCATAATCCAGTGCTGAGTAGGATCTACCCTAGGGCTCGCCTAGTTCCAGAACATGACATATGAGTTGTCCAAAGGGCCAAAGTTTGCGTTTTAGCCTCCGGCGACAAGAATATTGCTGAAATTTTCATAGCATCGTCAATCTGTGCATAGGCAGCAACGACTGTTACGTTCGACCGACAGCTTCGAAGCGAGCTACATAGAGTCTACGGGATTTCCATTCCCATGACAACAGAGTATTGTTAATTCATTCTCTCATGGAAGTTGTAGTCGTCCGCTAGCCGATTCCAGTAGAGCATGTAGTGTATCAGCTCCTATAAACCTAATAGACCAACAATGAGAGAAGGCGCCGAATTTCTGGAAGACAGGGAATGTTCGTTTTGCCATGCTCTGGTTGATCATTTCAAATAAAATCTTGACATTTAAACAAGCTTAATAAATTGGTTTTAACAGTGTAAAACTCCAACTTGTTGACATATCGACCTGACTGCTGTGGTACGAGGCGCACCGTTTCTCGGAGACGCCGTAACATGATGATGGTAATAAATGTCTAGATGGTCCATAGAGATACTCGAAAATGAAATACAGACGATGATGCCAGCACCGATCGAGCTTTTTTAAACTTTGGCCTTAGACTTTGGACATAACATTGAGACCTGGAAATCAAAAACGGCTTTTAAGACGACCCAGTGACCATGATTCAGTTCATTCATCTCCTGTGAATAGTTCGTCCAGATGACACAGGACAAGAGGTAATAGCCATATTTAATAGCGCGCCATACTCGCCACACCGTGATGCCATCTCCCTATAAAAAGAACGTTAAAAGGCGAAAATCCACTACACTCTCAGCACTGCTGTTGCTCGTCTGCGGCAACCCATTCGGTGGGCACGAGCACAACTTCCTAACGATTAACTACCGCAAAGCATGGACGCGGCAGGTGGTGCACAGCTCTGCCTTAGGTTTTGACTTGGAATCAGATATGGTTTCATATTTCCTAGGGTTCACTTTATTCATATATGGATTGCAATTATGAAAAATGAGTTTGAAAATCCTTTCTGAAAAATATTCGTATTTAGCTTGTACAGGGTTGCTGATTCGCAGGCGAAGGATTTGCAGTGCGATAGATATGGGAGTTAACCATACCTACCGGGTGAAAATATCAGTGTGGACAGAAGAGCGACTGAACGTCTCTCATACTGCCATGGTAATCATATTTGGCTCGTCGTGTACACAATTACAGTGACACTAAACAATTCGGATGAAAACCACCCAGTCACGGCACCTATGCCTGATGTGACCAAAGTTTACGACCGATCTTCCCCAATAAGGGGGATGAAACAGAATTTTTACCAAGTAAACAAAGTACGGTATTGCGTATCCATTGCACAAAGGAGGCCCACAAAGAGAAACTTTTCGAATGTCGTCCGGCAGGCCTCATCTTCAATACAGAAAAGATGACTGACATTAGTGCACATTTTGGGCCACGTAGAAATTCCCAAATGTATGCTCTATGGACCATTAAATTGGAAGTCGTGTATGTCCAATTTCCACTTGAGCAGACGATGATAGGCGGACGCTACAGCAATCGGCCAGGATGTGTACCTCAGAAAAACCATCGATAAAACTGTTTGGCTAGCCGTTGGGAAAGCACTGCACCTTTGGTCCCATAGTCGCTTACATGCACTGGATAGAAGGAGCGTCGAACTAGGTACGTCGTTTTATACTGGACCGTGATCTCGCTGTTCATGACAAAGCAATCATGCAACGAAGAATTCAGCAAACTTCAAGGTGAGAGGAAACCTTTAATTCATAAAACAGAGTCGGTCACACTGTTTTCCAATCTGTAGATGATCACGGTTTTCGACAGTAGGTTGTATACGACTACGCTGTTACGTAACCTACACGCTCAATGAGACGAGTCACATAAAAGGACAAAATGGGATCAGGCACGAGTCGCCCAAAATCCTAGCAATATTTCCAGAGTATAATAAACTAACTAATTCTAATAAAATCACCTATGCAGATACAGGCCCGAAATCGCGACTGGAATTTCATATAGTTCTGTTCTCTGTGTCTTGACCTCGCATCAACAGCATCCAATGAAGAGGACTCCTGATTTACGTAAGACGAACCCATTTTTAGTCTCATATAAACATCGCCTGAGATTGATAAACACCTATGAATGGTGTCATCTACCGGAGAGAAACAGCTGATATTAAAAATTTTCAAAATTGCCTCTGTGATCAGAAAGGTTTGCCATAGCAACCAAGCCTAAGCGAACTAAAGTCTATTAAGAACCAAATCTGGCCAAACGGGAAAACCGAAAACAATGGAGTTTAATTAACCCTCGGTTTTATTTATCTTGAAAAATAATATGAATGAAATATTCATGAACACAATATTTAGCCAAAAATTAAGGTCAATAATATCTGTAAAGAAATTGACTGTGCCAGATGTAAGAAGGATAATGGTATGGAACAAGACAGAGAAATGAACAGGTGGGCAAAAAAAGCCAAATGCTCAACTAGCAAAAGTTCTTTTGGTTGGACTTGGGACGTGGCAGAAACAAAATATGCTATTTTTTGAGTGAAACTTTGCTATAACGAACAATTACCATAAGTACAACAGTTCCCAAAAAGAACAAAAAATGACCTATTAAAATAGTAAACGAGCAGCAAACCGTCTTGCAAAATGATTCACACTGCGGGCGATGTCATTTAGGGAAACAATACGAGCGAAACGCTGTTAAAATATAGCAAAGTAAATTCTGATGAACAACAAGTTTTATTGGCCATGCACGCCGAGCTGATAGCCAAAGCGAGGCTGCGTATCAGCATGTGATGACCGCATGAGCTAAATGGGAGCGAGCCACAATAAACCCCAAACCTGAGCGAGTCTGAAATGACAACTTCATGAGATTCAGTCACCCGCTAGTAATCGCGAAATTCGACTTTTCTTGGGCTGCTTCTATTTCATCCATGACACAACAAATTCACATTTCAGGATAGGGGTGCAGTTGCGTAAAGGTCTATCGAATAGAAAAATGGACGACATTGGCAGGATCCTGAGCATCTGTTTTCCCGATGTGATGGTAACCGTCTGACTTTCGCAGCACTGGTGAAGAAAAAGGCGTTGCCCCGATATCGGAAACGTTTGTGGATTTCTACTTTTCGTGTTCTATCGGTTAACAGCAAAGCCCAAATAAGTGAAACCTCATATTGGTTAGTCAGAAAACTTGTTCCATGCCTATCGGTTGTTCTGGGAACTGAGCTTCATTGTAGAAATGACAAAGAAGTGGCACAAGTAAGTCAGTGATTGTGCAGAGAAACCTGGAGAGTGAGATCACTTCGTCTCACACAGATTAGACAATTCATGGAACCCCAATGTGGTGTTTCCACCACAGTTGTGAAATCCGGAACCTGCATTTGGAAAATGTTCATCATTTATGGAACAACTTTGACCGAATTGTCTGTAATTGCGTTGCGAAGCGGAGTGTCAAGATAGCTAATAGTATTTTGATATGCTGGATAACTATTTATTGCATTGAACCAAAAGAGTTGCAATTTTACACTGGGATCAAACTGGTGGGAAGTCGTCTGCGAAATGGTTGATATCTATGCGGATTAATTTAGAGCTCAGTTGGGGGCATTTCAGACACGTAATATGGATCACACCTATTTGGATCTTTCGAAAAGCCCATTGCCGACAGCGACATTTAGATGTCCCAAGCACTAAGTGAACCTAACAAAAAACTGCTGCAAACCGCATCGTTTTGAACAAATTGAACTTCTTTCTGGTTGGAAGATAAAAGATCTTGCTTGTTCTGATATCAAACACAAGCTCTACTCCAATGATTCGTAATCATACCGTTACATCAAAACAAGAAACAAAAATTTAAGCGAACAGGACCAATTAGACAAGAACATTCCAAAATAAATTTTCCAACACATATATATATGTATATATATATATATATGTCAGCAAAGAATTGATCAGTAATCCGGCGTGTTCAGCTGTGCACGATGGAAGACAATGAGATAGCCACATCGGATAGTAATGTAGCCATACATGTGGACTGATCGAACGAGCAACCCAGAACGTCTGAATTGATTAGAAAGACCGAGGAAATCGTTTCAACCAAATATCGCATTATCCTCTGCTCAAAGAACTTCAGCGAAACTAGAAAAAAGTGACGCAAAATACCTCAACCGTCTTCTTTGGATTGGGTCCTGAGATGTGCATTAGGCGCACAGAGGGAAATCATGTCTCAGTATCCCTCAAAAAAACCAAAGCAGTCATTGTAGAACTTGTACTAACAGGGTGACAATTGTGCATTACACTTCAAAGACGTGAGTGAGATTAACCAAGAAGATTGGAAGAATGAACGGTCGTAATTTCGTGCAAGTAAATAACTTAACGAAGAGGCATCTATGGTAACAATAAACATCACATAAATCACGATGCTTAAGGCAAATTACATTACCGCATCAAACGTTGTTAAATTCGAACATTCACATCTTCATAAATAAAGGACGAACACACATTAATTTGCCACAAGTTTTTAGTTTTGGCCACTCATGCATAAACAGTATGAAGAAATTGAATACTTTATATATATATATATATAATATATATATATATACACATTGCGTGATATCAGACTAAACTGAACAAAACGTAGTGTAGCGAGGGAGGAAGAGTAGACGAAGAATGAAGGATAAACCGAAAAAATTTACCGTTTTTTTGTTTTGTCATATGTATATTGTTTGAGGGTGCTCATCAACGCAAACAACGATACAGGCAATTTTTCGAAAAAACATCAAAGTATGAACCAAAAGTGGACGGTTTCACAACGTGACGCTCAATCAGAGCCTCTATCTATCCAAAACGTAATTAGCAAAATCATCGGACAAAACATTGGGTTCGCAGCCTACTAGTAGGTGATGACCAGTTCATACGCCCAGACATCCTGGGTGCCCAGTAGACACCTCCACCACATATGCCAATGAGCGTACCGCAGTGTGACACGCATGGTTGGTTTAGAATCACAGTTTAGCCATCTCCTCTAGGCTGACCACGTAGGATCGGTTAACTCAGTGGTGAGTGTCGGGCATTCACCCCCGACTTCACAATTCCAACATGGAAAGGTGGCGAATAGGACTTCCTTAGAAAGGGCTTTGTGAGGCGCATCCCCACATGAGAACATTTCGGGAGGCGTTTACAGTGAGTGGCCATCTCGGAGCCTAAAGGCATCATCGGTGATCATACTGAGGCATTAAAAGACCAACAGCTCCCTCGGGTGGGATTCGAATTCAAGCTCACTGAATTGACTGCGGCCTGAAAACAGTGCTTTAGACGATTCCGACACCATGATATAATTTCACATTTGGTAAAGGCACGCTGCGTATCACTGAACTGGATGTGTGAAAAGATGTAAACACGATGAGTTTCCTTGGTTCGCCTAGCAACGTGTATAAACTCCGGGGTAACAGTGGGTAACGGTAACGAGGAAGGGTTATTACTGCCATCCATACTAATCAAAACGTCCATCATTTTATGCAGAAACTAGAACCCATAGAAATTTATAAAGAATCGGTAAGTGCAAAACGTTAGGGTACAGCTGTGCTTATATCGACCCGCATCAAACGTGCAATTTGCCTATAGACGGTTGACGTAAACACTCGCATGCAGGTCACCCGGTGAAGTCTTCGTGCCCCATTGAAACTCTCTGATTCGAACTACCATATCAATTACACCTAGAAGTTGGTAGAAAAATAGCATGTTTCATTGGAATACTTGCAATAACTGCTACATAAATGCCTACTGGATGGCATTTGTTGCGTAGATTATGGTTGTTTGCAGTTCGGCGCATGTTTCCTTGGTGAAACAGTGCCCGAGTGGAAGGAACTATGATGTACACGCCAGACACGACTGCCTACATTGTACTGATTACATTCGTTCCTATCGCGTTATTCAGTCGAATAAACGGCAATCAGTAACACTAAACTCTGTGCTTACTAAGTGAACGCAACAAGAACGAACAAGATCCTTGCAGTCAGCAAAAGGGTCAGAAAATTGCATGATCGACTTAGTCGGACGTCACATTTGCATCAAGAATGGTAGACGCTACAATTCTATGAAAGGTGCATTTGTGGGCTAAATTACATGAGAAGATTGAAGATTCAATGAATGGGGGAAGAGGGTAGACTGACAAGTCACCCCAAAATCTAGAGTGGTACAGAACCACACAAGGTCCCAACAGGTCACGAGTGGCAGCAAGCCAGGTGACCGCAAATTGACATATGCCAGTTGTGAAGATATAATCGATACAGTAATAATAATCCGAATCAAAGCAGCATCTTGATGAAACAGTGTCCAATAAATAAATAACAGAACCCCGTGCCGCACGAAAAAATGTCATGTACAGTTATCCACCACTAGCGTGGTATATCTTAGCGGAAAATCTTCGCAGGAGCGCCTGTTAGGTTTTCGGGAAAACGCAAAATGTTTAGGACAAAGTGAGACAACCGATGAAAACAAAGACAACCAGTACTATCGCAACACTAATAAGTTGGCAACAAAACAGTTCAACATAGAGTAACGTGCAACGTCAAAAATTGCACATCTTGTGCACCGAACGAAATCGTATTCGATCGCTGAGGAGTTAAGTTTTCAAAAGCACAAAGATAGAAACGCTATTAAGTAAATACTATTTGTCATGATTAAACGATAAGGAAAAATGACGTCAGATAACAAAAGTCACCACAGAACCAGCCACCATAAACAACTGATCAAAGCTGACTGGAGAATGAAATACGCCCATGGAGAAAGGGGCAAGAAAAAGGAATTCGGAACTCAAATAGACTGTCTCATGTATTTACCCCAGAGGTATCGCAGAAACATGATTTACGGACAACTATTCCGTTATTGGATTTGTTTAGATTGCCTTTAAAGGGGCAACGACGACAACGGAAACAACAACAACAACAACAACAACAACAACAACAACAACAACAACAACAACAACAACAACAACAACAACAACAACAAAAAGAGCAACGAAACAGTCAAATACAAAACGAAATAGGAAACCTCCCATCGATTGTACACGCAACGCAAAATCCCTTTTAGACACGCGGTGGAGTGGGGGCTTTATCGTAAGGTGAACAACAAGATGGACTGTGGTTTACTTGTGTGCAACCAATGATGAAACTTCGGCAGTTCAATTATGTTTTATTCTTGATACACCAGCTTCGGTTTGGGGAACTAATTCGCACATCCATCTACTAGAAACTAAAAGAAATGGAGGAACAGCTCGCAAGAACCAAGTTAACCCATAAAAATATGAGGGTCGGGAAAAATTTTGAGCGCAAAGAATGCATGATTTTAGCAACTGGTCATATCGCACAATGTCTCAAACCATTTGGTGGAAGCAATTTGTGGTTTCAAACCTAGTCTTATCAGGATGAGTCCACTGATAAATCTTTCCGTATATTTTCCCGCATCATAGACTGGCCATCTGCAACCAGCTCCTAACAACTGCTTGCCACATTACCACCGTACAATACATAGAATTATCTATAAAAAAAATATGTTGAAACAAGAATGCAATAATGATTAGACGTATCCCAATAGGCAGACGAGAAAGAAAACTAAAAACAAAGTATTTATACATATGGCAGTGATGAGAGTTCCGCGAAAGGTGTAACTAAATAACTGGTGCCGACTGAATAAAGCGGCTTGAGACAAATGAGGCTGAGAACGAGACCAGACCGTTGGACAATATTTACGCGATCATTGTTGATCCCCAACACACAAACCATACCCAAAATGAAATGACTCCATATAAGTGAACTGTCATCTCGCATTGATTTTGTTCGCATCCGGTACAAGAAAATCTATTCCTAAGATTTCTCTCCAGGGTCGATGCAGAGAGAAAAGGACAAAGAAAAAAATAAGTTACAACTGCAGTCGACCAGCATTTTCGAAACTGGAAGGTGTTAGAATAATAAACACCAACATGGCAGAGAAAAATATCACAGGAAAGCGTTTATATCTGTGGAGTTACCAAGCTGAGGGACAGAACTGTACCGAAATAAACTGAAGATCTTTCCTGATACCATCATTTCATAGAAAGAACCAGACAGAAAACCGGGTACACTTTGCTCGAAATGGCTTACATGATTTAGGTTCATGCAAATGTTTGTGCACGCATACGTGCAAACATCGTTTTTTAAGACTAAGGTGGAATGAACTTGCCAAAACTGAATGATAAACGAGGGTATACGCAAACGGATGCTTAGCACAACAGCAAAGACATTTTAAATACAAACCCACATCCAGATTTACACAGGGGATAAACCATAGCGATCCTAAACGTCGCACACATTAGAAACGTGAGTTAGGACACAACCAACACTAATTTTACACAGACTTCCTTGGCGATTGAACGAAGTTCTATTTCCCACAACCAAATATATATATATATATATATATATATATATAAAAGGTTTGGCTGAGCCAACCTTAGGAACGAGGGCAGAATGCCCTAGAATAAACATATGCATACATAGAAACTGAAAGTAGTATCTGGGTGAGTGAATAAGACTTGCCCGGTAGCGCACGACAACACATAGACAGCCGTATGTATATTCTGGAGCATTCTGCCCTCGTTCCTAAGGCTGACTTAGCCTAACTAACAATTATCAACGAATCACAGTTGTGATTCTTCTGTGGATTCTTCGACGAAGAGCTTCCATGCACACTCCTGATGCTACAGATTCCATTCTGGTGAAACATACCAATTCGGAGTGTACAACTATAAAGGTGTTAGGACAAGGGAGCATCGGGTACGCATACCTAACAAGCGACAATAACCGTGAAACTGGTCGTGCTTCCGGGAAACTTCTGTTCACGCATCCAGATACCACTTATTATATATATATATACATATATATATATATATCGGTGACATTGTTGGAGTTCCCGTGACAACTAGGGCTGTGATATTGCTAACAAAGCGCGATTACCTAATGAATGCATTCCACCGAGGGAAAAAACCCAACTCTTTTAACCAAACTGTAGTTTTTACGTCCCTTTACTTTTGTGGCGCCATCGATCGATTCGGTATGGCCAACTGCTTACTCTATAGAGTCGTCACAATTCGCAGACTCACATTCTACTTGGATTTTTCTTCTTTCGGCCGCGTGAGGGATGATAGTTGATTGACCTCAGCGAACTGAGCTTTCCGTTACGGAACAGACAAAAACTGTTTCAGACTTCGGACCACCAACGTTTGAATGAAACCATTGTTGATTAGCGACCAATAATCGGCCCGGGCAGGGAAACCTGTTTTTTATACCAGGGGAATTACCTAAGAAATTTTCAAGTTCCAGTTTTTAATGACCTAGGGATGGCTGGACAAAATAATTACCGGGGTAGCTAAACTCTTGAGAGCGGCAGTAACCCGCAAAACCGGTCGGTGCGTTCCGGGAAAATTTTGTTCATCCATCCATATGCGAAACATACCCCTGAGAAGAAAAAATAAATAGCCCTCACTTGATAGACGCAATTTGTTTGTTGTCTCCGCGTACGCCCCAACAGGTTGCAGCCCAGATGCAGCTTAGGACGACATCCAGGTGACCAATGACGAAGTGAATCGTCGTGGGTATGGTGCAGACAGCAGCTCTCTGAATGAGATAATCGATCTACGTCGCCTTTGGTGATTTGGACATGTACTGCCAACGTCACCTTTTAGTGCTGCTTTTGCGCGTGCTGAACAAGGCTGAAAGAAGCCACGCAACGGTCAGGCTAAGCCATAGCCTGACCAATGTTCCCACCAGACTCGAGCAATGCTTCGGAATACAGGAAATCGCCGGACATCCTCAACGCAGATAGGCCGTAAAGAACACTACAAACTGTGTCAGTGTACACTCGCTCCTTGAGAAAAAGCCAGATGTCATGGCGGTGCCACAAGTGACGTCGCTTCACGAAAGCTGCTCTGACTTTCGTAATTCGTGATGTGACCTCCTCCCAATACTTACACCAGGTTTGATAAAACTCCCGAGATACCTGGAGCTTTTGAATAATCCTAACCGATCACCACAAAGGGTGAAAGCAGGCAAAGGTTCCTGTCAATTTTGAAGAAGCACATTAAACTTTGTAGGTGCAAAACGCATACCGCACCGGGATATCTTAATCGCTAAGCGGTCCAATGCGTGTCGGACCTCCTGTGCATCGCAGCTCAGTAAGGTGGCACCTCTGCACATCCCATGCTGAATTCTGAAAAATTACGTATATCAAAGCATCACACTGAGTATCGCTTTTCTGATGCATTTTGAATTTCCTTCAGTTCAGATTTATTGATTACCATCCGCTGTCGCCAAAAATCCCTGGGGAGAATCTTAACGTTTAACTTTATCTTTCATGAGTGAATGGAGGGTAATTCCGATAGTAGCTTTTAGAAACCCATAACACTGCAACGGTCCGGCAACTGTTACTTTGAAAAACAATGTCCCGGGACGTTAAGTGCAGAAAGGAGTATAACGATCGCAGATTACCGTCTAAAATCCGAACTCAGGGGGCTAACTGTTCTCACTCAAACCAATCAATTGATCAGGTTTCCCATGTACTGTAACACGTGATAATTATCTTGCAAGTCTTTCACGATCTACATGTTACCAATGGAATATGCACTTTGAATTTACCAGATTCCCAATACAAAATGAAATTTGAATCTTCGGAAACTTGGGCAAAAAGAATGCCATCGAAATATCAAGACTAGTATTCCTCATCATAACAGTGTCTTTTGACGTTAGTAAGATTGAATACAATCTATAAACGATGCAATGTGGACAAGCGCATCGTGCGGTATTCGACTAGCCATCGTGTCAATCGTCATCCGTGATATCCAATAGTTAATGCGCTCCGCGACAATATAAAGTTGGACAAAAATGTCAATGGGATTTATCGAGATAGAAAAAAATATCCGGTTGATTGAATTCATCGTCGGGGAAGGATAATGTGTATATGTCCATGAGTCTGAGGAACAGCATTAGAACTCGCTGGTTGAATAACAGTAAAATGAATGTACTCGCGGTCCCCAGCAATTAAAATCACACGCTGAATGAAAAATAAATCAGATTAGATTAGCCTCAAGACCATATTTGAGCAAATCTTGTTTCGCTTTTATATGAAATTGATCTGCAGTTTCTTTGGCTTCGGCCATTGTCTCGTCCAAACTCATTTCTAGCCGGTTCAGTAAGTCGAAGAACACCCCACTCATTTGATAGTGCATGGATTTTAGGTGCGCTTCTAACTGTTCGATATGCGCATCGCGCTCGGCTAGTTGACGATCACGCAAACTGATCGCTTCCTTCGATTCGGCACGGACTGCATGCAACTCGCGTGTCAAGCGCATCAACGTATCTCGACTTTCATTGACACGTAGGAGGAACAGACGTTGTAATATCTTATACTGTGTGTGTACACAGGAGGTGGAAAGCTTGGCATCCCATTCGAGCGCTGTCAATGCATCCGCGGCTTCGGCGGCCTTTCGTTCGGCAATTTTACGCGCATTCTGATGGTCCGAAGTTGCAACCTGATTAAATGCACATCGAAGGGTCAGACTGTCCGTAAGATGTTTCATTTGCATCACATCCATTTGAACATCTTCGCTGTTATCGTCAAATCGACGTTCACGTTTTTTAATCCTTTTATTTTCTGTACGGTCTGACATGACAAGTGGTTGATTTATGCGAAAATAGATCCGCTCAGTGATTACAAAAATGTAATGAAAAGTCAAGTGACTTTTGAACTCGAGCAGTCGATAATCACATGAGATAGCTCTTTTGCCATGCTTGAAGCATGAGTGCAGTAGAAAGGACATGTCCCATAGCCATTACGGGCCTGCAGCACGACAACCTTGACCCTGAAACTTGCATTGCCATAGATCCACATAAGGTCTCATTAAGCCAGGTTTGGCAACAGGCCAGGTGATAGCGAATTATCGTCTACCACCAAGGGAAAATAAAAAGGTAAAATTGGATGAACTTGTAGAAATCTAGTCTATCGCACCGCGTGAGTCTAAAACAGATTCGACTGAAGGGAGCGATCAGAAATGCTCAGATTTGTCACATTGAGACCTAGCGCAGCCGATTATCTGTGGGTGCTTAATTAGAAAAGCCAAAAACTGGTTCGCACGATGCATCCAAAATCACTAATCTGCGTCTTCACAGTGCCTACCGTAGCTACTACGATCATCTTATACCCAGAAAATCCAATATCAAGTGGAAAAGTAGCAAACACGTCTCAACGGCAAGAAAGAGCAAGTTCGTCAAAACGTTTTTATCAGGAAAATGAACAATCTATGTTGCCAATGAAGATCGACGTTTGGGTTACAAATTATTAATGCTTCTATGCTATTAAGTTATCCTCTGTTGCTGCCGCAAATGACTTCGAATGTGTTGTGGAAAATGACTCAATGCTTCTTTTCTCAGAAGCGTTGCATTTTGATTTCGTTGAAGGTTTCATTTGTGCGAATCCAGTTTCCGCTGTTTTCTGTGACCATGGTCGGATACAACTCACTGATTACCCCATGTAGGCGCCGAGTATACACACTTTGAACGACAAGCACGGTTAGATTTGACGCAGACAGAACTATGCTGTTAATCGATGAGGTGCACATGCTGGTGGTTTTGAAACCGATTACCGGACCGCCGGATCAGTGATGGATGTTTGGTGGTAGATTTCTGGCGTTTTCAAATTACCCGACTGAAACCATCAACTTTGAGAAGCAAGTCTAGACAAATACGCAATCAAAGCGTCTGAACCGCATCTCTGTATGGTACTGCTTTCAAACATTTCCCAATCAACTGAGATAAACTATCACTTGGAGATAGCATCGCAAATAGATTAAGTTACCAACCGATCAGCGTATCGCGAACGAGAATTTCACGACCATGAAGAAAGTTCGCATGAGGACGATCTTGCAACCGACCGGAACAAAGTTGGGGAAATTCACATATTATTCATGCAAGTTTTCGAAAAACTATCGATTCTATGAGTAAACTGACTTCACAAAATTCTCATGTGGTTTTCTTCCCTGAAGTACATTTTTTATGTTAGCACGAATTTCACTTAACTTGATAAGCAGCAGTTGTACCCTCATTGATGTTACAAACCACAAATATATCATCGACCCAGTGACCACAGAGTTTTTGTTTTCTAATACCGTCACTCTTTTTTGTTGAAGGTCGGTAACAAAAATAGCTGTTAAAACTGTTTGCTCTTCATCTGTACATAGATTTGTATCGGACCGTATCAGTTGGGAGGAGTTTCTCAACGTGTGAGCATTTGCAACAGGTAGCTAGAGAACAACTTTGTTCAGGACAAAGGGACAGAAAATTGCCCTCATCCGATGAGCTATAATTTCACGTCTGACCGTCTGAAGTTTGTCTCACTGACGAATAACCAATTTGGGGAGCCTACCTTGGAGGAATTGAAGACAAGCGAACTATTTTTAGGGCGGCAAACCAGTTTCCTTATTGTGTTGTCTGGACGTCATTCCAACAAACCTTAAAGTTGACAAGAAACTCCACCCAAGGGTGACGCGACTGAAACGCTTGAAACCCTACATGTCATACAAAAACCTGAAACAGAGTATTCGCGCAACAAACGAAAGACTGGCATCCAGAATGGCAACAGTATTAACGCAAAATCTATAAACTGCACCCGAGTATATGACTATACTGAAAAGCAAACATTTCTGCCCTAATGAGCACTTACAGTAAACAACGCTGCCACAACTTTTGCCTACTTTTATTACCAAATAATTTTCTACGATCCCCGGAGTTTTGCCCTACCAACAGGACAGGCAACACCAAACAACAGAGAATGAGGACCGATGACGTAAAAAATCCCGCTCGGTGCGTGCAGGAATCAGAGCTGAACTATTAATCGTATTCGAAAAAAGGGTTCGCCCAGAAGAAATGCGAGCATACCTTGGCATACGGCGCTGAGTTTAGTAGCATAATAAACCGAGTTTTAAAAATTTCAGTACGGTTTAGTGCGGGTACGAACGTTGAGCGATTTCGATAACAACGATGCATCAATAAACATTCAAATATTTCTCACCCATGGTTTAATTAGAAACTTAACAACTCGCATTAAGTATTTTCTCATTGAGATTTGTGGAAGACGGGACACTCTTGCAACCGAACGGTTGGACAGAACTGAAGTCAGATGCAAGACAAATGAAAAACCATTACACTGTATAAAAAGCCGCCGATAAACACACCGGTTCCCGCCTAGGCTTCTTATATCGATTTAATAAGGTTCATCGGTACAGCTCCTAACGTTTGTTTAAAGTCGATACCAAATGATGTGACATTTTCCTGCAAAGTGCACTTGAAATCTAACAAAAATGGTTGAGCGTAATATGCACACGGAGTAGCATAATAGGGGACAGTGTTATTGGTGAGTAATTGATAACATTCGGAAAAATAGGACGTAAATGACCCATCGATCGGTCAAATATGAAACACATGCCGAAAAACACTGTTTCATTGCAATTGCAATGTCGGATCGGTTGCTGAATAACTGTATATCGATCCATCCTCCAACACATTCTTTGATGGACGACTTGGGAAGACTAACTGGTGACTTGAAGTTCCGCTGAACACAAAATGCTGACTTTCGGAAGCTTGCAGCAATACGACACGAATCAAATGCCATTCAAATAGTTATAGTCCGCTACAACATTAGACCGGCAGCATTTATTATCACCAAGTATTTCCTTTGATGCTAATGAGCATAATGACTGGATGACAGAGGTGCATAAACTGTAACGTCAAATAACGACGTTTGCTTTTAAACCGCGAACCTTATTGTCAGATGAATCCCTCAACTTCGTTCTGTTTCCGTTGAGATCCCTTGCACGAGCAAGTAACTTCTGCACTCGTCTAGAGAGCTTTGCGCCCAACTCCACTATGGTGAAAAGGCTGCCGAAGATTCAAAATCTGCAACTCTTAATGACTGATAAGTGTCGAAGTGAGAAGCCACTGAAAAATGTCTGTAAATCTTGGGCTCGACGAAATCGAACGTTCATGATCTAAGGAGCATCCGAAATCAAGGATGAAATGCTGTTTCATAGTCGACAACATATAGCTAACTTGAAAGAAAACACATGAAACTTGCTAGAACCGCAATCATTTCACGCCAACATATTTCTCTCGAACAGCGACGATCACAAGCAAAGGTTTGTAAAACGGACGCCAAGTAAATAGGATGCAGATCCTGTTAAAACGAAAGGATCAGTTCACTAAAGTTCAGGTGAACAGAGAAAGAATCGAATCCCGGATAGACACCGGTGCATCGACAAACACCATGCCAATGACTGCCCTGCAAAATGTCGCATGTAAGCCAACTGAAAAAGGACTCGTTGTGTGAAGTGGTGCCAGGGTATATCCGCAAGGAGAGACGATGCACCAAATATTCAGAAACAAAAATGGACAATATTCAGCCATAAACTTTGTGATGGTCGACAGAGATGATGCACTTATTTTCTAGCGTGATTCTGTGCAAACTTGAATGATTTTGTTTTGTAACGATTAATTCGGTCAAAACAGGTCTGAACAAGGTGAACATGATATGGAAAAATATTGGAAGACCCGCGAGTACCGCTGATACTGAATGCCAGAGTCGCATGATCCCGTGGTACTACTAACAGCGCTTGGAAATTCAAATCAAAAAGACATCCTAGCTAAGTGTAATGAAACAACAGACTGTTATACGGTGACAGTGACGAAAACATCCGATGAACTTCAAATATACTTAGCCATTCAGAGGGCAGCGCTATACATTATGTCTTTTGATGACAATCTAAGTGAATTACAACAAGAGTTAACATGCCTTCAGCGCTGTGGTACATGGATTTGGGCGGAGAATCGAGTTACATAACGAAAGTATGGGCCACAGCACGAACATTACAGCTCGTAGTGACCACCGCGCAGTTTGAAAATATCTAGTAATCCATTGCACAAAGAGAGTTTGTTCTTAGTTGCTACCATCCAGCTCTAAATAACATTGAAAGCAGAATCAGGAAATAAAAGGATAAAAAACAACAGCGAAGAATTTCTATTCCGGATGCACGAATGTGACTGACCATGGAATCCAATCATATTGCCCAAGGTCTGCAAGAACTAAGTTGGGGAACCTCGTGAAACCAATGCACTAATCCAACTCAGAACAGTCCACAAGTTAATATTTCAATATGCACTCGCCAGGTCTTGCACTGCACACCTTCATTCATCTTTACACCATAATCTCCATCGCAAAAGGAGCGATTGGGGAGGATGCTGACCTGGGTACACACGTATCGCAGGGATCATCCACCTTCATCTATTCAACTCCGATGTCTGCACACTCGAACAACCTCTGTCATTCCTGCAGCTAAACCTAACACCAGGAGATTGGTGATGTGGAACGAGAGAACCCGTAATCCGCATAATCGTCGGTGGTACTTCAACATTATTTCACCACCTGCAAGACAAGGTACACCGTAAGTGACACTGCAAGCAATCTCGGGGATTAGCACGTAATTCCATAGTTCTAACCTGTTAGCTTCAATAATGCTATCGCCCGTTTTGACAGTCACGATTCCGAGAGAATATCACGCGAAACAAAGCCGATTTCTCCAAGGTCGACGCTTGCATCCGACCCAAATATTCACTGTTCGACAGACTACTCGAAACCCCGCAAAATACACGTCCGCCCTACATTTTTTAAGCGGGTTCCTCGACTCGAAATGCTTTCGACCTCCGTGAACGACCCCCTCACAACTCCCCACGTGTCCTCTACCCACCGAAAGCGCCAAACCCCAGACCGAAGTTTGTGGACCTAAACTCTGATATGCGCAGCAATTCTGTACTCGCATCAACTCTATTCGGTTCTCGCTCTACGGGATTCATCTACGCAGAACTGCCATAAGATTCACATTCTCGTACCATTATAGCTAAGCCGTCCGACAAGGGGTCCAATCTCTACCATAGTCTGTGCACTTCCGCATTGAACAGATTATGGACATAAATCATTAACGCGCCTACCGAGGTTAGTGAGTCGAACTAGAGTGGATGAAAGCTATGCACACCCTCCCCCCATGAACTCGACAGGACGACGTCGCCCGTGCCTGGCTCGAGTCTTGAACGTACTCATCGACAACCAATACGGACACTAAGACTAGAACTGTCAATATGGCGCCATTTCATCCGTGTTTTTGTCATGCTAGCTTTGCACCATTCAAAGTGCAATAGTTATCTGTTTACAGGACTTGGCACCACCATAGCCCCATGCTCGACACTTCGCCCTGTGATATGGAAAACTAAACTGAACGTTCGGGACCGTTCACCACCTTAGCACCCCCGTGTCGACACCGTTAGGCGTAGATCGACACTAAGTAAAACACGCGTTACTATCCTATATTCTCTTGCCACTTTTCGCCGACATGAAAGCATTATTGGCTTCTGCCCCGTTCACCTATATGTCACTGAGAATATCGAAAAATCGTGCTACTGTGCCCAGTGCTTCATTATATTGTACGAGTTGAAGCGACATGTGGCGGCGATTATGCTTGTCAGTCTATGTTCGGTCCGGCCTGAGAGTATTCGACCAACATTCAATTAGTTCACATCCGCGCAGCAATGCTAGGATGATGGAGATGCCGGAGATCGAGATAACGTGAGACGTCACTAAGAATCCAATACCAACTGTCGGCCCTCAGAATACCTTATTTCACACTTAAAACTTGAAGAACTACGACTGGTTTTGAGTCACCCTCTGTTGCGGTAGCGGAACACTCGCTATCCATACCGTGCCCCATTGTGAGAAAGTTGCCTCCCCACAAGACTAAGTAAGAAGCCATCAGAGAGTTCAGCGCAGGTACGTGCCTACAGCTGAATGACAGGGTATAAATCTGATCCAGACCCAAAATTTAGGCACAAAAGCTAGTCTGAGTAAAACCCAATCTTCGGCCTTGGCTTTCGAACAGTCCCTGCAATAAACCAGCCACACTAGCTTCCCTGTGACACTGAAGAAACTTATGCAGTGGTAAACCTGAAAACATTGGCGATGTCTAGTGCAGTTTTCATATCGTAATAAAGCATTGAAACCACGGTGCGTTTGTACAAGATTATGCCAGCTTGTTTTCTGTTTGGCCTAAGCAGACAGCATCATAAATCTTTTCACCCTCTGCTGTATTGTACCCACTACCTTGCTCCCCTGGCATATTTCTAACCTCTTTTTAATACATCAAAAACTGTAAACCTCGTGGACAAAGAGCAAGCAGTACAGTGAGAGGCTCTCTATTGCTTCTTAACCGTCTAAATTTTGGATCGCTGTCATCTTCGAGTGATATGATGATATAATGAAGCACAAAGAAATCTATTCTCCCACCATACTCGACGAGAAACCCATCAAAATAAGACATTGTCCAAAATATCAAATATCCCTCATAGCTCCATTGCTCCCTATAACGAATACAAGGCAAGGCGAAGTATCAATAAACCTGCAGCTAAAACACAGCACTTCGGTAACAATAAAACCGAGCTTTCGCATAAATCACCGCCATGTCTAGAAAATGGCAACAACCAATTCGATCCTATGTACTAAAAAATTTGACAGATACCGTCAGCCATACACGAACCACTTGGTCATATGTGAATAGTCAAATAGCAAATTCTCTCCCCCTCGCCCAACTCCTTTCTTGCAAGAACAATGTTCGCGTTGGAATCAATTCATCTTTGCAATCTCCTTTTACATTTTGGTGAAAAATGCATAACAAACATACCCAAACCGATGTTGAGAAAGTCGAAGACCAAGTCAAATCTACATTCTTCACTCGGATGCGCAATGTCGTCCGTAAGTTCACAATCAAACAATTTATGGCCATCGACAGTATCAAGCTCAATAATCTTGAACGAACATAGAGCGACCTCCGTAACTTCTTCTATCCCAGAGTTGCAAAGAAAAGGTAAAAGGATGTAACCGTGGCAAAGACCACCTCCCAAGGTGAACTCGGGTGAAACATCGTCGTAAAAACGAACCCGGCTTCGGGTGTCAGCACACAGAGATGGGATAAGTAAAATAAATTTATCGGGGAGAACCGCAATGGAGGGCAACGCAACGTCACAGCATTACACGACCGAGTGAGTCGAAAACGGCTTTCAAATCGACGTCGAAAACGAGCTTGATTCTCGCAGATACACATCTGGCGAGTAACAGACAATCCGTGGAGAATAATTCCAGTGAACAGTTCGGACCCAATGCTTATCAAATATATTTTTCCTCGTGATTTTCACATGAGGATTTAACGCCCTTCTTTCAAATACGTAAAAGTACCTATTCACACCAATCCCTGGGTACTTTCTCCCTTCCTCAGATTAATCCCAAGAGTTCGGTTAAATTTGTCACCATCCTTGAAAAGAGGCGGGTGACAGCCTACCTTTCCCAGCTGCCTTATACCCTATAATGAAACGGAATCTACCTGATGATCTCCATTTCTGATAGTGGTGACGGTAGCCGAGTGGATTAAGGCTCTGTCACCTCGAAAAGTCATAGGTTCGAGTCCCAGATCCGCCGGTCACTCTGGTGATAGATGGGAATTAGCCGAAAGTGCGACCAAGCAGGCAAAGAGATCTCAGAGATATGAATCCGATGGTATTGAAGCATTCCTCGCCGTTCTTCAAAAAGGGATGTGATGGGTATGGCTGTTTTACTGCAAGTGTCGTTTTTCGATTGGATCACGGAATATCTTTGAGGATCACATTTTAATTGGGCAATGTGGTTGGGGCATTACGTCTTATGAATCAATGTATGCTTACCAATGACTGAAATTACCTTATTCTGTAGTGAAAAAATACACCGGCCGTAGTTCCTGAAGAACCAACTTTTAAGAAAAATGGACTTACACATGACGTTTGACAGTGTGAACAACGAAACCAGGATAGCTAATGGCGGTCGCTTACCGAAAGACCCGAGGGTCAACAATATTTATCACATTCTCAACAGGATCAGTATACAAATCCTCGTTCGTCAGAACCTTCCGTCGGTGCAGATCACTGGAGGACAAGGCAAGTGGTGTCCGCAAAGATGGCTCTCCACTGCAATGCTGTATCAGTGAGTTCACGGTCAATACATCTAATCTACAAAATTTAAAAAAAAACGGCATAAGCGTTCGCGTAAAGTCACGGTGATTTTTTTACAAAAGCACTTCCACCCCGAAATGGCATTCCTACTACAGAGATGAAAATGGAAATAAATACATTTAAATCCACCCGATGTCCGACGGTTCAAAATAAAAGGATAGAGAAAGAACAGATTTGGTTATCAAATGTTTCCTTTCCGTTCATTCTTTTTGCAGCAAATTGGTCGAACAGACAATATTCAGAAGACTTATGCCGAAGTGATGTCGGATAACTGGATTGATTTCTCAAAGGCAAAAGCTGTGGGTAGAGAACAACAGCAGTTCAGACGAAGACCATGTTATCGCAACATTAAGACCGACAAAGGAATGCGAACAAACATCAACCCACTAAGATAAACAAATGTCAAGAAAAGTTTATAAAGGATGAACTGGAGGTGACAGAAGAATGACAACAAAACTGAAAGTGATGGTGGTCAAAGCTACGCGTGCAATACTTTGAAAGCATAGAAAGTAAAATCACCGATCTGATTTTTCACGCTGTTTAGGAACAGCGAAAAGAACGTGGCTCACCTTCGAGGCATGACCATGTGCAGACGCCGCCACATATATTCCAGCAAGCGAATAAAATGTTGATTCACGGAGAATATTGTATTTGCAGCGTGCAATAACAGAAATGGAACACGATTTCCCAGCACTGCACCGTACGGAACCAATCGATCCACGTGTAGAGCACGAACTGAATAAGCTAAACTGTGAACAGATGAGACCAGATGGCGAACAGTAGAGTGTGCATCCGAATCTATGACCGACCAACGCGTATCATTTAAGTAGGCGTTTACCGCGGAAAAGGCTGAAAAAAAAATAGTTTTCATATAAAAAGTTAACGAGAGAAATTAAAATGAATCAGAACATATTTCACTATACCTGAATCCAGCTGCTCCGGACTGCAACCTAGCGGGATCAAGTCATTCAACTCAAATACTAATGACGCATCAAACTCGGAAGAGTCGGTTTCAGCGGACCACATTGGATCTAGTAGTAGCTCATCCTGAATTATCAGTTCGCCCACGGTTAGATGAGGCAGATGATTGGTAACAAGCCTGGGAAAAAAGAGGTAAATAAGGAAGTGTCAAAAATAAAAACAAACACGCTGTTTGAAAATGGAAGCAGAATAAAGAGGAAAACAATGCGAGTAACCTAAAACAGATAACTGAAACGCCAGATTGGTAGTTCGTGAAAGTGGGATTAAGGCGGATTAGTATCGAATGCGACAAAAAGACCGTTTACTGAACACTCCATTATCTTACTACTTCATCAATCTCGTATAGTTACATGCGCATAATATATATTACGCAAACAATACACAAATCAACGTTATTTAAAAAATCAAACCACAGAAGAACAACTACCGAATGAATTAGCCAAGTCAAACGACCGAGTTGAAAAGGTAAACTCCAGGTTAATGAGGCCATAAGCTACGCTAAAGAATGTGTTATAATGATGCGGGCGAAACGCATGGGACGGCAGAAAAGAATGCAAGTCCCAACCAATGGACTGAGCCCAGTAAACTGAATTGAATTTCAGTTTTAGTGCCCCGGGAATATTACCACGAGATGATTGGAAAAATTACATTATATAGTTAAGTGCCGTAGTCGGTGATATTCTTGCTTTCAAGATATCTCATCAAATACGTAGATCTTCTACTTCATAACGCGAGTTCCCATAGCCCGTGTTCAGGGTTCATTAAACTGCAGGAAACTCGGAGCTAAAATGCACCAACTAAAAAACACTAGTGCGCGGTTATACCCAAGCAGACAGAAACTGAAACCAAGAATCGAGAGCGTAACTTCCGCATACAATGAAGCATGAACATGATCCCTCGGTTTTTACTTTCTCCAACCATTACCCGCTCATCAACCTCTGCTTTTCGTTGCTACCTCACAACGCCAGCCATATAAAAGCGAAAAACAGAATTAGAAACATTCAGCTACCGAGTGCAAAACAATTTGAAGAACTAAATTGAATGAAACAGATTTCGAACGACACCGACTACGGCACTTGATTAAAGTAACCAAGGCCGGGTCGGGAACCGGTTCGAATGCCACGAATAAACCTTCAGCAAGTATCAGATAATAATACCCGCGAACGGCTTGAACATAGTGCTTGGCAAACTGATTCCTTTGCGAACTTTTGGGCACAGCCAGCAGTCTAATTGGCCTATAAGGGTCATCTAACTAGTTAAAAGTTTTCGCCTTGTCTTCTACTGACCACTTAAATCCATCTTCCAACCAGTACTTGTCAGAGAGAACTGCACAAGACGAAACAGACGTTTCATAAGCATGCGAAAGTGCCAAAACGAACTGGGCCTATTCAAATTCAGTATCTCTTAAAAAACTGAACTCCATGGCCCAGTACCTAATACCTGATCTAAGTTACGATATGCTACCAAAACTGCGAACACAGCAGTGTTCAAGCAGCGAAATTCTTCGCTTATCATCTGCTCTCAGCGACCACGCATAAACATCTGGCGAGTAACAGATAATCCATGGAGAATAATTCCAGCGAACAGTTCGGACCCAATGCCTATCAAACTTATTTCTCTGTGATTTTCCCATGAGGATCTACCAACTTTTTTGCAGATGGGTACACTCACCGATTTACAGTAGTTCTTAGGATCCCCTTCGTTTGCACAGATTGATCCCAGGGCTTTTGCTGACTCTGGTGTTACTAGTTCACCAATGTCCTTGAAGAGGGAGTGTCCACTGTGGATGTGGGCCAACTAAACTACTCCCCAGAGTACTCTGCCCAACGCAACAGAAGACGCTCCTCCGAGTAAATCAGTGAGCCGTCATATTCCTTGAATACCTTGTTCAGACTGAGCTTTATGAACCGTCGCTATTGATTGTGACTGCTATCGACAGTCGCCGCCTATCTCTTCTTTCACACTTTCTTATCCACCACTGCTCCCGTTAGTTTCTCAGGCTCCTGGTCAGCTGATGATTCAGGGATTTACGCATCTCACTGTTTGTGCCATTCGGAGCGACGGATCTGTGAGCATCCAATGGGTTAAGTGAAATCGATGATCATCCTTTGTTAGGCACATATGGCATACAGTCGCGCATGGCAGTTGTCACTGAAGGCATGGCATCCTTGAACTACTCCTAGTGTTACCTTGAAGCCTGGGCATTTTGTTTAGATGACAACCACAATGAGGGCTCCGATCAGATCTGAAGTCAGTTATCATGGTCTAGAATCCACTGTGCAGGACGCATGGTTTTCGAGCTGGTGAGACTACAGACTAGGCACAAACAAAAACAGGCTCGGACTAAACCATGGTTTCAATCCACCGGTGTGAAGCAGAATGACTGACGATCTTCAATTGATCGACACCACCGATGATCGATCAATCTGAGTCCAACACCGTGAATGTGAAGGAGAGCGCCGGGTTAGCCGATGTCGCTTCCATAGGTGCGCTTACCAAAAACAATAGTCGTGAAATCAAACTTTAATGAGGCGACCATAGTTAACGGTCCAATCCGCTGGGGCAAGAAACCTGTCTCCGATGTGTCATTCCATTTCCGTTAAGTAGACAAGCTAGGCATTAGAATCACTAGCAACTTTTATTGAACGGAGTAACCGAGCTTGTCTTGGCCTCAGCAGAGCTGCAATTAGTGGACGTACGCACAACAACGACGAAAAAACAAATACATGTTAGTCGACTGTTACTGACGGGCACAGAATCGTACAACCGAACTGCACACAAATCACTGTAGACCAGGAACCAGTCAAACAGGGCACGGGCGGAAAGCATGTTCACAACGATCTCAACGCCGGCATGACCACGAAAGCCGGAGACCGGATCACCAGACACGCGAAGAGTGAAGCGAAACGAGGTGGTTTCCAGGTCACGAAGAGTGATTACGGAAGCGAAATGATGTGTGCGCACTTCAGAGATGTAGCTGATGTCTACCTTAAAAGTTTCGATATTTTAAGCTAAGACAGCTTTTTGGTTTAGCGTGTAAACATCAAAAGCGGTTAAGTGAAGTAAAGACAGGTCTAAGTATTGTGTGGGAATTACTTCCTGCCTTCCTGCTGATGCTACCATCAGATAAATCTATCGACTCGAAATTTTTCATGGCATCCTGCTTAATTCTTATATCGGAAGAACGAAAATTAATAACATCTTCTGCAGAAAGTGCATCAGAGGAATTCTGGCTATCGGTGCTTCGCGGTTGCTCATATTGGGAAACAGGACCGGTGCAGCTTGGAATTCGATTTCCTATAATTACTTGAATTGCTGGAGAAGCACCGTTAGGTAGTCTAGCTGATAAGTAGGAGAAGGACTAGAGTTCCCAAGCAAAGCCTTTTATTTCTGATAAGAACTTGTCCACTTACCAACCGGCTATCATGGTAGAGAGTACTGCGCTATATATATATATATATATATATATCCGGAAACTCAAAAAATAATCGTCTAATGAACATTTCCGATTATAAGTGAAAAGCCCTTCTGTTATCTAGAGTAAATGGGTCGACTTTTCACATTAGTTAGAAACGACGTATTACGAGCCCCCTAGGGCGAATAAACTGAGACCAATTCACAGCAATTTGCAGCGTGTATTGCTGTCAATCCAGCAACAAGAAACAATGGAAATCGATGGGCCCGCCACCATTCAGTAGTAACTTTTAGGATATGTTTAGGTGCCGTCTAGCTCACTAGATGGACTCTCAAGGTTGGTTGCTAAGTTCGGCATGCGCTCTGCATCTTCGATGCGCAAAGTGCTGTTACAGGATTGGACGACAGCAATGCCGAACCTGACACTGGATGGAGAAGAACTAACGACTGTGGACCGTTTCACCTACCTTAGCAGCCGTGTCGAACGATGGTAGCTCGACAGTGGAGGTAAACACGCGTATATCGAAGTCTCGAGCAGCTTACGCTGGACTGAAGCATTTGTGGCGTCGGCCTGATATGTCACTGGAATCGAAAAATCGTGCATACTGTGCCGCAGTGCGTTCAGTTCTCTTGTACGGTTGAGAGACATGGAGTATGCGTGTGGGCGATGTTCGTCGGTTGGAGGTTTTCGACCATCGATGTCCACGTAGCATGGCTAGGACTGGATGGAGTGACCGGGCGAGTAACGNAATTATGAACAGATACCATATGACGAACTAAGAATCTGGACAAGTTGTATGACTGCGAGACATGGAATATTCGTGTGGGAGATGTTCGTCGGTTAGAGGTTTTCGACCACCGATATCTACGTAGTATGGCTAGGATTGGATGGAGTGACCGGGTGAGTAATGTGGAGGTCAGGAATCTAATACTAGTTTTTGGCTCTCAGAATACCTTGTTTCATCGGATGAAACTTAGTAGACTACGCTGGATGGGTCACGTGTTGCGTATGGCGAGCACTTGTCTACCATACCGTGCCCTATTTTGCGTTCCTCTCATGGAGAGCAAGAAGAAACCATATGGAAGTCAGCGGATGAAGTGTCAACGTGGAGTACGAAAATTTACTGCGAATTTAGGTAAAGTAGGTGTCTCACGTTTTCGTCTTCGTGGTTGGGGTCCGAAAATCCTGTTAGCTAACTGGCTGGAGATACTGAAGAATATGGCAGTGAACCGTGAACCGTAGCGATCGTGTTGTCTTTCTCTATTGAATCAGAATGATGGAAAACACGTGCGTTTGTACAGTTAGACTGTGTTCCGTTTGTTGGCTGCAGGGGCATCTTATCTTTCTCCGCCTACGTAGGTCCACTCCCTGTCCCCTTGGATATTCACTCTTTTTATATAAACGTGTAACTCTGGGAAAAGGCAGCGGTCAGTGAGGCTTGCCTTGCTGTTTAACGCTGAACGATGATGACGATGATGAGGCTCGGGAGTCAACGTTTGGACGTGTAATATGATAACGGATTTCTCAATGTATTTATTATCTAGTCCAACGCGCAACCAAAAACTCAAGAAATCTGATTTCGCACTTTAAATTCGTTCAGTAAGAGGGGCGAGTTCAAGAGCTTATTGAACCATTACGAAAAGCCCTCAAGTGAGTCTCAAAGAAGTAAATTATTCAACTCCTGTTTCAAATCGGTTCGATAGTAGAAGCAACGAAAGGCCCGAAGTGTGGGTTTTTATCTACCACTATGCAGCGTTCGGAGGCAGGCAAGTTCGAACAGCCTACGTCATAAACAAACTTAGCGGAAATTCTCTACCAGTGGTTTGTTCTCTTGCAGACAGCTAGCCTAGAATTATATCACCGGATCGGTCAGAAAGATACTTATTTTAAATTGATGGAGGGCGGTAGAATTTTCATGTCTCAACGTAATCGTCCAATTAAGTTTACTATCGACTAGAGATTGGTGGGGTTGCTGTTGATTAAAACCCCATGAAAAATGACATTTTAACTTACAGTAATTTGCGTCAAATGACGCAACTTAGGTGTTTCCCAAATGACCGACTAAGCCAGCATTCCTAGCACGGAGTGAAAAGGAACAAAATGGCTACCAACATATACGGGTCTCCACAAGGAACGACAAAAAATCCGTTGCTCAAAAACATGAACTTGAGTGAGCGGTACTCCAACTGCACTTTCAAATTAGTGAAAAAGATGAGTGATTGGTCTGCTGGGCGGAACGGGCAATATGGAAGCCGGTGTTGGTTGGTATTATGAAAAAATGCAATATTCCCCCTCACAACAAAGGAAAGCACAGACTATAAGATGGAGCTACTCGATCTACATGAGTCGAGTTTCAGCCGCGTTTGACAACCCCTAAGACAGTTGGGAACCAACCAACGACATAGTAAGACAAGCGTGAAGACAGAAGTAGAGAAGGCTGTGACGGAAATTCGACCTGGGACTACCCCACTCCACGCAAAACGGAACAGGTGACGGATGCGGAGAGCAGGCGAGTTACGTTGAAGCCATTCAATGAAGCCAGAGGGTGCAAAAATTAAAACGAAAATGATGAAGCTCAGGAGAATTGGAAAGAAGGGGAACAGAATCAAATCAAACAGGCGTAAGACAAAGTTCCGAAGATGGGCAGAACAATCATGATCAATTAAACAAATGAAATTGGAAAAGGAATTCCGCCTTATATACTCAACAAACCATTCAGTAATTTTAATGGTTAAGTTCCATCCTCAGTGTATTGGGCATTTGCAAATACAAAATTTAATATTCATGACATTTAGCTTGGTCCCCATATGAACAATCGAAGATAGAGCACATAACATGACATTTAAGCAATTTAATTATAAATGTGTTCCCAAGCATGCAGGTGCCTGCAACGGGGTAAACAAACAAATGTAGCATAAGTAGGCACCGAGTAAACTAAAAGGGCTATTACATCCGACCAAATCAAATCAAAAAAACAGTATGCATAAAAGGCAGCAAACAACGCGTGGACTCGAGTTGCTTCGCTCCTCAGCATTAAACGCATGCGCGTGTACGATAACAACCAGAATCACCAAAAAAATTAACTACACAATGACCAACTGGATTTTTTTACCACGGCGCAAGAAACAGGAATAACAGGTTGTCGTATTTGAAATTTACTTTCGCCGCCTGCGTTAAAGCCGAAAAAAGTCTTAGAGACAACGGATAACTAACTTACTGTAGCAGCCGCGGATAAAGAGAACTGTAATCGGACAGATGAGCGCGAGCATGCTGCAATAGGTACGTCGTTGGAATGCACTGCCACAACGCATCCGAATATACACAAGCAGGTTCACCGGGAAGTCGGTCTGAAAGGTTGCGATGATAAGACTAACAATACCAATAATAATAACAACAATAATAATACTAATAATGATAATAATAACAAAGTTAAAATAGTATAAGTCGTCGAGAAAAAAATACTTGTGTGAATTCAGATTGACACATTGTGCACAATCAAAAGAATTTGCTGATAACCTAGAACAAGACCATTTCCATGTTTTGTAATCCGACTATGAACAACCTGCGAATGACACAGCTAGCATGTGTGTGGTGAACATCATACAATACTTCCTTTCTCTTCCTCTTGCTTCTCGTTTTCCTCCTGTCACGATAGATATATATGTATATATAATGATCCAAATGTGTGTTCATACGCGAAAGCATTGCACAATGCAGTGGAGCATTTCGTCAACGCTTGACTGGCTATTTGGCAAATCCGGCCTGTTTCAGTTCCTACGTCCATAAAACATACTAATCAATAGTTATTATCGGTGTAACCACGGAACAACCTGCTGTAGATGGGAAAATTGACAGATGACAAAGAGTTCCGAATGAGAAGTTGCTTTTTATTGCAACATCCAATCATGTCGCTCAAAGTTCCAAACACTTCGCAGAACTCAACCCGATGTTCAACTAGGAGTTTACTTGATACGGTTCACCTACTTTTCTGAAATTTCAGGATCGACTGCATTCATCAATGTTCTAGCTACTATGATCCCCGAAAAACAATGTACACCGAAAAAGTGTACCTGCAGCTGCTTGTTGCATCTGCTCCGATCGTCCGGAACTGTTCGGGTTCATTATATCCCACATAGAGTGGTCTCCAATTCTCTCACTCAAACGACTAATCCCAGTATTGCTCGCCTGATATTCTCACCAGATTCGAGAACGATTTTAAAACTCGAAAAAACCGATTGTTTGTGCATCATCCCTCTATAACGGCCATATTTTAGAATCGCACAGGAAAACCAATTTAACAGATATAGTGTGTCGAAAAAGCAAAACGTTGCTCGTTGAAAATTCGCAGTAGTGCACAGCGTGAATAGACTAACGTATTAGCGAAATGGATAGACGAAACCTTAATCATGAGACGCACTGGGTTCTGATGCACTCACAAGTGAAAAACGATGAGTCGAATTCCGTGTATAATCTAATTAGTCAATGGGGACTTATCACGTACGATTTTCTAACATCGACATGGGAAGCTTTGTGAATAGAATGAACAGTATATCAATTGGGCTGATCGCAGGTCTAAGTTGATCTTATTTCACATGCACTCGTTGAACGACAAAAATCTTGAAACCTTCGGTGTGAAAGTGAATACAGCAATATATATATATATATATATATGTAATGACCGGAAATAGTTTTTTACGTCTACTTTGTGCGGAGTTCAGCCATACAACTGAAAAACAAAACATCTTCGGTTTAAAGACTCCCCCGGGGAAACGAAATATTCAGGCTGGTTGAAAAAAAACAAATGAAGAAGATGAGGTTCTGCATCAAATGTTATTACGACCAACTACCCTTCTACCGATCCGATCATTCTAAATCGTCATTGCAACACATCTATTCGTCGCCAGCCTTTCCCCAACTTTCGTGAACACTGTGACATACTTCTGCACGAAACAACAAAGCTGTCAGGTCACGAATTTGCGTACGGTCTTTCACAGCATTGCTAGCCATGATTTCCGTTAGTACAGACCGCCTTCCTGACTGAGGCTCAATAAGTGAACTTGATCGCTGACTAGAAACGCCGACAGACGGAGCTGAACAGCTTACTCATTGGGATATAAAAAGACGTTTAAAAACAAGAACACCTGATCTTTGCTTTCAGCTCCAGGCTACCATCAGTTCCATAGTAAAGGGACAGATCTGACGCTCCATACTTACTCGAAAAGCCCCTTGATGTGCAGAATCTGGCTGACTTCTCTCCATCGCTTTGGAAAAATGAGGTGCATGGAAAACAATGGTCCGACGTGTGACATATGGCTTTTAGACCTTGCCTAGCGATGCACGCCGCAAAAAGTGAGATGTGGCAAATGCGCAAACAGAATATTCTAAACGGAACCTTTTTGAATAAAGGTGAAAGGAACCTGCCAAATGCTGACTAAAAATGCTGGGAGAAGTGATCTCGAAATACTGATAATAATTTTCACTGCATCCTTTTCAACTGAAACAGTGAGTGCGCATAAGGCAAGTACATGTTGATCTTGCTTATCGAAACATGCTACCAAAATTCTACTAAGGATTTTCCTTTCTAAATGCATTTGTCGTCCGTTAAAATAAAGAACACGGAAGTGTTAAACGAAACGCTCCCTGCATCCTGACTACATAGTTTAGACTGTCGTCAAAAACAGACTCGATTTAAAACAACAGTGGTTACCTCTACAAAATCGGGTGGACGGCTGACTCAAAGAACTAGGAAACTGACTGGATATGAGTGGGTTCAATAAACAAAACTTATTTCGCAAAAAATATCAACGACCCAAGTTAAAGCGCAAGAGAGAATGAAATACATCAATCATACGATAAATTGAAATTTTACATGTATCAATTTCCAAAGGGGAAGATGTGTATATGGGAAAGACAGTTCAAACAAACCTCAGAATAGATTGCGCAAAAAAAAAACAAAAAAAAAGACGATCAAATCGTCGCACTGTATGCCACATCCTACATTTCCAACCGAACTTTGAGGGAAATGCGCAAAACTCATGTATTCATGTATCATACCATTGACAAACACAACTTTTTCTATTTGAAAACATCAAGATGACGAAACTTTCCGTTCACTTTGGACAACCGTAAACACTGTACCAACGTTTTCCGGTTTTGGTTCCTATCTCGCAGCATCATTTGCTTTAACAGAAAAAGAACGGGAGTGCTGAAAGATCGACTGCAGAATAGCAAGTTGAAGAACTATACAGAATAAGAAAGAGCTCAGATGTGAGAAGGCCAAGGACTGCGACACTGAGCCATATCACCTATTGTCTCCATCCATTGATTCGGGGAATCTCGTGGACCCCAACCCGG
>LUCM01011084.1:4366-17452 GCA_008360955.1 Fasciolopsis buskii
TCATCATCATCATCATCATCATCATCATCATCATCATCATCATCATCATCATCATCATCATCATCATCATCATCATCATTGTCCACATCACCATCGTCATCACCGTCATCATGATCATGGTCTTTATTCTTAACGTCGTCATCATCAATATCATCACCATCATGATCTTGCGGATGCACTGTGTTTTATTTTGCATTTCCCACTCTATTTTTTGTTTGGGTGCAGCACTCTCTCCGTGGCCAAGTCCATCCTAGTTTAAATTTCGCTGTTTGTACAACGAAGATAGATGTGGATTTTCTTAGTTTCATTTATATAAATGCTTGTATGTCACTTCAGAAACAAATGGATCTTCCTTTTTGTTCATGTCACCGATGCTTTGTGAAACAGTCAATGTCAGATACCCTGTCGAAGTCTTTATTTTATCGCATCTTCCATATTTTTGGGGTAGGACATACGCTCGGTGTATGCTTAAACGGCAGGATTTCGTCTGAAATACACAGCCGGTTTCTTGTTTGCTATCACTAATCACCCGGCATTCTCCTGTCCGACCAATTCTACGTTTGTATAGTTTGCTCTCAAAATGTGGGTACAACTGAAATTTATTTTGTAAACTAATGAGAATTCCGAATGCAGATTGCACTACATATTTGGTTGACATGAACATCATTCAGGTCATTAAGTGACACGATCCTTAGTTCTGGCTTAGTCAGAACGTAAATCAGCCGCTTCTGAGGAGGCATCGATTTCCCGAGTACAAAATCTAATCCTTCTTTGGTTAGGCACTACCTTCCCGATTAACTCATCAGGAGTAGGCATTGATGCTGAGTTCAACGTAGTAATAATGACAGCAGCGACGACTCGAAAAGCACTTAACCGGTCAGTTAATGTTGACCTTCATAAGAAGGACATAAGGTCATAAATTTATTTTCTCTGTTCTCAGGGAATTTTCTTCCTTTCATTCGGGTACACAACATACTATCTGCACCAAAAGAATGGACTTAGTGCAATGCGTGCTGGTTTCCTAGGTTAGCCTTGATTGACCTGCCAAATGTCTTCCCTGCATCCTGTTTAAGTTCCTTCATACACGTTTCCGATGATTCAGATGAGATTGCACAGCCTTTTTTTTTCAAAAAACGACATGACAAATTTTATGTGATTTTGTTGAAACTGTGATGATGTGATACTCTTCCGTCACTGTTGCGCTGAATTCACAAGTTCACAAATCGATCGGTCTGTTCAGTTGAAGGGAAATTGTCCCGAGTTGGGAGCATTGGACAGTGGTAGACATCTATTGACTCGGCTGTAGCTATTTGTTCGGTCGGGAGATAATAGTGAAGAAGTCATTCTCGTGTTGGTTCGATTTTAACAAACGGCATCAGGACCCGACAACCGCCCAGTTGACCTGACTAGGTGAATACCCACGATTGGTTAACGAATTTGGGGACGCTAACAATTGCTATCGATCAAGCGACTACGGCAAACGGGATCGACTAATCCAACGGACTATGGAGATAAAATCGCTCAGTCATTTATTCGAGCAACAAGATTCGTGAGAGTCGGCATCGCACTTGATCGATATCTGCACGACGTTCAGCGATGACTCAAAGACCGAGAAATTAGGTCGTTGTGTGGGCCACGTCAATTTGGCCTTGAATCTGGGACACATGAGGAAGTGAGGCGGGGATGGAAGTGAACGTGTGTGTGTGTGTGTGTGTGTGTGAGAGAGAGAGAGCGAGAGATTGGATTAGGCGATTGGTCACCTACCTAACACTACTTTTAGACCAACTCCAACCGATTTCTTGCACACTCCTCCCATCCCCGAAGAACAGGACAGCAGCACATGTAGACCTTAGACAGAGAGAAAATCTATTGGCCAGTCAGTTGTCCAACAATCAACCGCCCTAAGATAGTTGAGGGAAGAGAGACCGTTGTTGTGATTGGCCTACTTTTCTACCTCATTAACTTGACAACGATCGAACATAATTACTCGTGTATGTTCCGCCCGTGTTCCCACACGCAGCTATTGGCCCCAAAGATTTGAATGTATGCGAGGTTTTGAAAGTCGAAGCGACTGTTAGTTGACATTTAGATTTGTTTGTGCAACTACACGGCGAGGTTGAAGGCGCACCCTTCGTGATAAATCGATGAGCCAACTTTTTTAAACTAATGCTTGTGATTTTTGCAACGGATGAACGCCGATTTAGTTTTTGCTGATTAAAGCAGTTTATCGATCTAGTTATCGCACAAGAGTCGTCACAGGGCAAACGGATAAGCTCATAGCGTTTGGACGTGGACGTCGCAGGTTCGAATCGCCCCGTGGCCGGCCAAATTCCCCACTCGGTAGCACTCTGTTGGCCACGGCCCTCCTGACGAAATGAATTACATTCGTTGTATCTCATTATAAAAGAAGTAAATGACAAAATGTTTGTCATATCATTGGAAGATGAGCACATAAAAACACAAGCCGGGAGGCACGTCCCGGGAGTTGAATATCGGACTGCACCAATCCCGAATGGGCATCCCTTGTATTTGTAGGGTAGGTTTGTGGTTTACCTAATGCAATTATTCATCTGGGACTACTAGCCCCTGGAATCGGTTGCTATCTGGATTAGCTCAAAGCGGAATTGTCGGGTCACACAGGGAGGCTAGAATCGGTCAATAGAATGGAAATCCACTTACGTGTTAAGCTTTCAAATGCTCACATTACGAGGAAGAATCGAAACACCGACCTTCTTCACACCGGACGGATGACCTAGCACCGAGCTACCGGGATTTAGGTCGTGGAACGTGAATTAGACAAATGAAAATCCAGTGCTACACGAATCACCATTCCAATGACGCACACACTAACTAACCCAGTTTTAGTCATCATTATTTGCTTTTGACAGTCATCGGTCACGGTGATTCAAAGGTACAGTACCTGTTTCATAAGCCAGAGCTTCTCCACCCCGTCATGGCTCGGCATTCTGTTTCGATGCATAGCGCGTAGTGACTTTTTTATTCTATGAAATAGATAATCGAAAACTGCATGATTGACGAAAGAAGTCAACTACAGATATGACAATGATCGCAACGACGGGCTTTTAGAGTAGATGAACAAATAGGATAGTGAAACGCTGTGTAACGGACTGTAGTATAAAATCCCTATCGGTTTTCAACAAACGCTGGCCACAATGATATGTGCCAACGAATTTAACTGACTAAAGAGATAGAAGGGCCAAAAAGCTTGCACAAATGACCGATGTTCGTTTGAAACGTCTATTTTCAAGGGTTAGTTCGGTATTGAACGGCATGACTGGAGATAAATAAGCTGCGCACTGTTCGTAAGTTCAGTTCAACTTTTTCGACCGTTCATTAATCCAGTCACCTCACTGTGTTTCCTGCCAACTACACGAAATCCGCTGACACAAAATAGGTGACGTCACTCGATCAGCAGCTATGCGGCAAGGCAGTCGTCTATGGATTGTGATAAAACAATCCACTTCCGCTTTGCAGATGCATGTTACGCTTGCCATACCTGGAGAGGATTGTCTATAGTGTTTCCAACTCTGGAGTAAACGTCCTGGACATTGATGGACACTAGACAGATTTTTTATCGACTATACCATGCTCTCCTTCGGATTCGTGAGGAACAGTGATTTACTAAGGTGGCTAAATTCAATGCGGTCGAGCGAACACTTTTATTCATTTTGGCTAAAATGTGACAAGCATTTGAGCAATTCCTTCGCTAATAATATGACTTAGTGAGCATAACTATCAGCAACACTTCAGGTCATTGGAAGTAGGAATCTACCAACACCATAGTCTGATATCGGCTGAAGAATACACTTCAGAAATTCTTCACGGATTGTAGCTTCGGATATGGCATCCAATTTTTCCGTCGAGACGGGGTCTTAATTTTCAGCTTTCTGCTCACGCAAACGTCGGTGCGGTTAGAAGAACTCGGCTTACAGAATCGTCTTGTCGGGTCGATGAAAAGAAATGTTGTTCTTCTTATAGATTATCGAAGGTTATAGATAGTACTTCTGATCCGGAACACCATCGGTTGTAACCTTTTTGGTTCAACAGGTTTGTTCGGATTGGGATGTTCAAATGGAACGGGTATTTGTGTAGACAAGGCAAACACAGAATATGACCAAAACTTTCTTCTGTGTGTTGGACTATCCCCGAATGAGAATTGGAAATCATTCCGGTGCAAGGACTGCTCCGATCCCAATGTCGGCTGCATCCATAATCAACACAGTACTTTTGGATGGTACGAATGAAGCGAACATTCGTCCGTGGTCATTTTTCCTGGTCTAGTCGGTCCGTCGCTGCTTATCTGATGATTGAGCTGGAATATGTTTGGCCCATGGGATCACTTCGACCTGAAGATAACGGACAGTTACCTTGTCTTCCTTCGACCGATATCGAATTCTAGTGAATACGAAACGTGAACAACCTAGATCCAGTCATTCAAATTCACCCGGATCAACTGATTGGTACATTGGTGACAGAGCACGCACACACACACACACCATGTCTTTCGCGCGACATGTCTGAGTTGAATTCTTTGATCCACTGGTGGATACGCATCAATGATGAGCGCTCATATGAATCGAAACTCGAATCCGATGCTTCCAGAATGCAATGTTGATCAGCAGATGATCTGAGATTGGGGCTAGCGAGTGAAGTGTGAAGGATAGTCAGTCAAACGTAGATAGATCAATCTGACATAGCCCACTACTGCCTAGTAATTGCCAGATGTATGAATGAGCTCGAAATGATTGCTGTCCTCGTATTAAGATGTTAGGAACCGTTCGAGAGGAACATTATGAACACCTTGTATGCACTTATTCATCGAGTTCAAGACACAAACTTTCAACTTCAGCCAGCTTCGATAGAACCGTTGTTCTCCAACGGCTAATCTTACTTGCGAATAAGGTTCCTCATTGGTGGCTCTTAGTGAGGGAGTACTCAACTGAATCAACCAATAATCTTGTCTACGGCAAATTGGGATAGGCCAAGTGACACGGGTATTGTGGAGTGGTCAACTGTTGAATTGGAACAGACGGATTGCAGTGGTAACAGGTAACGGTAACGGTAACAGTAACGAAAGCTTTGAATATGGTAGACGGTTGGCTGGAGAAGTATTCGTTTGCCAGATCGATTTTCGAAATATACGTGCTGCCAAGTGTGAATTTCACGAAATTCTCCGTTCATTGCAGTCGATGTATAGGTTCATAACTGTGGGTTGACAATCGACCTATAGCCACCACCACTGCAGAGGTGTTCGATCATCGCATTTCGTTGTCACCGGGATCGGAGTAGCTTATACTGACGAACTGGCACGGTAAATATTGGCCTCCTATTCCATCCCAGTAATGGATTCCAGGACGTATTCTCGTTGCCCATCAATAAGTGTTGATTTTGGGGAAGGTATTTCTAACATATTGGGCTTTATTCACTTTTATCCGTTGTTATCGCACACCAGACAACCATCCTTCGGAATATTTACTGGCACGCCAACCCCAGGTGACACCCGAAATTAATCCAAGTGACCGCGACCTAGGTTTTCAGCTTGGGTGGTGATCGATGCGATGGTCGATATACGAATAGAGAATTATTCATGCTCCAACGTTACCAGGTGGATCTCACTGCCCAGTAGAATGAGGTGTTCAGTGACGCGGTGAATGCACACGGTAGTTAGCTAGTCGAGTGCAGATGACCGGCTCATGCGGTAAAGGATTTTTGGAGTGGAGATTCACAATTTGTATTAAAATCACCGGACTACTGTCGAATTGGGAATTGAAATTCAACAGTTCATACACAAGCTGACTGGATTCGGTCAAGAATTTCATTGTTACTTCGGAGCTGATGCTTTCCTTCGGGACTTTGTCATGCGAATTCGTCACGTTTCTCTTTGATTGACTACTGGTCCTTTGGGTGTGATCAGTCTCTCACGAATGATAGATGATTGTACTAAATTGGCAGGTGGGTCGAAAATGAAATTCACCGCACGAGAAACATTAGCTAGGCTGATTTGCTCCTCGTTCTGGCACGTTTTGGCCGACCTGCGAATCGCCGAATGAAGGAAGAAGATTGTTCAGGAAGGAAATAATTATATCGTCAGGAATGACCCCGGAGAAGTCGTCGACCTGAACACAGGAATGTTTGTTATACAGCAGCTTTTCTCGATCTCTTTATGTTTGAAACCAGCAGCCAGTTACCTATGTAGTTGAACTTTCAGTTGGTATCAAGACTTTATTTTACATCACAGTGATTGTAGGTATAGGATGAATTGAAAAAGCTTCATTTTCGAACAGCCGAATTTGGGACTCTCGGTCAGTTGGAAATTAACTGAATCACGGTGACTGAATAGTCGCTTTTTTGTTTCTTCTAACGGTACCGGTGCCGAAGTTCTTAGAAATCCCAAATTTTTTATGAGTACATAAAATTATCATTTGGCAGAATTCAGAGAAACTGCCGTCGAATTCCCATCCCTCAAGAGCTTGCAAATGTCACATCTTCCTTTGAAGAAACCGACCTACTTTTCGGTCTATGTTGGGTTAGAATTTATGTTCTGTTGTTTTGTAATGACAATCATTATTGCACAACGACAGTTATAGTGGTTTTAGTTGAAGTAATGGCACAAACTATAGTCAACTGCCATTAGACACAAACATGAACCGCCAGAACCGAGTGGAATACCTCTGACCCAAACTATGCAACCGGAGTCAGCAAGGTGACCATGGGAGCTGGAAGTCGCCTTAAAGTTTATTTACGATGCATTTCTTTACATATATTTCATTATCGGAATACGTTCACTCTAATGACCATTGGAGAACGATAGTTTTTCAGGCTAGTTCCTGCAAGTCTGTAGGGGTTGACTGGCAAAGCTGTACGGAAGGGAGACTTGCAACCGGCAAGTAAAGTCATCAGAAAAATCCAACTCCCTATAAGTAACAGCAAAATGACATAGTGATGTGTATGAATATGAACACTTTTCGATTAAAACCTATTGGAAATTACTTCTTGTGCCTTGATATTGTTGCATGACTCAACGTTCGTGCTGAATTTACAAATACCGCAAATAAGAAAAACCACGTCACTGCGACAGAGCCACTTGGGAATGCTAAAACTTAGAGCTTTACCAGACAGATATTCATCCAATTGCACACAAAAATACAGAGACGATCAGCAGAAATGGTTCGCACAAAACAACAAAATTCGAAAACAGCAATAGGAAAACATTAGAGAAACTTGAGAAGAGAAAAATAACTTGGGAAAGTCAACCGAGGAACACAAAAGGGGAAGTGAAACAAACCGTAGAAAAACCGAAAAAATCGTGAAACATAATTAAACTGCTGATAAAAAAAGCCAGTAGTCACTTGGTGTTCACAAATGGTGACGCGCTTAAAAGCACAAGATTAGGATACTGGAGGTAGCAAATGTGGTAGCAATTAAGATCATGTTTGACGGATAAAATAAGGTGGAACTTCTCGCTTGGTGGGTCAGAATATAGACAAGAGGGATGTGATTAGTATAGACTAGGAGAAACGAGAAACGAGAAACGACGAACGACAAACGACGAATGACAATCGACGAACGAATGTATTGGGAACAGATGACGAGTAGATGGTCAGATTTGTCGTCTGAAATGGTACATCAACAAAGCAAACGCATCTAAACATTTTCATAATGTTCCACATGTACACATGCACACACGCGGGCACCAACTTACAGACAGACGCGGACACTCGCGAACAGGTTAACACACTGACATACTATCAAACTCACGGGCTAGCACATAGAAAGTAAAATACACAATCAAATACGTACACACTCTCGAAAGTCAGTCAGTCATTCGGTCAGTCACTCAGTCAGTCAGTCAGTCATTCAGCTAGTCAGGCAGTCAGTCACTTAATCTCTGGACTTGACGGGCAAACAAGCGCCAATTGGGAAGTGATAGATGGCGTGGTTTCAAACTCTCATTCGTCAAATTTGTGTATGTGTGAGTACGTGTCGTCATTTCAAATCAGTGAACGTCGGCATTACAAGGGAAAGTAAAGCACCGTCTCCCAATTTTTACACCAATGTGTTTTCTAGTCCTTCTTTATGTTCTCCTGTTATTTTCCAGGTTTACTTAGAAAAGACTTTATAGTTCTTTGCCCCCGGGCTTTCAATTATTAGCCGTGTGTCCTTCATACCACTAACTAAATTGTCCCTAAATCCATGTGATCAGCACTTATCTGCACATGAGAAAGTTGCTCACAAAATTCTTTTAGATCCCACGCGTCCTCTGCACAGCGAATCTTATTCAAAAGTTGCCCTTCTGCCATATTCAACGCGTTTCCGCCTTTTCTTTCCATACCCTCTGGAAATCAATAATTCTTATATTAGAACACACTGTCCCATATTCAGCCACTCATCTCTCGACAACACCCCTCGACACGTGTATTTCAGTCGCAATTTTACTGAGTGCAAATCCTGTTCATAAATGTTTCTGATTATTCATCGATGAGTTTTTTTCACATTCTTACAAGGTGATGAGTGCAACTTTCTTTTTACTTTTCCAAAAGTTCTTTTGACTGAAATGCGATATTTTTTGTGCGCGAAGCTTCTACGCATTCTATAAATTATGTGAAGACGAGTAATGAACGGAAGGCTAGAACACGTCCTACGGTATGAAACAGACACTTTAGATAGACATTGTGTAGGGAATGTGACGAATCCGAAAGACAAGGTTCATGCGAAATTTTTTTACCCGCAACTGATATGCAAGTCACCACACTTGTTGTCAAGTCTTCCGCGGTCTGTAACTGATACACCACTGATATTGAGCAACACAACCAAAGGGTCTGAATTCTTTTTTTAGTAACGGAAATGTAAGGGAGAACAATAGACGGAGAGTGAGGAAAATAAGTAGAGAGGTCCGTGATGCTTTGTTAAACCTGAAATGCACGGTCTTTTGTGAAAATATAGTATCTTGGATGTCGCTTGCACTTGGTGACATGTGTTGAGAGGCACCCTCTTAAGTTTTTAGTCAATAGTCATTCGAAGTACTTCACGGAATCTACCCTAGTGAGCGGATTTTGTGCTTGAGGAAAGAAGCGTCGGCGGTGTGAGCAAAGCCTGACAAAAAGTAGACACAAAAAATCGAACGCGTTTAACTATAATCAATATAATAGCCAGACCGTGACAGGGAAAAATCATGATGAGCCAGGAAGTTGCTGAAAGGTTCAGGAATTTTCAGTTCAGAGAGCAGTTGTATCCGCTATTTAAATAATTTGACCAGGAGAACTAAATAGGTCGCTGAATGTAGGTTTGAAAACAATAAGGAAAAGAAACAACAAATTTCTTGCTTGAAGGATTCCAGAATTATTTACCAACAGACAGATTTGTTTCTTTCCAGTCTTGTGCACTGAGTTCTGTTGGTAAAGTAGTCTGACAGCCATTGCCAGGTGTCGATTTAGACACCCAAGCTGTTCAAATTTGTGAAGAAGTAAGGACCGTAGTACAAACAGCAGTTGAATGAAATAGAGAACCGCTAGAAAGCGCACTGGACAGATTTGACGGATGCATCCAAGGATTTAATGATCGTGTATCTGAACCATGAGAAAACCACCGGCATCGAATGTGCGCCTGTTTAAACTTTGTTACGCAAACTGAACGAAGCTCCATCAGAAGAAAACGTCGTACGGAAGAAGTTAATCGACTCCGTTCAATTAAAGATCACATGATGCAAGAGCAACGGGATGAAAATATTCGGGTTGATTATCTTCATTACTAGATTTGGGGATGGGCACAACAGTGACTGGTCTCCAACACTCGGGAATGGAATATATGCTTGAGGAGATATAAGAAATGAAATAATCGCATCAGAAGTTGACCTACATAGGACGAGCCGATTCGTTCTACTTCCTCTAGTATTAATGATGAAAGGGATTTGACTTACTGGGAATCCCGTTATTTATAGAATTGTTCCTTCCGTCTCCGTATTTTAAGGCGGAATAATTCGGGATGATTGGTAATATTTTTATCTAGAGTGGACTCACCTCTGGTTGGAGAGATTGATAGATCAGTGAAATCAAACACGATAGGCGGAAGTGTCGAGGTGTGATTAAAATCACCTATGATGATGTGTAGTTTATCATTCACCAATGGGATAGGACCCCGTCAACCAGGACGGAGATGCATCGCTTACTGAAGAAACTTCCTGTCCACGACATGACAACTACAGAGAATGCGAACATGGTCAGTTTCGCTAGAAGATCTTCATGCCAAACTCGATCGAAAGCCTTAGAAATGTCTAGCGAGACCAGGTGTTTTTCTCCATGGTTTTCAATTGAAGCCGACCAGGTGTATCAGACAAGTGCGAGTTGAATGACCAGAACGGAATCCATATTGGCGATCTTCCGCGCTCGAGAAATGAGGGCAGTTGGCCGATGACAGTTTCAAATATTTTCGAAATAACAGGCGTGAGGGAAATCGGACTACAGTTATTATGGTCAGAAGTATCACTTCGTGTAAGAACGAGGTGGATCATGGCGATTCCAAAATGTCGGAAAGGTGGACAGTTTGGGAGAAAGACAGAAGAGAAAAATTAAAAGAAGGGCCAACTGAGGGACAGACTTTAGGGACAGTAGATGGTTTGCAACTTCTCAGAAAAAGTAGCAATTTGCAGTTCCTCCTAGTGCTAATGGTAGACAGAGAAAGAGGGACAGTGAGGGATGAAGAAGCCGGAAGTGGAGGATAGGTGGGCAAAGTAGAACTGGTGGCAAGCCGGAAAGAAAAACCCAAGCTTTTTCGTGTTCTTCACAAACAAGACCACCGTAAGAATTCCACGAGAAAGAAGTTAGAGGGCAGAATCTGCACGAGACTGTTCTGGCAAGGGTAAAAATATTCGGCCATCGGTAGCGGATGAAAGTAGGCATTCTGCTTTCCAGTGGACGGAGAGCCCTTTGGCTCTCTGTATGGTCGCTGGGCACTTTTTCCTAGCTCGCACGAAACGGAGGCGAGAGGCGAGAGTGGACGAACGGCGCCAGTGGTGAAACGTTGAACGCTTCAAACGGACAGCATGGTGGCATGTATGATTAAACCATCCCGAGGATTTGGGTTTGTCTGGTTTGGAAATGTGATGAATAAAAAAGATTTATGCCTTGAGGGACAATATCGGTAAAGTTGGAAGCGTATGTGAAAACGTCTGAAATAAAGCAATAACCATTCCAAGGATAGGAAGCCAAGAAGTCGCGGAAACCGTCTGAGTCGGAGGAATCGTGGTGCCAAAACTTGCATCTTGAGGAGGGTGGAGGATTTTGACGGGTGAAGTTGACGCCTGATTTAATAATAAAATCGTCCGATGAACCAGGAGGAGAAGAACAGAAATATTGGAGTAAAGGTAAAGAATTGAAGTGAGGATACGATCAAGGTTATGATCACGATCGTCCGTCCGATCGGGTTTACGTGTGGTAAGGTCGATTAGCTGAGATCACTTGTTGACTGCGGGAAGTTGTTCGGCTTTGTGCCCCATGACCGAAGTGTCAGATGTGTGCGCTAGCCACTCGCGGTTGTGAACATTGAAATCGAATATAGTAACATGACTTCTGAGGTCTGTAACAAACAAACGTTCAATGCTCAAAGATATTAAATAAAAAAGGAGAAATCAGTACTGCCGGGGTGAGCGTTAAAAAACGCAGAAACAACGATTAGACGAAGGGAATCGGAATTTCAATTACATAAGTTGAAATCTGAGGATGGAAATGCCAGTGTTGGGTACCCGCAAGCGGCCGTTGAACGACGAAAAAAATGCAACAAGAGAAGAGTGAAAGAAACAAATGGGAAGTTGATAGTTTGTGGTGTCCGACGAAGGGAGATTTGGGTTTCGATTAAAATTACAGCAAGAGGTGAAGATTGAAGAAATTGATGAACACAATCAAAGTTGCAATTCAGTCCGCGAATGTCTGCAAGGATGATGGGTTCTTGCTGACTTTTGCAATGTGTACAAAAGGTGTAAGAATGCGTGCGCATGTAGTTGGGCTCTTTCATGGTTAATTTGAGAGAATTAAAGTTGCATATCACATTATCACTCAATAGATCACACGTGATTACTGAGCCGGGAGAGAGTGGAGTCGTCTATCGCTCACAGATTGTTTGAATTTCCTTCTTAGTTCTCTTGAACTGTTTTCACCTCAGCCGTGGTTCCGAATAAATTTGATCGATACTCTTATTTAGAAGGTTTGTTATCACAATCTACTGCAATATTATCACTCATGCTATTTTCTAAAACCGATGAATCTCATTCATGCGATCTCCAACATAATCACACACTTACAAGTCCTTGATCATATGATTTACTGATATCGATTTCTTCAAAAGGTACCCAACACGAAAGCAGACATATTTAAGTTTGGCCGTCATAACAGATAAGTAAAACAGTCGTAGGATTATGTGATACCGGGTTTGTGAACCAAGCGTCATTATATTAGATTCTATACAATTGATATAAAATGCAAAAGAGTCTGTTGAATTCGTGGTGAGAATCGTCGGTAGATCCAAGCAAAGAGCAGCCTACTATTAATACGAAAAGCCCACCGCATTTACAAGATAACCAAAAGAAAATCCCCACGTTTGGAACTATCGGCTGTTTCGTTGGTCTGACAGGTCATCACGTGAAAGGTCCATCTCGTTTATTGGCGTTCAGTCCGATGTGGTTAATTATTTGCGTAAATATATTTTGTCACAGTTCGCATACATAAGTGTAGTCATCAAAACCATGCCGTTTATCAAAGTCGCGCTCTTTATCGACCACGAATGTGACAACGGTTTTCCTTTTTAGGATCTAGCAATAAGAATCGCAGAAGGTGGTTTAAGTAGGCTCGTTCATAATACGCAAACATAATCGGCCCAGTACCTACATTTCAAGAGCTTCCTATCTCTGATCTGCAAACATGGATTGGCGAAAGCTGTTTAATAAGACCCACAACTTGTGCATATCTGATATGGTGAATAATGAATTGGAACTGCTAAATAGTGTATTCCAATCCAACAGCTACTCACGTTCCACAGTGAGTAAACACCTGCGTTAACCAATCACGAACAAGACGA
>LUCM01011090.1:0-15042 GCA_008360955.1 Fasciolopsis buskii
AGGGAGGATAAGCAGCAGGCCCTAAATACGGAGGGGCATTAGTATCATACTGAAATGTGGCAACTGTGTTACGATTGTGACTCAGGTGGTTTTGCAGAGGCTGCTTGCGTATCCTCACAAGTCACACAGGGTAGACTGACATGCTGTTAGGTGACACAGTCGCCACGAGAGCCTCTCTTGAATAATGAATGTACCACTGTTGATTTCCCGTAGGCTGGCATCCTCCCTTCTGCCAGCGGATGTCAACAGTGCGGCGATGGCCGTGGTAGGCACTCCAGCCATCTTCTCCAGAACAGCTGGGGTATTCCCATCTGACCCTGGATAATAGTACGCCTTCGATGCCCTCAGAGGGAGTGAGGACTTCGGCCACGGTTAGGTGCCCCGTTGGTAACGTCGATGGAAGAACACGCCAGAAGCGAAACTGGCACTCGGCCCTGGGAGTAGAGAGCTCGGGTCAGTTCCCACCAAGTTCCAATCAGCTCATGTCGATTTCCCGGACGATGGACTTTGCCTGAACGGGCCACCCAATTTATTGCGATTGAAGCCATCTGGTTCCTCACGAGTTGCAAAGAGAAACAAAATTCAGTTTCCGCTGTTCGCAGCCGATTAAACTGGTTTGTACCAGATATTGACCATTCAGCCATCCGGCTGTTAACCCCAGCGCTCTCCATTCCGTCCACTGGGGGAATTTGTCAACCCCGGCCCCAGGATTCGAAATGTGTTCTGCCTCTCATTCCCGAAGTCTTCTAAAGACTCCCGATGTGGCTTTGTCCGACTATGCAGTAGCTCGGCGAAGACAGGAGTACCTCGCACGCGGGCCTACCGCGGTCTCAGGCTGTTTCCCAATGTACCGTAGGCCATCTGGTGAGAAACTTGATATTGTTCAGGAGGCACACAGCCCCACATCTTAATTCTCCTGTAGCTGTTTTCCCCGTTTCCTGTCTCGATTTTCCTTTATTTTCTTTTCTTTTGAAGTTTTCAATTCATTTTTGGTTCATTGGTTTTACTGTTTGTTCTTTTTCTCTCGTCCTTGCTGTTTTTCTTTGCCCTGTGCTAATTCCATTGCCTCTATTTGTTTACATTTTATCTCCCTTTGTTACTCGGCCATGTCTTCGTCCACCATATCATTTCGTATGATGCTGACTTTATCAATGGATACTAGAGAAGCTAAAAGACAGAGTAAAAGTACAACGGCTGACACCCTGATTTAGGTTATTACCGGCCCTTTGGGTACATTCTTCCTGGAATAAATGATTGGTCGTCCGTTTTCGTTACCACTAAAGGGCAGTGGAAAAACTAATTTCATCCTTTTGCACTATGCAAGGGTTATGAATGATGATTGATCTTTCCTCTTTTTCTTAGCTTACCGTTCTTGGGAAGTAAACTTTCTTTTCCCTTTGTCTTCAGGTCTGGCCGGCGTGAACTTGTCACGGCAGTGCCTGGAGCCATTTTTCGCCGGCGATACTCAGGTGCCAGGCATGACTTCAACCCTTTAGCAATCTCATGCGGCCCGACGGGGACGCGGCTTCCTCCGAGGTCTAAGTGGATTTGAATGGCAGCGCCTGGAAAACCCAATCCTACCTTCTATATTATTCGTCGTTTTTTGAACTCTCTGAAATATTTTTAAGGGCCTAACATCCCCATATATTCTGTATACCACTGTGCAAAGCAAGCGCGGCTGGTGTCGCTGATTAATTTTTCTATACCATCTCTTGAATGTACCAGCCTTTTGGCCTGATTCACACCTGGTTGGAAGCTTGACTTTCCTTTTGTTGCGCCGTTCTCCAGGTTCCATCTGGCCAAGCGAATTAGTCATCTATCGTTCAACTCACCAGGCAAGCATGGCTGTCTTTGGGCCTTGTACAAGCAGGATGGACCAAATTTTCTGTTAAGTTATGAGCCTTCTCGACCCTCACTGTTTCCAGCTTCAACCACTGAACCTGGTAGGTTATTCCACTAGTTGACCGTCCTCAGCCCAAATAACTTGGCCCTGACTGCCTTGTTACGTTACTTCTTTCTGAGTTTAAACTGGCGTCATCAAAGTTTGTCACCGATATTAATCTGAAACTCTGCCACCCCTGCCAGATTCGTCACCCACCTAACGACCAAATAGGTTAAGATCATTCCCCTTCTAAAAATTTTATCCTCCAGGGGAGACAGCCTTAGGGCCAACATCCGCTCTTTCCAGGTCCGGCCTCTAAGTTCATCGGGCATCCTCGTGAACCGCCTTCATAAATTCCCGTGTGAGGACTTGTCTCCAATTAAGAATATAATATGCTTACGCGGCATATTCTAGATGTGACCTTGAATTAGCATCGCGTGGACGAGCAGCAGTAACTCTCACTTTATCTACGCTACCATCATCAGGATTTAAGATAGGATTCTTTTGCATTTTAAAAATTTTATAGATAATGTCTTGGGTTCGAAGCTTGCCTTCCTGAGGACCCAAGATCTACGACCACGCTAACATCTTTAGGGCTACTGGATCATTACTGGCAATTAATGATTCAAGCGTTCTGATGGGTTTTTCAGCCTCTAGCATCTTGCTTTTTCGATTCCCAGTATGGGCTTACAATTAACACGTGTCCACATCATCCGATTCTTTTCATAACATATCTATCCTGGGATAGTTTAATGGCTTCGGCTAACAAGCAAACAGGAAATGCAAACCTTTTAGGCTTTTTGTCAGATAACTGCTGTAGATCGAAAAATTAAGAGGACCGGCAAATAAAACCCATTGCAAAAGACTGAGCACGACTTCCTTTGATTCAAATCCACTTGGAAGTGTATAAATAGAGTGGATCAAAGCAGCTGTGAATGATTAGATGTTAATAACAGCGTTACTAGTAGATGCAATGCGCCAACGTTTCGACTGCCGTGGGTAGTCCTTCTCAAGGCACGTTTTACAGTAAAATTAGAATTGATACATGGCGCATCGATTTTTTGATGCACTCCCAATGTCATAATAATAATATTTCTTGATTATCGAGAGGCATGCGCAAAGCAAGATCAAATTTTTACAGGGATGATGCACAGGAAATGCAAATAATGGGAATTGAATACGATAAATTGGTGGGAGCAACCTTGAATTATTGCACAGTTTCACTGGAGAATGAAATGTGATGCCGCGAAGCAATGGGGAAAGTACAAGTATGGCGGTGAAAAGCAGAAAAATACAAAACTAATTTTCCGAGACCAAAAGGAGTTGGGACTGTTTGCAAGCAGCGGAATACGAGTCATTTCGTGTTTAAGTGCACTAAATGTGCTCATTACTGGCGCACAACATGGACGGAGCCCAACGCTGGATATCGATATATGGCTACAGACATCAAACGTCGGGAGCGTCACGTAATGGGCGGAAACGTTGAGCTGAAGAGAAGACGAGCAATGGTAATGTGGTAATTGGATGGAAGTGGTGAAAACCAGACGGAACGTCAGGCGAGTTAGATGAGACACGTAGTTGAAGACAAGTGGTCAAAAAAAATGCTGACGGCGGAGTAAGACTGCTAGATTGTCCCAAACTATCTGGAGAAAATTTGTGAGGCTTTGGATATGGAGCTCCCAAGAATAGTGATTGTATTACCATGCTGATGGCGGTAAGCTGTACTAGGAGGTGCGTCAGATAAGAGAAATTTTGTGCAAGAACACTTCTTAAATACACTAGCCAAAAATGTCTTCTATGCTGCCGTTTTTGTTGTTGCTGCTTTTGACCTTTTTCAGCAGTAGGGATGACGAATATGAGGTGCGCAAGCCCTTCCGGAGGCAGCAGTAATCGCGCACTTACCCAATCGCAACGATGCGATTTGAGGTATCCAATGCGATAATCGGCGTAGTTTCGGTTGAACGGGACAGAACTGGGGCACCAGTTCTAGCTAACAGGTTCCTAACAGGAATGATGGAATGGAATCGCCATTACGTGGACGGAAGCGTTAGCAGCGCGTCTGCTCCGGGTGCGAGATCTGAAACGCAATAGAGAGAAGTAGTCTGGCTTGGATGCCAGCTTGGGGTTATGATGATTATTGGATCACGACAACGTACCTGCAACGTAGCCCATCTATTCCGTAAAATGGGGTAACTAGAATTGAGCTATGGCAGCAGTTTTGTGGGTATTTGAAGGATTTGGGTTACCAAAGACAAACTATTCAGCCCTGCCAAGCCAGTAAAGAGGATAAGGTGACATAAGGAGCGAGTAGCATACAGGCTGAAGATGTTTAAAATCACGGAGTGTGATGAGAGCATGGATCCCTCAAGATGTACGGTGACAGTTTCGTCAGCCCACATTGAGAGAAGCTCAAGAGTTGGTAGCCTGAGCCACTGGTGAGGAGGGCAAAAAGTGAATTATCCCGGACGCGCGAAAAAGTGAGGAAGAGGTAAAGCCGAGTCCCAGATGATGATCACAGCAAAGATTTGGTCATGAACTAGAATTCTAATCCATGGGAGTAAGCCTCGTCTAGTCCAATGTTAGCTCGTGTCAGGTTAATTAAGAACTAGACATCACGTAACTTTGCCAGCTAGGCATTGAACCGGGATAAATTTGGGCACGACCGCAGGGAACTAGGGAGTTTATTCCACAGCTTAGGGTAAGCAACCGTGAAAAATTTAGTACTGATCGATAGCCGAGTCAGGGATATTCTTAACGAGCAGTATCTACTATGAAGTGGATAAGGAGGACTGCCAGCGTCGCGTGTGATGTTTGTAGTAAAGTGGACGTTATTACGACAAATGTTAAAGAGAAACGTAAGGAGCAGTTGGAAAAAGGTATCTGGATTTATAACGATAGCTGAATGGCGGGGTTTATATGTAGGTGATCTCGCAAATTTTCACTGTTCATGTGATGGACGTGCTAGGCGCGATCAGGTTAAACTATGTAGTGAGGAAGATTTGTTTGCTCTCGGTCCGTTGCCGTTGGAGATCGGATTGCGTGGCCTCCAGTTTCGGGAGCACTTGCAGTGAGGAACGTAAATTGTCATTGAGGAATCATGCTGGTTAACGTCGTTAATCTGTTTCCTCAGGGCCTAAATGTAGATCTTTTTGACCGACCTGAGTGGTGCTCGCGGTGCTCCTAAACAGTGTGGAGAGTGTTCCAGCTGAAGGGTTACGGTGAGTGGCAAAGAAAATGTAAATATATGAGTGAAACGGCCGAAAAGTATGGAAGTGAATGGGAAAGCATGTGAGAAATATCCATGGTATTTGCACGTCTGCGTATTGGAAAGTTTGGGGCTTGGTGATTTGTAATGGGTAGATCCCCCTTAAAATGTTTCTGACTATTACACTTACCCAGCAGGCAGAGGGGCCAATTTTAGGTATTGTCCATATCACACTAATATTTTAGGTTATCTTGCGCCCTCAGATGAAGCTTTATGGAAAGCCAGGGCTAATTGGAAATCGGGAGATGGCTTAGAGCGTGGGCTTTAGATAACCGGGTTAATGTGACCGAGTGTGGATGTAATAAGCTCAATTAGGCCTTGGAAAATACGATGGCTAATAGGTTGATCGAAATCATAAAGGTTACGCCGGTAAAATAAGTAAAAACAAGTCCGTCGATTGGAGAGTAACCAGTTGAAAGAAAGCAGACTGAGGGTTCGTCTTAAGTGAGTTAAATGAGAACAGCGAAAGTTGGATAGCAGCTGTCGCTAGTATAGTTTACGGATGACAGCATGGATTAGGAACTAAATCGGAGGACTTGCCGTCAGATAGTTTTAGAATAAGTAACGCAGGTAAAACGCTGGCATCTTTCAGTTTTAGCTGTGTGATGGCGAGTGTGCAATTGTGAAAGAAGAAAAAAGTAGCGAAGAGAGCACTAAGGAGTTTGGACTTCATGGTACGACGGCTGTTGTAGAGGACCTGAGCAAAAGTGCCCGTCATGCATACGGGAGACAAGGAAGGTGGGATGGTAAATTAAAAAGAGGCAATCCAGTGCTAGTACCAAACCAAGTGTACGGCGTAAGAATAAGTGACAAATAAGGAGAACAAAAGCGTTATGGAGATTTCCAATTCACAGGATCGGGTCTGGACCAACGGAAGACAAATGCAATGAGGAACGTTCCATGTTTCCTGCGTAGGAAGAGCAGGGAAGGAAAAGGCAGTCGGAATCGGTAACAGTCTGAGTTTACTTTGACAGGAGCGCGCGAGCGGGGTGCTCATGAGCAACGCGCAGGTGGCAACTGCGATGTGTGGTCAACATTCGGTTAGACAAGCGGTCTGGAGGAACGATCGATGTTCCGTTACAGGGCCCTCTTCTTGGGAGACCGTCGGAGAATGATTTCGGATGGGATTGCCGGAAACTGGCGGATTTCTTAAGAAATCCAATTAGAGCCTTGGCTTTGCTCGCCAATGACAAGGAAGTTGGCCGCTCCTTTGGTTGTCCTGTGGGTGTTGTTTGTTGGGAGCCGACCTTGCGCCGAATACGAAGCCTGAAAAGCACCATTAAGAGGTGAACGCAGGTGTGATCCCCCGGGCTTAGTTGTGCTCGCACACCGCCGCACCCGGGCTTCCCGCCCGATGTGCGCCGGTCAAAATCGTGAGTCCGACTGCGTCCCACAAACAAGTGTCTCATCCTCGTCCAGAATATTTGCCAGGCCGAGTTGAGGATGAATGTCTGACCTCGGGTTCTCTTCGTTCTTAGGTGCTTGCGTGATGTCGACCATGCGGACGGTGATTGTTGTGCCAGAGTCAATGGAGCCACCTGGGTCCTAGGGTTCCTTCTGAAAGAGAGTAAAGCAAAACAACTTGTGGAAACGGTGCCTGTGAGCGCTGGCAACTGTTCGACTTGGTGTCGGATACCTAAAAGCGTTCACCACTGTCCTTGTCGGTGCCACTTGGGAGCGACATGTCCGTCAGCGCATACATTATCCTATCAATGATGATTACGCCGTTACAAATGGAACAGTATTCAACAAACTGATGCGAGAATAGTCACGAAGTCGGAAAAACAGACGGGCTTCTTTAGCGTGCGGCCGCAACAGCCACCTCGCATATCCGGTATTTCCGGTGCAATGGGTGACGCTGTGAGTCTAATTCCAACGTAAGTCTCTACGGGCAACGCTGCTAGCGGCTGGACTCGAACACTTGAAGCAACGACAAGACGCCCTGAGCCTCAGCAGGGGCAGTCTGAGTTACACCAGCCTTCTTCAACGCTTCGCAACTGCGCGAAGTTACTATGGCCTCCCTAAAGCGAACTGTTACATTTAGGGGGAGACGATCAGCGACCTATCTAAAACGTGTAACGTCGTTCGATATCCTGTAATGCTTGAACAAAAGTTCAACTAAAGCAAACCAGAGTTAAAGATTGGACGGCGTAAGGAGGGCACGTGAAGGTTAGGACAAATGCTCTTCCGTCTTGAGACGGTTCTCGCTCCGTGGGCATCACGCCGAATATTGAAAAAATGACATGAACAAAGCCTGCTTGAAGTCACCGATAGGAAAGTTTGCTAGTAAATAAAATGGCGAAAAAGCAGTCGGAAACCAAAATTCAGGAAACGTTTTCCCGTAAAAAGAAACGGCACACAAGGCGTTAGGAAACAGTGTAGAGATTCACTTGATCTGTAGATAAGGTTGAACCCAACAATTTTTAAAACCATTTGTCTTTACGCGGATCTTATTACCTTTACTTGCCCGTGACCCTTAAGACCACTGGTGCGTCACCCTTACTCGGTTCTAGGCGATTGCAATACTGACGACCCTGACACTTGACCGGTACAAGGAAAAAACCGTCGGAAGCGGCACCAGGTTGAGCTTGTCCTGGCAGGGGCGCGCGTGAGCAACGCGCAGGTAGCAACCGCGATGGGTGGTCAACATTCGGTTAGACAAGCGGTCCGGAGGAACACATTCACATTCCGCTACAATTTGGAGTGAGGGTCAATCGAAATACTAGTCACCGGTCGTTGCACCGGGCGCCAAACAGAAAACTTATTAACTCCTCGAATATTGCATCCGGGGACCAGGTCTCAATAGGTAAGAATAACAACTTAGACTGTTGGGGGAAGTTAATCCGCACCCACATCTTCCAATACCCAGCAGAGCACCCAGTGCTCTATCAAGCTCAGCTCGGCTTCATGAAGAATATGTCTTGCTTCACCAACTTCCTTTGCTTCCTTGGTGAGGTTACTCAGCAATTGGATGGGATTAAGCAGGGTGGCGTATGGTATGTTGGCTTCAGCGAGGTGTTCGGTTCAGTGAACCACCGTCTGCCTCTAATCAAGTTGTAGTCGTTTGGCATCGGAGGCCAGGTGTAGCGATTAGTGAAAGCCTTTCATACCGGGAGGAAATTTAACGTCGGGATACGAGATAGGTGTTCCGCTAAGCTTGTCGAAACGAGCGGCGCTCCGCAAGGGTGGGTTTTGGGCGGACCCATTTTTGCCTCTGAAATGAGCCAGCTTTTTTGTCGATGGTATCAACGTGGTAAATTCTGCGTGCATAAAAGACGTCAGCGGTGTAGGACTGTCCTAGATTAGGCTGACAGATGGGACTTCCACCCGAATGCGGCCAAATCTGTGTGTTATCTCGAAGCACCGAAAGCTGAAAAGCATCACATGACCAGGGGTTGTTTACTTCGAACGAGATTAACAGGGTGGTGGACTTAGGGACAGTCATCAAATTACTCTTTAAATGGACGGATCAGTGTGCCATGGTGGCCCAAGAAGCCAGAAGTGAACTGATTAGATTGAAGTCAGCCTTATCCTTTTGTGAGTCGGAGGGCGAGGGGCGTTCATACCCCTGTACAAGGCCATAGTAGGGCTTGATATGGGGTTGTGTGTGCAGACCTGGTACCTCTTCAAAAGGCACCTTACTCGCCATGAACACATGCAGCGATTAGCAACGTGTATGGTTGATAGACGGGGTAAAAATTCATACGATCGTCGGCTCTGTGACTTAGATCTCTTTTCGTTTGGCAGATTAAGACACCGAATTGACTTGGTGGATAACTTTAAGATTATGAACGACTTTCCGGGCCCCAGCCCAGGCGGCTTTTTAGCGGGACGTAGGCGCACGCACGGCCATTGGAGAAAGCTAAGAAAAACACGATCATGGTTGCAAATTAGATCGCACTTCTTTAATAACGGGGCCGTAAATATATGGAAGCGACTGCCTGTGGTCTTGAAAACGATGCGGAATAAGTTAGTTTAAGCAGGCGTTGGACCGAAACCGGGAGTTGGTGTGTCCTGTGGCAAGGCAATAATAGGACAAACGTTGGCAAGCGTTATATTGTACTTTCCACCATTCTTGATTCGAACTGCTAATGCTTACGACTCGTAATATCTTGCCGTCACGGTTGGACGAGGCATTCGGTTTTCTGGTTCTTTTGGCAAGACCCATTAAACTGGATCTGACAGATTTGGGAGCCCAACCGCAGTGCACATCATTGAAATGGTTGCGGCCATCGGCTGTTTCGACCCGAACCGTGCGATATCCGCTTGATTCAAATTCGCTCCTTTGGCATTTAGGAGGCAAACGCCCCGGGTTTAGGCTCCATTCATTAAGGAGGAATCTGCAAGCACTTAGAATAACGATAAATTCAATGTTAGGAAAATGGCCAGCGTGCAAAGTAAAATGAATCTGAACATGGCAACGTGTTTTATGACTCCTGATCTGAACTGAGCTTACTTAGATTGAAATGCGTTGAACTGTTTTACCTGTGAATTTACTTCGATTCTTGGGAGTTCCAGGTTCCGTTATACCCCCCTATTATGAGATCTGAAAAGTGTGACTTATTTATTCTCTTTCTTGGTACACGACGCGACTAAAATCCTCCGTGTTTCCAGTGTTGATGCGGCGATGTCCGCTGAATAAATTCGATTGGCTGTACGTCGTACTTTCGGACCAGAGGAGCATCCGGCTTACTGGTGACAGAGGTGGGTGAATCTAAGACAGTTGACTAGACAGTCAGTAGGCCAGTTTAGGCAAATGTTCGGAGGAGGCAACAGTTAGAGATTTGCTTTATCTGTGATGCTTCACCTCTGGTGTTTGGGGATTGGTGCCATTCTGCAATCGGATGGAAAAGAGACTGATTGGTTCAGACTAATAGCCTCTCTGGTAAAGTATCAATTTTGTTTTGAGTTGTCACTTAACAAAAATTCGGGACGGCGTCAATAATCCGAAGTCAAAAAGCGCTTCGCTAACAAATATCTGCTCTCTTCGGTAAGGGGACCTGCTAAATTGATCAGGTGACTGATTTGCTAGTGACAACCGATACTTTGAGTACCAAGTGTACACAAATAGTCGCAGCTGTTATTCTCTGTTTAAAGTATTTCTACCCCAAAATGTACAATTCAATTGGCATAGTTATGCACACGGGAACACAGATGGGGCATAGCAATTGGATACAATGCTGAATTCTCGCACCACCGCTCCTAATTTCGTGGCGTCGAAAGTCAAGTCCCATGCATTTTTTTCAATTTCGCAAGGAATTGAACAAACTCTTTCGTAAAATTTGCTGTTCGTGCTGTCCAAAACATTATTGAGCAAGTGACTATCAAAACTTTTCTTATGCCTTTAATGCACGTGGACGTGGCTTTGTCCTGACATTGACTAATGAGGCCTGCAATGTCACCGTCAATTTTTTACACTTTCCTTCAAAAAGATTTTTCTATTTTCCCGTAGTCTGCATTCGCAATCGAGAAAAGCATCTCCCATTTTGTCATGTTGAGCCGATGCTCGTTGGTGCAGACCGGAAATTCGTCAACATCCCTGCGAACGGATAAGTATTTTGACCTCAGGTCAGCTCATCCAGAATGCGTGAAACGGACACTTATTTACTCGCTAGCCAGCAAAATTCAAAAGCTATGCAGTGATGATACTGAACGTAAAGAACAAAAACTCTAAACGACATCCTGCAGGACAATCACTATCCGTCACGCCTCATGAGACAACAAATGAAAACTTGCATTTTGGCAACCAAGACCAAGAAAGCAAAGAAGAAAACGGCTTCGGCTGGAATTCCGTGTAGATCCCATACTTAGGAGGCGATAAGAAAGATCCTCAGTGACTTTGACATTCACACCTTCGTCTGGAGGGATAATACTTTGAAACGTCAATTACCAAAGGCTGAAAATCAAATCGGTGTGCAAGACCAAGACAACTGCATCTACAACATCAGCTGCAAGGAACGCCCAGTAGAATGCATTAGACAAACCAGCGGATAGCTGATGACACGAATAACAGAACATGGAAAGAAGGAAAGCTGCAGACCTTCGGATGAGACAGCCTTATTGAAACTTGAGAGCGATTCAGCCATCGCTCTGCATACCATAGCAGAGGGACACAGCATAGATTATGAAAACACTAAACTATTCCAGCTTGCATTCAGAACCTTTCATTGAACGTAAGCTTGCTGAAGCTCTGGCGATAAGCACCAACTCTACGTGCATCAATCGGAAAGACGGGCAGAGATTTCGGAGCTTTGGACAGCCCCAACATCCTTGAGAAATAAACTCCAAAGGTCACCACGCTAGTTGACCCTACCACCATGGTGACGCATGAAGTGAAGGACAACTAATCTCTCACCCGATCCATAGTTCAAAGTACACACATTCACAAATACGCACAAACAACTAAACATCCGCCGGCATTTGGACATTCCCGCAATCATTTGATTGTAAAACTTGCTTTGAGAGAGACTACCCACAGTAGTCGAAAAGCCGGCGTGCTACATCTACCAACAACGTTATTATTAACATTTTACCATTTACAATACACGTTGCTTCACTTCTGAAAGGAAAAGCATCATGTGTACTGTCATCTACCGAATAATACTTGCATTTACACCTAAAACGTGCCCATCGTTCCACTCCCGGATATACCGCCACCCAGCTCACCACATGTTCTGACCGTCTGTTCCATAATAAAATCACCCTGTTATTGAAAAGCCAAGCTCTCCTTTAAGTTCCTATGCAGCTGCCATGCAGTCTTAAGCTGTCCTCTGGTGTTCTTGTTTGGTATTAAGGTGGACAGTTTCTCCTGAGAGACCCTCCAGCACTTTAACGTCTCAGTTAGATCCGGAGAATGCACGGGCCAAGGTCGCGGAGTCTTTTTTCGTGGTTTTCGTGCAGTTGGTTGGCCATCATCTTAGTGCCAATTTCTATACATTTTCTGAACAGTTTATATTTTTTGTGTATGCGGTTCCCAGGTTTGCATGCAATACTCTAAATGTCACCTTATCATGTTCGGATACGCACTAAAACGGTTCTGGTTCCCTACAAGATATCGTTGACATGAGCAGAAGTAGATCCACTCCAGCCCTATTCGCTGCACTTGTGCACCATTTGGAGGGTTTGAAGTTGTTCGTTACACCTAGGTTCATGGCATTGGTGAACTCTATCGTCATCTCTGCTGTGACACCACCAGTTTCAACAGATAGTTCCACTTACGTGACTGGGCTTTGACTACCTCAATGTTCTACTCGAGGTTTGTGCACAACTTCAACGGAAGAGCGACATGAGTTACGCATGGTTCTCTCTGAGTTGTTGGTGGAAACGATAAAGTGTGGGTGCTGGTGTCGGGTTCTTGAAGGTACCACTTGGTATGATAGCTGGAATTGTTGTGTGACCTCAAGCTCAGGTGCAAAACGTTCTTTCCCTGAGGGAGCAGTTTGCTCGCATATTGGCACTACCTGTGGTCCACGGGGCTTCCATTTTGTAGTCTATTAACTGTGGTTGACTGAGTCAAGAGCATGGTTGAAGTCCGTATAGCAGACTCCCACCCGTTGACCTACGTTTAATGGTTTTGCAACCTCATTTAGAAAAAACGGAAGTCGTTGAGCAGAATTATTTTTATATGAACCCATGCTTTGCGGCCGAAACAACAGTATGATTCACCAGTTGCTTACGTATCTACCTTATGTAATCTCTGGACGCCTGCATAACACAAGCCAGATTCACCGGTCTATATCTAGGTCCACCCTTGTGTTCCCATTGCTGCTGCCGTCCTCCATTCGCCTAGCAATCCGTGTTCCCTTTGGAAGGCATTGTAAAGCAGCGTATTAATGATTGTTCATTGGTCTACTATCTGCTCACCAGCTGTCGGGTACACCGCTTCCCGGTCGATTGTCGAAATATATTTGATGGAGCATGAATGAAATTATTCAATTGGAAGTGCCCAGCAGTATATTTCCCCTGGATGGACGCCTCTCATAACCGGACGCGTTATATAAGGGAACGAAGAGTAGGTGTAAATTCTTAACGTTCCAGCAAATTGCAGAAAACGATGATTATGCAAATGATCCTTTCACTGAAATTTTTTTCGCTCCTTGCTTATCCTAAATATACCACGACAATAGCTGCTTTTAGGTGCTTAGGACCTCGTGCAGTAATAAGTAGAACAGTCATATCTGCCTCCGATTAACAGAAACAAACTGAGATTTTACACCCAGATTTACATTACCTCTGACTATGAGGCATAGAAGAACAAGCAAGCTTCCCAAGTCTAAGTTTTGAGTACTCAGGGTTTGTTTAATCATTTCGATAAATCATCTTGAAAAATCAAATATGACGATCCCGAGATAGCTGCACTTTAATCTTCCCCACAATTGCGAGTATAATGAATGTCTGTAGTAGCTAACAGGCGAACCACAGACTAATTGTGCAAACGCAGTTTTCAATCAATTGTTTCGACGGAAGGTGACGGCGAAATCGCCACAGTTCATGGTTTGCTACCATATCATCCAATGTCTCCAGCTAGTTGACGGAAATTCCGGACTCCAAAAAAGAAGACCTAAAACACATACTTTCCCTAAGTTCAATGTGTATTTATTCATTCCACGGTGCCACGTCATCTGTCGACCTCTACATCGAATCTTCTATTCCCTGTGAGGCGCAGTACGGTAGGCAAGTGTACGTCACATTCAACACGACCCTTCCAGCGTAGTGCACTAAGCTTCATGCGGTGAGATAGTGTTCTTGGAACTGGTACCTTATATAGGATTTCTAAACTTCACATTACCCACCCTTCCATTATCCAGTCTTAGCGGTACCAAGTAGATATCCGTGACCGAAAACCTCCTAGCGACGAACATATCCGGCGCGCATGCATCATGTCTCGCAACAGTACAACAGAGCTGAGCGCACTACAGCACAGTACACACGACATTGAACTTCAGGGAAATGTCAAGTCGACGCCGCAAGTTTCTTTATGATTTGCTTGAAGTAAGAGTGCACTGAAAGGGATGTGCTCAATAGCCTTCAGGCCAACCACACCGGAGAGGGGACCGGCAATCCTGACCCCGAAACTTGGAGTGGCATCGAATCAAAAGAGTCACGCTAGGCTAAGGGTGGCAGCCAGCCGAGCGAAAACGAGTTACCGTCTATCACCAAAGTAACCAGCACATCTGGGATTCGAACTTCTGACCCCTTCGAGGACAGACGTTCAATACATTTGGTTCAATTCATTCCACCGTAGGCCGCTCGAGCCTTGAATATACACGCAACCACCTCCACTTCCGTGTTACCACCTTCCAACACCCAGATCCCGAAGTAACTGAGAAGGTTGACAATAGTTACTCCCTCTCCATCCAGTTTCAAGTTCAGGACTACAGTCGTCCAGTCTTATAACAGCACTTTACAGTTTGAAGGTGCAAGGCACATGCAGAACCGAGCCACAGAATTCGAGTCTCTCTAGTATACGTTGTGCATGGTCCAGAGATGCTAACAGGCACGCAACGTTACGAGTAATCAAGGTTGCACAACTCCTCTTCATTTCCCAGTTCAACCCCTACATCCCGGAGGTCTCCTAAAGCATTTTCCACCACATCGTTAATGACGAAGTAAGACAGTAACACCGCTGGTAGTTTCGAATGAACTTGTTATATCCTCTTATATGCTCATGGGACCGCGAGCATGTAAGTGTAATGATCACAGCAGGTTCATGAACGTTGCTGGCATGCCCTTCCGGTGGAAAGCACTGAATAGTGCTGGTCGATCCACCGAGTCGAAAGCACCTTTAAAGTCGAGGAAGACTACGATCGTGGGGTGGCGGTGCGTGTGGCGCGTTTCGAGTATCTGTCAGAAAGTGAATATCTGGTCGATGCAACCTCGACCTGGCCGAAATCCG
>LUCM01011091.1:0-137091 GCA_008360955.1 Fasciolopsis buskii
TCATCAGGCCTCTACCCATTGACCTTCCGGGCATGATTAGATGTTCGGCTTGAGATAAGCCATCCTGTATAGCTCGTTGGATCATGGAGGCACGCCAGCCGACCGGTGCACGAAAGTTATATGACAGCTGTCACGCTGTTTTTGCCGGTTCAGAGCAGGATCATACTAATAGAAAGGAACATTTTAAACATACTTTAGTGGCGATGGAAACTTGAAGCCTCCAAGCTGTATTGGCAAAAGAATCTTTGAAGTTTGTGTTGTGTGAATAACCGTAAAAACATGGAGCATATAACCCCATGCAATAAATTTGGTTTTTCGATAGGTGCAGTATTCACTTAATAATCGAGTTTCAAGCAGTGGCAAAAGCTTTACGTTAATTTAATTGCGAAAGCGATCTCTACTAGGAACTGCTGCGACCTGGTAGTAACCAAACTTGTTTCTGCAATGGATTCTATCGTGCCAACCTAACAGTGTAAGCTGCACGCACCAATACAACATACAAAAATATCAATATATATCAGAATTAGACCGTAACACATTTAAAGATCGAGAAGAACAATACAAATGCACGCCTATATTCCAGCTGCGTCGTAAACTGTGTGGGATTTTTCAAGATCCCGGCTAATTTGGTCGGCCGAAATTTTCCAATGTTGCCAAGCTGCCTTTATGATGCTCAGCTTGCCCCGAGATGGCCTAATACAGAATCAGCTGGAGTAACTGCGCGGTCCGGTATGACAGACTCATGACTGAGAAAACGATAAACCGAAGGAAATCCCTGGGACTTTGCGAAGGCTATCACAAAGCGCAGCAGTAGAAAAACATATATTAGCGTACAATTCAAAAACACCGCACGCTTCCGCTTTGTAAACCACCTGGATATCTAGGTGTGAATAGCGAACGAACGGACACGAGCAATAGGAAGAATAAATCAAGTGCAAAAGCTAATAAAGTTGACAAATGACAAGACCTAGCAAAATTTACCTCCGCGAGAGTGATGAGGGGGATGAAGATGGGCGGTGGACGGCAGTCATACGCTTCAATATAGTTGTCCACGTCTGCTTCTCCCCAATTGTAGGTATCAACCTCGTCGAATCCTGATTTGGCTAAGATTTCCTGTTGATGTCTGCGGGCGGCGGTTGGGTCGATGGCCAAAACTGCACGATTCAATACGCGCTTGCGAATTCTAAGTTTCTTGATAACATTTTCGTCTTCGAAAAACAACTGAAAATAAAATACCATTGGGAAATATAGTCATTTGAAATTAAAACAACAATTTTGCGGACGCAATACGGCAAATGACAGGTTAAGTCATGTCTCAGCAGCATAATGTGAGTAAATAAATTTAATGGCACGTGAGTAATCCCAACACGGCAACTGCATTCCAGGTCTATCGTTAACAAAATACAGCGTCCATCAGTTTTCTTCTGGGATTCACTTACTAGACCTTTGAGATGCGCAACCATGAGTCTCCTTTTTCAACTATTCTATCATAGCACTTTAGACGTAGTGGACTTCGTTGACTGCGGTATGTGTTACGCATGCCAAACATCCAACCTCCGGCGCTGTTTTCTTTTCCCCTCGGAGTGCAAGCCATGTAGAAGCTAACATTCTCCCTCCCCCTCTCACTCACTTTTCCAAAGTTTAACTCGTTGAAAAAGACGATGATCAACAGGACTTATTCTGTTGTCTAACGCTGGACGACGATTTACTAATTGACTATCTTGATCAACTAGTACTGCGATACCGGCAAAAAACGGTTCCTCGGTTGGTTTCATTTACGATTCAAGACAAGTATTTCACATAGATCGATTGACCAATTTCTATAAGTGAAATACCAGGTGCAAGTTTCAGCAAGCAATTATGGTTATTTCTTGGAACATGCACCCGGTACTTCGTCCATTAGAAGCAACAACATGAACAGCATTGGAAATTGCGGATACCCTTTGACAAAACACTGATCTGAATGATCAATACCTGAAAACCATGTTTCCATCAAGCCCACGGTGAAGTGAACTGGCACGCCTACCTCGGAAGTCCCATAGGGCTGAGTAAAGCATACTCAACTGACTAGTAAGCAACGTTCTGTGAACGCGCAAGGCGGATAGAAGGCGCATCTTATGCAGGCCAATAGAGTTCAATCTACATCAACCGTAGCGGACTTAAGCAAACTGCTTGTGGAAATTTTCACGATAATAAGCAACTACGAAGTTGATGTTGAGACGTCTTTCAAAAACGAACATGCCACCCAGCTTTAGAAGTCAAGAAATGTACGCATGTACATGTAAAGCAAACAAAGTTCCTTCGGCTAAAAAGGGCTAGTCCACTCTGAACATGCAATATGGCTTATAAAAATACAGTCAGTTAGACGTACCTGATGAATGAATTCGTCATACGTGATCTTTTCATCTCCGTTAACGTCGGCAGCTTCTATAAGACGGTTTATTTTTCCTTTAGGGAGATCTGATTCGCCCAACAATTTTTTAAGCTCGATTAGTGGTATCCCGTCAGTGTGGTCATACTAAGAGACCAATTGGATTCAACATACTACCACTCACTTCATCAAAAACTGGCTTAAAGTTCTGCAGGAACTCGATTTATTATATTTCATCTGTACCTTATCTAAGTACTCCCGCAGCTCCCTATTGGCCTTCGAAGCTGCCATGTGGTTTTTGTCCAGTATGCAGTCACCGAGGTCTTAGCAACAAACCAATTAAACAACATCAACTGAGCTTCTAACAAACAGATTGTGACCCGCCACATTCGTGCCACGAGCAAATTTTCTGCTTCCACGGAGATTTTGTTGTGTAGGTATTAATACTGACCTACGAGCTTACTGGGTGCGCTTAAGAACCCCCGTGTTCGAGTAGCTCTATTTCTGGTGTCAGGTTAACGGCTATGCAACAGGCCAAGTCTTTCGGAGCACGTTTTCTGCCCCTAAGATTATATGTCCGACTTTCTTGCAAGGGTCTGTTTGGGAGCGAAGCCGGGGATTTAATGAAAATGCACGTCTCTTGATGACGATAGGGCACTTGACTAAAATAAAGTCATATTCGTCAGTGCATCTCGCAAACCGTCCGGCCGTAGGCCCTTAGCTACTAGTCGCTTTGCAATGTTCCCAAGGTGCGCTGCACGCCACATAACCCTGCGCGTCAAATTGGAGTAGACTGTCTCTGGATAAAACCAGAGTGTTGAGAGGCAAAGATGAGCACAGAATGAAAAGGAAATGAGGACGAAAGTGGGATTAGGAATGAGGATGGACTGTCCAAGACAGCTGGTGACTTCGGCTCGTTAAACCGGATACCAGACGGCTTAACAGCCATGGAGCTGCTTACCAGCGCTCAAAGGGATGGTGTCCGTACGGATGATGCATGTTTATTCTCATTGCTCTTGTGTGGTTATGCATGTTTTGAAGCCATTCTTCGAATATATCTTTTTTCTTTTCCACCTCTTTTTCTCCTTTTCTGCTCCAAATTCCTTTCAACCACTTTTGTTTTTATTTTTCTAGTTTGCGCAATATTGGAGATGTACTTGCCAGACTCGCACGTAACGGCTCTCTACTTCGCTTTCTCCCACACCTTCATACGATCACGATGTTTTCCGTCACACCTTATCTCTTTTTGGTAGCCGGAATTCTGTTGGTTCTCTCCTTCTCTGGTTCTTTTCTTATTCCACTTCTTTTCACTTTCCCCGTCTCTTGCTTTAATTCCACTATGGGCAGCGTCCTGTTTTCCATCGCCCTACATATATCCTTCTGTCTTTTATCCTCGGTTTTTCTTTTCGCCCTCGGTATTCAGGTTTTTTGAGCAAAGCATTTATATTAGTTGAAAATTTCAGCCCTCTCATCTCTTCGTGTTTCTACTGATGGAACCCAAGTCACCCGGCAGATCTATCTGGGTGGTTTCGATGCTAGAAATACCCAGCCCCAGTGCCGCCTGCAGCGGCTGACCGTCGACCAACGCCAAGGGTAGGTCGAACGCAACAGACTGAAAATATGATGAGTTGAACTGCTCTTCTCAGGCACATAACGAATGAATAAGTCGCGGTCATGTTGGTAAACACGCGCGCGAATACGAAATAAAAACCATTAGTCAGTTGCCTAGTCCAGGTAAATTTGAGGACGACGAATAACGGGGTAGATATATCGGCTTATAATATACGCGGTGACTGAAAAAAACAATGATTCATGTTAGTTCCAAATGGATGTTCTTTTGTTGCACTTTCACCCATTTGTGAGACTTCCAAATAAAACCTGGTAAATTTGCGGGTGCCTTAAGGAAGGACAGATGCATGAAATATTTTGGATCCAGGGCAATATAGGAAACGGGCTGATCAATGACTCAACAGTTGACAGTGATTGCGATGACGGTGGATTGCATTTCGGTAAAAATAGATTTATCAGCGGACTGAAAGGGAGACATTTGGGAATGGGGACAATCATGGTTGCTGAATGAGCCGCATTTCACTCGGTTCGCTGGGTTTCCATGGGCATCACTTTAGTTATACTGTGCTTCTTTATTTGTAATACTCCAGGTGCACTAGAAACATAATTGCAGTAAAAATAAAACATCGTATTAGGTGGAGATTAGTTTTACGAAATGTACGGTGAATAATGGCAGAGTGTGGGTTCGTGTGGATTTCGAGTGAGAAATAGAACACATGTCAGTAGTAAGAGATTCAATGTTTCCATCAAATAATTTACCATATGATATCATCGCTCGAATCACCATAACGAAACCATGGAAGCACTGTGCAGCTATTTCAGCCCTGTCAAGATTCATCAGCAGTGCACGTCGACCGCGCCAGAACTCGGACGCGAACCAGGGACGAACGATTCTGAGTCGAACGCCTTAGCCATTGCGTTACCGGGCAGGCTCTGAACGGTTTGTTCAAATTGACCACATCATCTTCCACATATCCATCACTGATTTGCACGCAAACGGACCGCTAGCTCACACCAATCGACTCCTACTCATAGATCACTTCTGTGCACGTAGCCTAAGTACGACCAATTGATTGGACATCACGTACACACCTTGGCTACTTCGTATGTCTTAGTAGTAGGAGATTGAATGTTTTGATCAAATAATTCACCATGTCATATGATCGGTCAAGTGAGCATTAAAAAGAGCAGGAAGCACTGTACACGTGTTTCATCCTTGTTAGGAATGATGAGCAGTGCATATGCACCGCGCCCGAACTGGCACGCGAACCCGATCAAGGAAGAACGAATTTTCAGTCGAACGCCTCACCTACCCATTACGCTACCGGGCATGCTCTGAACGGTTCGTTGAAATTCACCACATTATACTGCACCTATCCGTCACTGATTTGCACGGTTACTGTCCGTTGGCTCACAGCGATCGGCCCCTGCTGATAGATGACTTCCCTGGAGGTACCCCAAGTACGACGACTTCTTTGGATATGATGATTCCAAACATGGATGAAACAGCTGCACAGTGCTTCCATGGTTTCTTTATGGTGAGTTGAGCGATTATATCACATGGTGAATTATTTCATAAGAAACAGGGTATTTGTTGTCGGCGGCCACGCAGTGTTTGTGCAGTGGTTTGCGTACAGGAGACCTTCCTCCTGCCTTTGGGGTGCAAAATAGGCAGGGGATGAAACACTTGTTGGTAGGCGGCCCTTCGATGCACGTAAGTGCTAGTCCAAAATCAAAACATAACAAACAACAAGCGAATCATTTCTTCTGAAACGGATAAAGGTCTTCTCAGCTGACTGGATGGCCAGCGTTTAGTCGAAATAACTGCATCTCCAATGGAAACCCAACCTGAAAATCAACGCTATGTTGGTGGGGGCAAGAAAAGCGATCCAACAGGTCACCCAAATCCGCCGACGATTATTCTCGATGTGAGCATCGGATCTAGCCACGCCAGTCAGGCTTCGCTGATTCCGTGTTCGTCAATCTGAATTGACTTTCATGTGCGCGTGATGAGTGTTCATATTTATTTTCGGCCGAGGTGATTATGCTTTCTTTCAGGGAAACAGGAGTTTAAATTGATCGATTTATCGGATATATCACATCAATCGATTATAGCAGCACGCTATTCCTCATGCTCGTGGGATCCGGATGATTTTTCGGACCTAATCGGAACGTAAGAATCTGGAGTAAAATACGAAAAGAATTTGCATTTCGGGTGAGTACAGTTATGGGTTACTCTAAGAATTTATAAAATGAGCTATGCCCCTGTGGGAATTTCGGGTGACCATGACGATAAAGAGGCGTGCTCTAGCAAGACAACAGTGAAGACGGTCTTGCAAGACGAGGAATGAAAAGTTTACTTTTCAGATCAGTAACTTTTTCACATGCATTCTCTTCAGGTAGACAGACAATAAGCAAGTTTTTGACTCTAAGTAATGAAAAATATTTATTTAAAAGGAAGTTAATCTGATCCCTTAAAGTCGATTCACGTTTGAAAAGGGGGAGTTTGTTCCAAAGGTTGGAGTTCGTAAAGAGGAAAATCCGGGTTAGAGCAAGAATTTTGAAAACAGCACTGGACGAAGAAACATTTCGAAAAAGGGATGAGTATGTAGTGTCCAGGGGGAAGTTTTGGGGAACGATTGAAGATGATTGGCAACGAATGAGAAATTAAAGAAGGTCCAGGATTGTCTGTAAACGGCGGATGTAGCTTAGGAGGGAGGCCGCCCTCCCGGTAATTCAGAGACATGGGCCATCTTACCAGTTGCTTTGTGAACTTCCCTTGTGAGCATCTTACAACAGGACTGTAGTTTAAAGCTTAGTCAAAAAAATCAGAGATTACTATTCAAGTATTTTCTTAGCATGCGTACCTTAACCACTTTTCGAGAGATACGGAGACCTAAAGATTAGGCATATGTACTTCTTAGCCTTTCCATCTTGAAAGAAGGCCAGCTCACAGAAGTCAGTTGTGGCACCGTAGAGTGGGCAGCGGTCGCATACCTCAGGCTCTGATACCGGTTAGTATCAATAGATGGGGATCTAGGACTGACGTCGCATCTGTGGCTAATGGTTTCACACATTTCGGTCAGGTCTGCAGCCGTCATCAACCACAGATTCCTCTCTTGTGTAATTCCTTCTAGTATACTTTCAACCAATTTGTGTCCACTGACGTGGTTTCGAACTTACCTTCATTGAAAGGGTGGCCGCCGTTGTGGACCGCCAAGATCCGCCTGCGCCGCCTGCCAGGCTGGCTAGCTCTTCCTTTTCGGCGATCTTGACGTCATCTACGTACAGCCGGACTTCGAAATCTACTTGCAGACGAGGGCTATTGGCGAACACAGTATGCACTCATGGGCAGAGCATGTAACCCTGCGGCACAACACTTAGCGAGATGTAGATACTGGAAAGCGACCCATCCATTCGGACCTGAAATTTTCGTTTGCTGAGATACTGCAACAAACAGATGAGGGTTTCATTCGGTTTAGTTCCAAATAGTCGAGGAAGGTTCGGAGAAGCCGACCGACTTAGCTGAACTCCCTTGTCCGCTGCCATGCTGAACCAGTCCATAACCTTGATCAGGTTAATTTGTCACGACAAGTCACTTATCTCATGCTGTGCGACATGCAAATGGTCGCCTCCAAGGGAGTTTCGCAGAACCAAACGGGTCAGGATTTCCCCAATTTGTGGGACAACGGGGAGCAGCTCAACTGGATGACAGTTTTGGGCTTCAGACTGATCAAAAGACTCGAAGCAACCAAACAACAAAAGGATTTATGTTGCTCCTGGACTTGTTCCGCTTGCGCAGAATGTGTAATTAGCTCACAAGGAAGATGGGTCATTTGTTCTGTGCACCTTCGTCGCACTACAGGGAAGATCTCATCCCTGCCAGTGGTCTCCTTGCTTTCACTGCGCTTAGATCACGCCAGTCCCATCCGGTCGAGGATATTGATTGGGCTCTCTCTGTGATGAGATCTATTTTCATCCTGCGATCACGCATTTATCTCTGGACACCCAGGGTATAGGTGGAACGAACACAGAAGAGTAGTAGGCAAGCGGTACGCCGGCCACCTAGATGCCTGCGTCATCTTTCTTACCGTCGGGCCTGCGTATATTCGCCGTGGTTGGCCTAGTAGTGGACATCTTGGAAAGCTAGCTGTACCGGTCATTAAATCCAAACAAAGCCGCTTTAGGAATCGCCTCTGGTGATCTTCAATGACCTGCCTCTGCCGTGCGTCACACCGGCTCCCCATTTGAATGCAATCAAAAATAACCTGCATATATTTTGTTAGCTGACAACGGTCCAAAGCATCCCTTTTTTCATAGGGTATGTTAGTGCATATATGCACAACGTCATCCGGATTTTAAGGTAACTGAGGCGGAGATAGGAAAATGGCCTCAGCTAGAATTCTTTTGACTCAAATCCAATATTCGTCAGCCCACAGTGAGACGGGCTGTGGAATGTGGGTCAGGAGGCTTCTTATAGTCGGATAAGCAGCTTTACTCAGGCTCAGGTTCCCACCGGTACAATCATGTGCCCTAATTTTAATATTGAGACACCGTGATCACCCAAACCTGGGAGTGCCGACACTTCGAGTTGGCTTATGGCAGGTGGCTTTTTGGTAATGACTCAGTCCAGTGTTAACCGGTTAGAGGTCATTCTCCACCAAGTGAGCTGCCTCGCGCGCTCATCCCAAACCAGTTTAAGAGCCACGTTAAAGAATGCCTAAGGGGTACTTTTTGATCTTCCTGAGCATGCCGGACGATGACATTATGCGTCAGGCATGTTAAGATCACCCAAGTAGGTACGCATTGGTGATATAAAGTGTCTGCATGTACGAGTGCCGTTAGTATGCTGCCCTTTCCGTCTCTGGAGGGTTTTAGAGCTTGTGGATAACTCCCAGAAGGCACTATTCTCTGATGTAGTCGTCTGCATGCCCAGATCCATGAAATCTGGTACAGGATCGACGCAGTGAGACGTTCGGCACTCAGCTTCCTTTTGGCGTACAGCAAAAGAATCGCGCCTATGCGTTCCCACCGGTCGGGTTTCAATAATTCCATCTTCTGGATGCCCAGCTCCGCATCGCAGATACCTTGATGCCCCCAGATGTCCATAACACTGGTGATTAAATCATTACATCGAACTTCCAGGTTTTGGAGCGTGGAAAGTTTTTAGTTCACGCTCCGGCTGCTGCATGCTTAACCACCATTGTCTTTGACCGTAATCATATAAGGAACCGCTAGAGGGTCAGTCGACTGCGATTAAGCCAGGTATCAGCAGCCGCAGGATACCGGCAGGCCGAACGTCTAAATTTTTCCCTGGTCGGCACTTAACTTGGGGCTGCCAGCACTAGTGGAGCTGGCGTCATTCAGACATTTTACCCGAGATGAACTTTGCCAACTCGGCTATCCTGTCCAGCAAGACATCTATTGGAACCACTGGAACCGCATGGGAAGCTTGTTGCCGCAGGTTTTAGCGGTCATCCCCGGATCTGCGTCTGTTGACGTGTGTTGGAGGGGGTACCACGTTTTAAGATATGCCATTTCCACAACACTGTCTGCCACGGAGCTTGGGAGTAGTATAACCCGGGGAATTCTTGGCTAATGATTTGTCGTTGAGTGCGATGATCTTAGTAGTTCACTGATTCCGAGGACCAACAAACATTCCACATATAACTTGGAAACTATGTATTTCCACTATTGTGTCGTGCAAAAATTGAAGATGTCTGTTTCCATCTCTCGACTGCGGTGCCTCACGTGCACCTTTGGCGCCTTATCAGAACTGCAGCTTCCCCGGCGCATCGACTTTCCGCTGCCAATGTCGGATGCAGTGAAGCATATCCTGCCTGGTGCACACTTCCGAGCAACCTCAAAATATTGCAGTTGATGACAGTGATCGTCCTACGTGCTTTACAAACCAAGGGGTTAGTGCGAACGTTGTCCCTGCTCTTTGCCAGAAGCTTGGGACCCCATGCCTGTAACTGACATCTTGTTTCACAGATTTAGAAAGTGTCCCCATTAAAAGCTTTTTGTTCCAATGGCGCGGATGGGGGAGACTCGTTGGGAATACAATACATTAGCGGAGTCCGTGTTAGAACCAAGTTCATGCGTTTACCTCGGGTTGCAGGGGACTTAATCCTTGTTCCCCCTTCTGTGCATATCACCGACCAGGCAGTTTCTGTGAGGAAATAGCAACTTTGCCTTTCCCGAAGGTCGCAGCGAACTGATGCGAGGCTTGTTTCTCGATGTTTGCGGCATGTGCCTAATAAGTTTTTCCTTCGGAAAAGGTCTTGGAGCCCCATTTTATTATTTTGTGTTTTGTGTTCCTCTGCAAATTAATTGCATCATCCGTTTTGTCAGTTGCTAGGGTACCAATCGCACTCGAGCTCCCACCCGACTAAGCTTCTCTGCCCACGCATCCGCTTGTATATGCTTGCGTCCGCGAGTTAATATCGTTTGAACCTTATGCATTTCGTAGACAATTGTCCAACCACTTTTCGAGGCTGCTCACCTTCATTTTGTAATTGTGCTCCGTGAGTCAGCGCAGATCAAATTTCGTGACTTGTATTTTCCTGGAAGCACTGCCACAGTCCCTATGATATCAAAGGGGGCACGCTTCGCGCTGAGCTCCTCATCCACTCCGCTGAGTTTGCAGCTTTTGTCGTCTTATGATGTTTTGCTCGTTACAGATCTTCCTTCGTGCTGTTAGCTGTTTTTTGTATTGTCTGCCCGCCCATTTCACTCTCTCATCAGGTAGGCAGAAAAATGCATACAGTTATAATCGCTTCTACGTACAATACAATATTAGCAAATATTAGACATAAATGGTATCGAGAAACACCCGGAAATAATTCGGGAAATGCGCTTGCTTAAGCGGTTAAGAGTAGTCTACGGGAAGTTTAAGGCACGGGCTTGCGAATCAGTGTAAAATTACAATAGTACATAATAAATGAGACAGACTGCGTTTCACGCTGATTTTAAGAGGCAAGCCAACCGGGTGTGTCTCAGGCTAGTTTTGCTCTTTTGCTATCTACCGCAGATGGTAGCGCACGCGAACAACATCGAGGAGCACCGTCCTGCGCCCAAAAAATTACGCTACTGACACCCACGGTGGGAGTCACTTGTCAGAAGGGTTTGAGTTAGTGACTTAGAAACGCTGTGTGAGATATGTGGTCACACGAGTTGACCTGATACGGCTGTGTGTGGTCCTAGTGCAACATTGCCTGCGTATGGGGCACGCAAAACAATGTGGGTAGTTCTTTGGCTGAGAAAGCAGTGTAACTATCACGTTTTGAGCTACTTTGTATCATTTTGTTGGGCAATGTTCTTGCTGGCTAGTATTCATATTGTGCTTTGGTCGACGTTGGTCACTTTTAAAGTTTTCTGTTTGAGATTACAGATAACGTAAACCTCATCAAATAACACTACTGCGTCTTTGGTTTATTACATTAGCCTGTCAAACTGCCAATGCTGTGAAGCAGTGTTATTGGTCTTCAGCCAACTTCAAACTTTTGTGTTTCTATCTGAAATTGTGAGGAGCGAGAAACCCAGAGTCTCAAAGAAAAAACCTACTCCGTGCTCATACTGTAGATTAAACTCAAATCGGTCTGCCAATGGCGCTAATGGCCGCGAACATTATCGACCCGATTATCACCCCAAGGACTAATGGGTAAGCATTTATATGGCCGCCATAGCGCATTCAAATTACCTTGCGAGCGTTCCAGATGTTTAACATGTCAGAAGTTGCCTCTCATGTGCCAACAGAATTAGCTCATCACACTTGCCGTTTAATGTGATCCCATGAATCCCAAGAGTTCATTATTTTCTAATACCCGCAGATTACCTATTCTATCCATTTGGTAATCACCGGCAAGAATTTGTCATCTTTGTACTATTGTCACTAGTTTTTGACCCAAAGTCCGCACTCATCGAGGTCTCCGTAAGAACCGCATACGGTCGTTCCTTCATCTTGGAAGCTTTTTTTGAATCATCCAGAGACCACTGGGGTCCGAGGTGCTCCGAACTCTCTTCATAGCTATGGGTTATGCTCTATGATCATTTTACGGGAGACAATTAGGCCCATTCAAGATTCGGATTCCCTCTACCGACCAGCCGGTGAGTTATTTGGCATCCATCAATGGCATACTGCGCATTCCATTTTTCGTTCGTGTCTAACGACTTGCTGCTGAATAGTCACACCTTGGGCTTTGCCTCCGAAGTTCCTCTGTCTGTTTTATACGGGCTAATAATTCTTAAACTGAATGATGGCCATTTACAGCAACTGTACATATTGGTCACGACCGAATGACGATATCATGGGGGTATTGCATAAATTTTAAAAATGACAAGAAACAGCTAATTTTACCAAGGCAGCCAGATATCCTGGGCGGTCCCTAGGCAACCACGGTCAGGGCTTCGTCGGGAGTTCCACGAGTCTATTAAGGGCCCCGTTTCTTGATACTCATCGATGCCTCACAGAATTGCTGGAATTGATCTCAGTAAACCAAAGCACATATTCTGGTACCATCATGGCCCTGCAGCGCCTATTTGCCCAGCAAAGGTTGCCCGATAAAAGAGTGCCGGATGATGGATCTCAGTTTACTTCCAGGCTGTTCCTTAACTTCTGTCAGCGAAACCGTGTGCAGTATCTTCAGCCAAACACTGCAACTTCTGCAAGCGGTTCACATTATTATGGGCTGACGGCCACCATGCACGAAAGCACTGATTTAAATGATGCCTAATTGAGGCCTCCGACATAGAGGTGGAAATCTTTGCATGTCTTCAGGGCAGCGTTGACGTGCATTTTGAAAGTTTCATCCTGGAAGTTTTTGCCCCACTATGCTGCTCAGCTCGTTAGCAGTCGGTGGGAACCTAGATTCCGAATCCCTTCGATTTACTTACTCCATCCCTTTGAAAAAGCCATTTTCATATGCCATTATAATTCAACCTGTTTTCTGCAAGCAGTTGAATCCTTCCTATTCTAAATAGTAGGTGCCCTGGTTTTGCTCGTCTTGATGACAACTGGGCCGTCACTTCCACTTGAACCAAACTTTTACATGCTCCACCAAGAAAAGTGAACGAGACTACAGAGTCATCACAACTATCAAAGAGCGGCAATACCAGGGTTGGTCTTAGTGTCGTCCCCTGAAGAACTCAATTGCTGACAGTCCTGAGCCCTCAGTGGCAAAAATTGGGTCGAAAATGTTCAGTTGTTCTAAAGCCAATTCGAATCGAATCCTTTCATTGGACTGAGATCAATGCCTTTGTTAGTGGAAGTCGTTGGCCCCACAATTGTCGGCCTACTTGCCAAGCAGAGCTTAGTAGCCACTGATTCCTTCGTTTTCCCGCTGTTGAAAAGCATGCCACACGTAGAGAAAAATACGTGTCGTTTAAGTATGATAAACCTCTACGCTCCTTAGGTTCACCCGTCAAGCAACGGCCATGCAGCTGAAATCTTCACCAAGTTTAACGTCATCGGAAAAGTTGCACAAGAAATAATGACGTGGTGCGTAATGAAACGGGACAGAATAGCAACGACTAACATTCACAAACCTAGAAAACTAAAATCAGCGTTTGCTGTGAGTGCCTGATGAGCACAAGTAATAATAATAATATATATTTCTCAATTTGCGGGATGAATGGGCAAGGCATAATCCAAGACTTACAAGTATGATGCGGAGGAAACGTGAATAATGGAAATCAGAGGGAATATGTGGTATGTGCTACGTTGGATGCCTCCGGAAGCGCGATCAGAAGCCGAAAAGCAGTACGCAGTGCCCGGGTATGAGAGACAAAAATCGAAGGTGGATAAATCGTTTTGCAAGATTATACAGGTTTACTAGATCTGTTCGTGAGCGAAAAAATGCAAGTTGCTTTCTGTCTAATTGCACTAAATGTGCGTATCGCTGGCGCAAGACTTGACAGGAGCTCAATGGCCGATGTTGAAATGTACCAAGGCTGTGACACCTGATCTGCGGCATCCCAGAAAACCAAGCATCTGATCATATATTCAAATTTTTATGTGAAGACTACACAGTGTGCTCTTCCGAAATTTCTGAATGGAGTTCTTTCTGGCTTAGGTTTATTTTTCATTTGTGAGCTTACCGAATAATTTACATTCCACCGACCGAACTTGTTGCTTTTATCGGTAGGCTCACCAGGTCAACTGCGTGCACATTTTTCACTCGTCTTATACATACGAATGTCGAACCGTAAGAAAGGATTCGCGCTACACAATCGCAATAAATGCGCCAATATTCGATTAAATATTCCCCCATTCTGAAAAAGAAGGAAGCCTTTTCTAATTAAATCAATGTATGTATCCGTGCTTAAGCGCCCTGTAGCCCATACAAGGAGAAAAGTCCCCCAAACATTGAATGCCCTCGAAATAAACAGCTCGATGGCTTTTGGACTAAATCCCTACTCTCTGTCTCCCATCGATGTGTTCGATGTGGCTAACAAAGGTCAGCCAACCTGAAACAGATTAGAAACCTTCAAAAAGAACACCACCACATAAATTTACCGTAGCATCGGTGCATCCTGTGGTGAACATTGTGGCGCTTGCATGGTATTTCAGCTCTCAGAGCCTAAGTGAAATGTGTCGTTATTGGGACTTCAGCGCCATTGAAGTTCATAAGCGAATAACGGCCGACAGAAAAATTAGTGTTCTTAAAGTTTCTGACCGCTTACTCCGGGGACAGTGCAGCTTCTCATTACAAATGCTTGAAACATGACGCACCAGTGGGGCACCTGCATCAAATTGCACGGGAAATCTCACTGTTATGAATGCTCGCCACTTTTGCAATTTGCCAATACATCGGCAACGGAGCAATTTATCAGTAGCTGCGGAATCATTTTAAGAAAGTAATTTTCCAAGAGTCACAATACTTTTCGACAAGACTCCTATTCAAATATAAGACATGTATAGGTCGGGAAAAAATCCTTAGGCCAGGAAAATGGAATTTTCCTCGCATCCGGAATTCATATCAACATTTCGCGAACATTTTTAACGCCACTCTAGTCACACACACATACAATCCGTAGATCTTTACAAAACAAACCCTTGCAGATCCCATACAAAACGACTCCTCAGTGCATCTACCACGGTAGCTGGTGGCCCTTTCCGACCAACAACCGGCCCCGACAACATGATGGCAACCCAGCGGTGCATTTAAAGCGTTTATTTTTTGTTGTTTTTAGTGCAAATTTGTCGGCCTCTAATCTCAAATAAACCCCATCCGGTCAGTGCTTCACTTCAAGGGCCCGCTGCGCCTGTTCGATCCAGTCTGCAACCCACTCCACATTCACTATTCATCTACTTCACTAGCCCTAAGTACCTTTTTTTGTTTGCTTAAATCTCGATCTTTTCCCTGCTACGCGGGCAAGCCTTGTCAAGAAACCCCCAATTCATCCTTGGCCACATCGGTCTCATCCTTTAGATTTGAAGTTAATGTCCACTCTCCAAAAGCGGCCCTAGCCTCCCAAATTCACAAAGCGGCCGGCGCATTTCACTGTTTTGAAACGCCCTTATACCAAAGCTATTCTTGTCTTTTTCCAGTCCCAATGTCGCTAGAGTCATCGCCCAGCCTAAACCCTGCGTCGCCAATTAGGCGACATGCTAAAGAGAGCTTGCCCTTGTTTCTTCAAGCAAGAGAAATTGGTATGTGACCAAACTATGACGTCCTCTGAACACCTGTTCTTGGCTTTACTGGTCGCCAGATCCTTGTCGATATTCTTTAGGTCGCCAAGCCGACGAGTAACCGACTGGGCCTACTACACTCACTAGCGAATTACGAATATGCCCCTAAGAGTAAACCTTCTATTTTATCAACGGTATCTCACCCTCTGTCCTTTTCATTGCAAGCCGCTCTTCATCCTTTTGCTGCCCACTTTGGGTCGTCCAACCCAAGTTCAGTTCACACCACCGATAACAACCTTTGCCAAAACATGATTAATCAATCCGATTCTGGTTACTCCGTCGCTTGTAACCCCTCGCCCATGATTAACAAACTTTTCTGGGACGTACCAAATCAACCTAAATCCCAAGGGCCCAAGGACCAACTACCACCTGAGTATAACAGGAATCTTCCAGTGCATACTTTTCTCCAACTTTCTTCATGTAAATCTATGGCTGTTCTCGCTGGTTTACCTCGGCGTCTTGAATGAAAGATGTTCTTCAGTCAGACATTTTCCCGTTCAGTGGCACCTACGGTCAACTTCCTGCCGTTTTCATCGGCATTTGCTCCTGCATTAGATAAATACTGCTGGGATGCTGATCACTGAATGCCAGTTCGTTCTAAAGTCCCAATTAACCGAAACCTATTGCTAATTTGACTCGAATGATCCGGACGAACTATACTTTCTGATAGTGAGCTGCGGTTAGCTGGTAAATAAATTTTTACTTCCCTTGTACGGTTGTTGCGAAAACAAATCCAGATTTAACTTCAATCACTGAGACAGGATTTCATATTAAGCTCCATCAAGCCATTGGGCCCTGGCAGGGTACACCATGTTTCGTGGAAGCGGGCTCATCCGCGATGGAAGCTGTATATGATATGTGAAACCGGTGTATTGCACACCTCGGCATGAAAATTTAGCTCTTGAGCGTGAGAATGAATCCCTTCCTATGATTACTTCACTGTTCAAACTAGCCATTTTCTTGCGATGCATTTATCCAACAGCCTGCGCGTTTGGTCCCGACGCCTCACCAATTATCAACGCTTTTAACTATATGGCCCAGAAGCCTTTCCGCCACAAACTAACAGCAGGTGACGTTGATGCGCTTAACGTCAGCTTGCATTTTCCACCTGCTTCTCACCTGTTACTTGATTTCCCCTCCTGCATCTGCATAGGAAGTTGAATACAAGTTTCATCAACATTCTCGAATCGGTATTTGCTTTCGGTCTTTCTGGCGTAACTACCAAAAAGCTTGACCGATTTCCTGGCGGTGTCCACGGAATGGATGCTTGCAAATATCCCATTTCACTCACGATCACAAGCTAAACAATAACTCACATCCCCACTTCACCCGGGACCGATTGGTGTGCACAATTCGTTCGGCTACCTGAGGTGACCTATCCTTGGAACTGGTACACTTTCCCCGAAACTGTGACTGTTTGACACTGATTACCAACATTAGTACTATCATGCATCCTTCCCAAAGCTCCCCAAACACCTCCCAAACAAGCATTTGAATCTTCAGCTGCATAAAAACGGGGTTTTCTTCTCTACAGCAGATTAGTTAACCATCATTCATCACTCTGGAAGACAGGTCAAAATGAGTAGCCCCAGTAAACCTTTCAAACCCACTCGGCTGCCTATTAGCGGAAGTCATAACGAGCCCATCATTTCCTGTTTAACACTAGATACTAACAGATGAATTTATTATCTTAGTACAATCAGCGGTGCTATCAATTCATTATTCTCCGAGTTTTTGACGGGTGATTACTGCTTTGACTTAACTACGGCACCTAACGCCACCGAGCACTTCCTTCCTGAAGTTGAGCTCTGGCAACCTGAAGTAGCTCGTATGCTTTTAAGGGAGAAAACATGGTCAAGACCTGGCAACGATAGCATCCAAACAAACCTTAATAGCAGTGATAACATCTCAATAGAAATACTCAACCTCTTTAACAACTGATTGAAGTTTGCCTCATTTCCATCTCATTGAACGGCATCGGTTTTCTTCCCAATGCACAAAAATCCTTCATTTTGAAACCCTTTTAATTGCAGTCTCTTCAACCGGGACCCAATCGCTTCCACAGTTCTTGTGTCCCGTTCCTCTTGCTGGTGGCGCCATTCAAGAGGAGGTACCCGGCGCCGTTTTATTTCTGATATAATTAAGGACGTTTATAATGTTCTGTGATGTCGCAACCCATTTCTACTTGCTGATGTTATTAAGGTCGCTTATGGGTTAATTTCTAATTACTGATTGCAATCTCTGCACATTCCAACATCGCTGAAGATTTGAAAAGAGCCGAGGGCGCATCTATAATTTAATCGAGTTCTCTGCGAATAAATGCTGCCATGTGCCTTATAGATGCCGAATCCTTAGCAGGGTTCTAAAGTCATCATGTTGATATTGCATCTGAAAAGTTTGAAAGTCATATAGAAACTAACCACTCATTCCGGATCATGTCTTCCAAGCAGGTGGTTTTCGTAAGCACGCTGGTACAAAACACTTGAGAACGGGCAAACCTTTTTGTCTAATTGCAACGGCCCCAGAATGTTTTGAGAATAATTTACCAGAATCTCATTTTGGAAGTGGAGAAAAGGCTCTGTCACACCTGGATGATGTAATCAATTTTTTGGTGTCCCAGGCAAACCATTATGCAGAGGAGCCACCCAAAGAACGCACCGTCCCCAAATCAACTCGCAAGGACCTCCAAATCGCAACATACGTAATTCTTCCATGGTGGTGAATGATTTGGTTCAAGTGCACACGAATGCTATTGACGGTCATAATTGTTTGGCCGCTGTTGTCGGTAACGAACACTTCAAACAAAAGTTGAATAATCAACTTCCGACCATAGCGCCTTTTGGGACGAATCATATCAACACTGCGCGACAAGGACATCAGCATCATCGTTAATAAAACTCACGCGGTACAACGGTCAGTCGCAAGCCACAGCTGCCCTTGCAGCTGCTTCTTAACATCAGGCGTCATATGATTAGCAGGCTCGGTCTTGGGCTTCTGATGCTGCAGCAATTGCCTAAATGCAGAAAATGCAAATATAGCAGCTTCAGCAAAAACAGAACGCAGCAAACACTGGGCATTTAACCTATCCGGCCCAGTTCGTCATCTTTTAGTTCAGCAGTTCGCACCTCTCCAATCTTAATAATAACTATATTGTATATTCCCCGATTTGCGAGGGGCACGGGCAAAGCAAGATAAAATTTGTGCAGCGATGATGAAGAAGAGACTTGAATAACGGAAGGGACAAGGGATATGTGGGTATATGTTACGTTGGATTACACCGGGGCTGCGATCAAAACCCGCAAAGCAAGAAGCAGTACCCGGATATGCGAGGCAAAATTCAGAACTGAAAATGCCTCCTCGCAAGATTACACCAGGCATGCTGGAACTGTTCGTGGGCAACAAAATGCAAGTCATTTTGTGTTTAAGTGCGCTAAATGTGCGTGTCGCTGGCGCAACACCTAAGGGGAGCTCAATGGCGGTGGTGGTGGAGGCGCAAACGTCAGCAGCATCGACAGCAACAGCAGCGAATCCTTGCATCCCCCCAACAGCAGCTACATAAGTTGTATGCTGCCACTCATCAGCTCCTTGTGATGATGGAAACATTTTCAACCGGTCAACAACAACAAAATAGGGCTCAGCAACATTGAACTCAACAGCAACAACAATCCCACGTCTGCATTTAAATCGCTTGGACTAAAGCAGCTGCTGAACACATCCTAGAAGCATAAAATCAGCGCCAATTAAGTGTTGTAGCGAACGCATTCAATCCCAACCCAAACAAATGCACTACCTGAAACAACAGACCTATTTCCAGCAAATGGGGATATTTGAGGCTAGTGAGTTCTCTATCCTTGCCTGTACCCAACAGCAGCAACAACCCTAATTCATTGATCTGTAGATTTAGCCTAGAATTTTCTGTAAATAGTTGTTCCCAAAACATGTTTCTGGCCGTTATGGAAGCATTCGCTCACTTGTAACTTTTCACTCTCTTGCCTACTTAAGTTTCGTTCCAAAGCATTCTATTCTAAAATTTCGGACGTTTTCATTGCTCTACAGAAAAACTATGTAAGACATCCTAATCATGCCACTATCGTCCTTATTGTACTTCTTCGATATGGATACCGTTACCAAGCACTCATCAGGACGCAATACTTGTCGTTCTATTGAACATCAACGTCAAATTTTACAAAAATGGCAACCCACCTTGCTCTCCTGAAACCCCTTTCCACGTATTTGAAACCGTAGACCACGCCACGTTATTTTACGCAAATTTGTTTTTCCCCTTAATTTGCTTTTGAAAACATTAGCTCTGGCAGTCTCTTTGTGTCGAGGTGCCCTCTGCCAACCAGAATATGTTATTAGCAATAATACTTTATTCGTTAAGCCGTTCCAAGTATATGCGCTTTCGCATGATCACGCCGTGCGACGATAGTGATAAAAGAGGATATGATAAGCACTCATATGCAAATTTGTAAACCTTGCTATACGCACCCAAGAAACCGGATTGATGACAGCATCAGCCACTGTATTACACGTTCCAGCACTCTACAGTTCTGAGCCAAACGTACGATTGATCTCCTCTAAGTCCGCAGTTGGCAGCAAGGCAAGATCGCCGCTCGTTCTGTTTATTTCCGCACCGTTCATTTCCGCTGTAGGTAAACAACTACTTCGCACTCTGACTACCGCGGTGTCAGCTCGGTCGAGATTATCTACTCCTGGAAATTTATGCCTAGCTGGTTCAACCTACACCGTGTTCGCATTCCTTTCTTCATCTCCTGAATACACCGGCGTTATCGCCATAGTGTGGGGCCCGGTCTGATCCGCCGTTTTGGCTGACGCACATCGGATGCGCAGTTTGGCTGTGACGGCCTAACGGTGCATCCATGTTGGCGGATTACACCTCCTGCATCCACCTATAAACGGTGTATTTTATGTTGGGTGGCCAATGCCCGGTCAGCTTCACCCATTAGCACTGTTCTGGTGAACAGCCACTCAGTTCGCGTGCCCTCTTTTGTTCTGGCTCCCTCTCACAGTTTCGCAGGGTGCTTTTTGCTCAACCAACACAAGAAAAATTCACTGGGAAAAGTATTTTTATTGGCATCAGATGTTAGCTGACATTCTGCGTACACATCAACTTTCTTCATCAGAACTGTAAAGGGCCACCATTTCTCATGAACCTTCGTTCTGATCTGCCAAATTTCGCAGTGGACTGCTGCTTCTAGCATTTGAGTAAACCATACATTGCCCCAATTGGATGCGGTTCCCATTCTTCCTCCACCTCCACCTCTGCTATTTGCCCTAGCTGAAATTCACAAAATAATAATTACTCAAAACATCCTCATGCATAAAATTTCTTTTCCATATCGCCGTCTCTATCTATAGAAAGAGCCGTTTCTCCAATATTCGGCCTTTTATTTTGTTAGTGACCTTTCCATATACCTTCCTGAAAACCTTCAAAGTAACAGAAGACTTCCCGCATTTACTGCAAGCTAGCCGCTTGCAAATGTATTTATTATTGAATCTGAACTAAGGCTCAGAAAGCAGAAGGTGCCAGCTCTAGGATCGCCTAACCCAGTTCGAAAGAATTTCCACATTCTCAAGGCTCGTTCGCGGCCCAACTCCTCGGCGATTACGAACATCATATTCAACAGCTTACGCATGGATTCCCCTGTAGACATTTTGGAATTATTCAATAGATGTTTCTCTCATGTCCTCATCAACGACAGTCTTCTACAATCTAAAATCCACCCATACTGACTTCAGCCAGGTTATCCTCCATTTTGTTCAACGTTGCTGGCATCATGGCAGGGACAAAATGCGCCGTGCCACCCTACATTCCGGGGACCAATGGCATCCCATCAGTCCCACTTAGCACCGCTGGTTTAGGTCTTACTCAGCTCTTTCTAAATCGCTCCTCAATTTCCATACCTCGCGCTAATTCTCCGTTGAAGTTGGAAGCCTCCACTACTGCTCGGCATCACAAAAATGGTTCTATGCGTGTAAAATATCGCCATATCAACCACACTTCCATTTTATCCAGGCCTACAAAAACCGTTTTTAAAGAACATGTTACTCACAGTTGCACCACTCATTCATAACGCGGCTTCCTGGGGGCCCACCTTGTTTCACTTATCGCTTTGAGTTCTTAAACCTAGTTGTCTAGAGTGCTGAATCCCATAACCATTTTGGACGTGTCGAAAATGTTTCACCCCGTTCCCCACTCCGGACTTTTGTCCAGAGTTTGGAGTTATCAAATAAGAAATCCGCTCTCGCCGTGGTTATCACCTGAATATTCTGATCGATTTCAGCTGGTCAAAAATAACAGTCGTTTTTTTCCAACCCTGTGTTATTGCCAGTGGGGTTATCCAGGGTAGTCACCTTGCTTCTTCTTTTCATTAATGATATCTTCCAGATAAAATCTAGTAAACTTGCATACGATACAAGCGAGATCAAAAGTTTTTATGATACTTTGAGCCCTCGGGCAACATGGGAAGCAGGTTGGTCAGTGGATTGTAATTTTCATGCAGTTGGATGGTATTTCGCTAAGCATGGATGCTAAGGTGGAGTGCAAAGATGAGACTTGAGAATGGAACAAGTCAGAAACCGCAGGATGAACTGTTATTCGGTCGGCTTGTTGGGGTTCCAGTGGAATCGTATCAGATGGATACCAAGCACGGACGTGTAATATTTCATACACACTGGAGATATATTACAGCCATAAACATCACAATAAAACGAACGAATGCGCAAATCACTGACGTGCATGGTAAACAATAGCGGACTTATGGAATAAGAAATCCTTTCTTATCTTGGATATGGTCCTCCATAACCAATCGCTTTCAGATAGTCAATATTAAGGGTAGTTTGTTCCAGCCCTGTGTTATTAACAGTGGGGTTATTCAGGGAAGCGTTCTTGGTCCTCTCCCATTCCTGGTATACATTAATTATATCTTTAAAGTTATTCGTCATGGCGCACCATTCCTGTTTGCCGATGACATCAACAATTGTCTACTCTTTTTGAGGCTGGCTCATTCCGCTCCACATTTACACTTATCAGCGAAGACCTAGTCTCTTGAAAACTGGCGTTCCAAGTGGATTATGAGGTTCTGTGTTAACAAAAGGTCTCTAATAATATATAAATGCCATGTTCCCCCGGGCTTCCTCTCCATATATGGCATGCAAAGTTTTATATCACAAACAGTTAAGAAATTAGGGTTACAATAATCCTGCTCTTTCAACTTCCATGGGCAAGCCCATCATCAGGCCGCCGTAGCTAACAGAACCGCTACAATGAGCTTGGGGGCATTCCGCACTCAAAGCTGCAGAATTATCACCTTCAAGTCCAATGCTAGGCCCCACCTCGAGTACTGTCCGATTATCTTCACGCATATGCGTAAAGTTGACCAAATCGCAACCAAGAATGTGCAGCGGGTGTCCATTAAAAATCTCCTAGGTCCTTCACCTAGCATAAACTACAGGACCAGATGTGAGTTTCTGGAAATTGAACCATTGCGACTTCATCGAGTCAAATTAAGCCATGCATTTCTGTTTAGCCTTTGCCGTAATAATGTTCACTCTGCTGCAAACTTCATTCCTGACGCTGTTAGTGCCCCGTATCCACTTCTTAGCAGTTACTACTCGTTAAGAATACCCCTGACTCGACTGTCGATCAGGGCGAAATTCTTCACAGTTGCCTAAGCTAAACTGTGGAACAACCTCCCTAGTGCCCTGGGATCAATCCCAAACTTAGCCCAGTTCAAAGTCCAGCTGGAAAAGTTACTGTAAGTCCCGCTCTTAATTAGCCTGGCACGAGCGAACATTGGAGTAGAACATAGGTTACAATTCTAGTTCATGAGTGAGTCTTCACAGAGATCATCATCTGGGATTCACTCGGCGATTTTGCGCAGCTTCAGCCGGTGTACTTCTCGCTACGTATGCCATCTTGTCCTCTTTAATGGTTTGGCTGGGCCTAATATTTAGCCCCAAACATAAAACTACCCTCAAACCGCCACCAGAGCTCAATTCTAGTTACAAAATTTTGCGGAATATATCCACTATTTTGCATGTATGTTGTCGCGATCCAATAATCACCACAACCCCAATCTTGCACCCAAGCTAGACCACTTCTTCCCTGCTTTTCAGGTCCAGCACTCAGAGTAGGCTCGCTGTTACCGGCTCCATCGTCGTAATGACAATTTCAAACCTGCTATCCCATCGCTGCTGCTAGGGACCTGCTGGCTAAAACTGAAGCTCGAGTTCTGAGGCGTTCAACCGGAACTACACCGGTTATCGCAGTGAAACCTCAACGAGCGTCTTTGCGATTGGGCAATAGCGCGATTAATATTGCCTCTAGAACAGCTCGCGAACCTCATATTCCCCAACCGTACTATTGACTAAAATCAAAAGCTGCGGTAACAAAAATGATAGCACAGAGGATATTCTCGGTTAATATGTTCATGAAATGTTTTAATGCAAAATTTCTGTTACCCGACGCATCTCCCAGGACAGCTTACCGTCACTGGCAGGTAAATCACCATTCTTGGGAGTTCCATATCCAAAGCTTCATAAACTATCCTGCAGATAGTTTGAGACAACCTTGACAGTTTTCTTCCACTTCTAGCATTTTTCGGCCGTCTATTGTTGTCAAATACATGTCTTATCCACTTTGCTTGAAGTTCCGCCTGGTTTTCACTATTTCCATCCAACTATCTTATCAACATTGCTTCTCCTATCCCCAGCCCGGCGTACCCATTCATTACGTAACACTCTTGTTATTTGGGACTCCGGCCATATCTTGACACCTGCCGTTTGGCTCCAGCCGTGTTTTGCGGTAGCGACGCGCAGATTTGGTGCACCTAAGCACGAAGTGTCTCGTAGTTCGCTGCCCGTAAACAGTCCCAGGAAACTCTGTATAGTCTTGTGAAATTAGTTTCCTCGTTCTGGTTTCTCACTGGTATGCCTTGACTCTCCCCACTGCTTTGCAGCATCTCATTTCACTTTCCAGTGTGGCTCTCCAATGACTCAAGGTTACACTCATAATCTTACTCCTTTTGATTTCTTTCATTCAAATTTCCTGTGCATCATCCTTGTGAAAATTTGATCTTGCCTTGTGCATGCTTCTTGCAAATCGAGTAACATATACCGTTATTGTCAATATTATCCTCGGGAGAGGGAGAGATTACCGCTTAGCCGTAACTAAATAACTTGTTCTTAGGTTTGCAGCCACAGCAGATAATGCCTGTCGTTTGAGAGTGCGCAAAAGTCTGGAAAAGAAACGTTTGGGGCTAAGTAGCGTTTTGATGCATGTCAAGGGAAGTCCTAAATCGGATCACGGCGCAGAACAAGCAATGCATTTCTTCGGAAACGAGTAAAAGCTTCCCGGTTGACTGAATAGTAAATTTATAGCTGAATGGTTTGATCACACAGGAGGCATCCAACCTGAAAACCGCCGCCTTGGTAATGGATGTAACAGGAGCGATCCACCAGATTTTCGAGGTTCACCAACGGTAGACTTGAACAAGGAAGTCATTTCTCACTTATCGTTCTTGCTTTTGGATGAACCATAACCCTCACCTGAAATACTTTCAGACTGCAATCTTCTCCTTTTCCCATTCCCGATGTGCGCTTTTGCACTCCTGTCTCGCCATGAGTTTATTATCTCGATTCTGGCTTTATCCTCGCGCAACTCAACACACCTTTTGAAGTAAACTGACCTAAGGCTCAGATTAATTATCACAGGAAAGACAAATACAATCTTTCCACTGGGTGCTATGAAATGTATATTGCTGTTAATCTGAATAACTCACCAACGCAAACTGATGACCCCGTTGCAGGTCTGTTTAGGGATCAAGGCCACATAATCTGATCCACAATGCTTACGATCCTTTGAGCGAACAGGTCTTCGCACTTGAATTTTTACTACTGGAACTGCCTGATTGTAGCTAACATGTCCACCACATTGAAGGGCAATCGCCACGAAGGCACCCACACATAGATCCCAGTTTCAGATACCGCCACCGCTGTCTACCGCGAACATCACCTCCATTTTTCCCTTGACGCACTTGGCTCTCATTATGCCAAAAACTGCCACCAGCTGGGCTCTCAACAAGGGAAGCACAGAGCCTCCGTTTTTGTTTCACACTGGCGTACCAGCGTCTGGTGTATTACTCACCGCATGCCGTATTGATCGTCTTTCGTCTCCTCGCTGCTGACTATGTATCCCATCTTCATGCCTTTAAACCATAGGCCGCCACAATTCCTTATTGTTCTTCCTGTGTCCACGTTTCTGAAAGGCTTTTAAATATTTTCTTGGCTGCCTGGTCCTCGAAAAATCGATAGATTTTCTTTTTCATCCCAATTTTACGGGGAGACATTCATCATTACTGTTTATTCTAGCTGGTTTGTTTGGTTTTGACTATTTTGTGCTCCCTACTCATGATTATTGGTGACGTTCTTCATCGAGGTTTAACATTCAGGTCGTTTTTAAGATCTCGTTGGATCCGATTACTGCGGACAAATCTTGATACCCGCAGCCACTCTCCAATTGAATCTTGCGCCTGCGGTGCACACTGTCGTGCATGAACACCTTATTTCTTGAAAAACGCTATATGCTTTATTCGCCTCATTTTGTCCCCACTTGCGCACTGCATTCTTCCTTACTAATTGTATTACTCATGTTACACTTGATCATGCAGTCAATCAAGCATTTAAAATTATTTAATAAGTATGCCGCAAGTTCAACAAAATTTCATCCATTAACCGCTAAGCTTGTGGAGTGGCATGCAGAAAATTTCGGCCAGATCAGATTATCCATCCTCAGACCCCACCGCAGTGGCTGGCTTAGGAGTATAATAATCCATTCTCTCCTATTTTCTAACAAAACGTTTGCCATTTGAAGCCGTGATAATTCAAGAACTCAAACGCGGAGTTCGCTATAAGCATCCTCACTTTGTCGCGGTTATCACCCGTAACTGTCCTGTCTTTTCCATGTCTCGACACAAACCTGACAAGAGCCCGCGTGAAAGCTCCAGCAGACGTAGAAAGTGTGACTGCGCTGTAAGCCGCTCGCATACTCAGACAGGTAACAAACACCCACAACGGTTTTCCTCAGGTCTGTCAAGCCTCACGTCCAAAGGCCAGAGAAAAAGTCGATTCCAACAAACGCAAACGTTTGTCAGGTGCATATGAAGCGCTGAAGGGGCAACTGTGCCACCTTCTGTGTGCATGGTGGTTTTAGTTTTTTTCGGCATGGTAGCCATTGACTAGCGACTCTAGGGACTGCTGACTGGTCGTGTCAAACCCAGGTAAGCCTCCAGATAACAGCTATTGTTGGGCTTGATGAAAAAATGTTCTTTTAATTTGTGGTAACACCCGATGATTTGGTGGCATTTTATGGGATGACTAGATTCTTCTGGAGATTCTGACATTATATCTAAAGCAAATTATCCCTTAATCAATGGCTTTTTGTCAAAAGAACTAGGACCTGGAATGTTTGTTGTAGAATATCCCAAGATTCTCGTCGACCTGCCGTGTGGTCTGTGCAACTCACAGGAACGCCAGCCTAGTGCTCGACAGTTTTTTATTGCACCCCTAAGATCGTGCACAAGAGGGCTCTATCAGCACACGGGTCCCTGTTTACCTCCCTTCCTTACTCTGCCATCAGGTATACTCAAAACAAATGACATTTCTATTTAAACATTCGGTAGTTGGCGGAACGATATAACCTATAAATGCCTCCATCTAAGTGCAACCTGAGATTTTCGGGACCCCCAGATATGGGTCAGTGTCTTAGGGTGACTCCAAGTCCTCCTCACCTGTCCATCAAAGTATTTAATGCGAAATTATCCCCTTCCACCGTAACATGTAGAATTACCAATTGCAGCAGTTAAGCATATTCTCTACTTGGTTCCGCTCAGTGTAAACACATTTGCTAAATTTACTGTCATTTGTGTAACTTCGCCCCCGTTATCCAACAAGGCGCTGACCACGGACGAGCCAATCGACCCTTCACCTTTAACTGCCCGACTACTACCGTCAACGTGTATCTGGTTAGGACGCTTTGACACGTGGCCCTCTGAAAGATTTCTAGATAAGCTCGATGCAGTAAGCAGTTATGATATTGACCCCACTACTGCTTTTGCTCGGTTTGCAAAAAGAATCACTTATCAGTGCGTTGTCCTGAAAAAAGGTAAATAGAAAATCCTAGGCCAAGACATATTCACAAATTCTTTCCACATCTGTATGCGGAAACCGGGGACAATTTTTTTGAGCGCGGATACTCTTAAGTTTCATAAACTTAACCACCCTAAAACCCATGGAGTTAGTTCTTTTATGTCGCATGTGGTCAAGCTGAAGCGCTAAACCTCGGATGTCAAACAGTCATAAAAGGTGAGTTGCCAGGCTTCAGTTCGCTAAACCTAAAGACAAAGAATAAACGTCCGGCGCAAAGAACTGTTTGCACTTCGCTTTCGGCTTCCAGATGAGAAATATCGACCCACCAGTTTGATCTGAATATAAGCGGTCAAAATCTTTTACGATCACCCAGTAAAAAATCTTGTAAGTTTTCAATCTAACCAACTCGTAATCGCTTAACCCGCGCTGCATAGAACCAAAGGTACCCATGAACCAGTGCTGGTAAAAGAGATCAACGAACAATCTGGGTGGTATGAATTTACCACGGAATCTAAATGGGTGTTTGTTACGAGCTCACATGGCCGTTCTCCTTTTTCGTAGACTGACCATATAAAAAGGAAAACAGTGGAAGTATTAACGATAGGGCTCAACGGAGCAGAAATCTGCGCGGAACTGAAGGTGGTTTTTTAATCAGTCCACATAGATGGATGAAAAAATGACTAGTAAGTATCCGAGAAATGTACCAACATATATAAAAGAGTAAAACATTCAAAGGCCTTTGTATCAGCCTCCAGTGCCCCAGGTTGCATTGCTGCTGTCATGGCAGTGGTGGTAGAACTTAAGTGAGCCAAAATGTTTAAAGTAAAGGCCCACGGGGTTATGGGCGACCTTAGAGACCTATGTAGGATATATCCTGCAGGATGGCCTACGTGATATCACCTATGTACAAGAATATCGTTTGACACACCTAGAATGCTGCGTTCATGCATGCATGACATTCCTCCAGAATGAAGCTGCCGGCCTAAAGAAATCACAGCCGGCAGCAACCCGTAGGTCTTGGGGCTAATAACACAAGACATGAAGAGTGCTCGCGTCCACTGGAAAAGGAAAGATTGTGGTTTGATCTAGTTGAAGCACTCAGTGTGCTGCAATGCCAAACGGAAACAGGAGTAAGAGGTTTATTTGAGAAGCAGACCAAAGAAGTGGCACGCAGAAATAGTATGAAGTTACGGAATTGATCATGGTTGAAGTTTAGTATGTTCTCTTTCAGTAATAAAGTAAAAAGCTCTCGAAAGAAGTCATCAAAAGAGGAGGTGTCCAGCTCACTTAGAACGTTCTAAGGGGTCACTAGATCTTAATTACGAGGGGTGTTCACCGACGCAAAAGTTTTACTGGCCTTACCTATGCCGTAAAATCGAGTGCGCCAAACTTCGGAGCTACCAATAACGGAAAACTTGGGGGTTGCTATTGAACGAGCAAGTAATAGTTTTCTCCGTCAAAATGAATAGAAGAAGTCTCTCCGCTTTACTTTCTGCCATGCTGAAATGCTGCAGTCTATGGAAGAATAAATTAAGTTGCACTAGAATAGGGCAGAGTTCGTGCGTATCACTACAAGCGTTCCAGACGCACTTTATTCATCTAATCACTACTCTTCTGTGCCAAGTGAACTGAAGTGAACTGCACACTGGCCGGGAGACTACGGAATATTTGGTCTGACTTGCGTGTTAGGCAATTGCCTGGGGAGTATAATCAGTGTGCAGATATGGAAGTACCTTGTGCGTCACGGTGCAATTAGAGCGGCGCATCAAAAATCATAGTATGAAGGTCTTAAATGACAGATCTCTTGTTTCCTCAAGATGAGTTAACGAAACGACTGGATGAGAGTTACCGGTCAGAATCCTTGTAACATTGTTTGTTCTAACACGAATACCGCATTCCGTTTGCGTGCCCCCAACCGTTGTGGCCAATTGAGCGTCACCCTTACTCGGCTCTGTATGATCGCAATATTCGAAACCCTAAAACTTTGCTGGTACAAGGAAAGGACAGTCAGAAGCTGTAGCAATTCCAGTGTATTTTGACAGGGGCTCGCGCGCGGGGCGTGCATGGTAAGCGGTCAAAGTTCGGGTAAACAAACGATCCGGATAAACAAATCCGTGCTACGCTACAGTTTGTCTCATGGCCTTTGACTCGATCAACCAAAAATTGACTCCGGTTCTCCTTCTTCTTTTCCAGCGCCACCTTCATCTCTAGACCAAGCCAAAATTTATGAACTCAAAAGTGCTCAAAACAAACCTCATGTATTAGTATTACGATCGCACAATTCCCATCCATTGTCGCCACTTTCCTTGCTTAACCGAATGTGCTTCCGGAATTTTCGAGTTTTATACTGCCTTTTCTGATATCCAGTCTGGATTTCGCTCATCTCCATTCCGTTTTCACATCCATACTGATACTCATTTTCACTATATAACTCTCTTGATTATAGAGTATCCCGGCCAACAGGCGGCGACAGCCATTGCCCTCCAGCCATATTTTGCGTCCACGATACGCACCTTTGGTGCATTCAAACATAGTATCACTCGCAATGAAGGACTGGAAATCAGCCACAGAAAAATCTTTGCGAACCATTATCTAGCTTTGATTTAAAGCTCCGTGCTCGGGAAATCACATTGCCTGTTATGATCTTTTGGGCGAAACCACATTGCATTATATGTTTGGTTTCCGTTTTCCGTGTCTTCACTGTGCCTTCTCGGCCCAATTTTAATCTTATCTTGCGCATGACTCTCGTATGTCGGGAAATATACAAAAATAAACAAACCTTCCAAATTACTAGAGGTCGCTCGCACCCCCTCTCCCTTCGATTTATATTATCCGTATTTCCTGTGCATCATCTACGTAAAAACTTGATCTTGACTTGCGCACACATCTCGCAAATCGAGAAATATACATTATTATTATTATTATTATTATTATTATTATTATTATTAAGTGACCCAAACATCTATTGCGCAAACTCGTTTAGGCCGAAAGGCGGTATTACGGGTGATTTAAGTAGGCCTGGTCTGCTGCTGGGATTTGGTAATATAGACTAGCAGATCTATCTTTGCAAGCATCCGAGCACCGCACAGGTGGGCCATGAAGTCCTGAATTTGTGGAATTGCACAACGGTGCTGTTGAGGCCTTTACCGTTACCACGCGTTCTCTAGTCACCTAGAGCTTGGAGATCAAGTATAGCAAAAACTTCCATAGCTGTTTGATGCACAAAAAAGGGCTAGTAACAATTCAAATTCAATTGCAAGTTGACGCGCTTTAGCGGAGAAAGACAGAACTGAATTGCCAATCCGATGGCCCACACCACCAGGTTATTTAAAATGCGTGGAAATAAGCCACGGAACATATCGAACAATTAAGGATTAGTGATGTGGGGGGTTGACCAAAATATTATTCACAATTAGTTTTGTTACACAGCCGACGGGATGTATATGATTGCAGTCTGATAAAATACTGAAGTCGTGCAGAGAATCAGCACAATTTGCAAAATTTTGAACAAGTGCGGCCAATGAAACCTAGCGGAAGGTACGATGACTGCAGAAATTAACACGTATGAAGCTTGCAGTGACGTGGTATCGCTGTGTCGCTTGCGGCATACAAGCTGCAAATTAGGCAGCCATTCTGAGACGGCTGACTTCAGCAACTGTGTCAACTGAGCAGCGTGTGCTGGGTTTGCGGCCAACAAAGCAGACTAATCAACCACTCTGACTGTCGTTGCACACTAGCGTTGCCGTGTTTACCATTATCTGGCTCCTTAGCGCATAGCAGGAGACAGTAGCGCCCTTGGGATCGTTAGCAGCAACAACATATTTTGCTAATAGGGTTGAAGAGAGATTTCAACGAGGCCTCTTCTGGATTGCCGCCCGCGATGAGATGTCCAGCTGTAAGACGGAGTTATTTCTCTAGTGCAATCCTAGAGTTTGCGCCTTCCGAGCCAAATCCTGCACTGTTGCAGCTACTTCGGGAACAGTCGTGTTGGTTTTGACGCCGGCGACCTGATTGACTTCGGGTTCAAAGTTTTGCAAGTATTGCCGCCGGCCTCGGAGGTGTCAATGAGACCCTCTGAGGAAGATACGCTGAGTATCTCCTGCATATCAAACGGCGGCCGCTGAAGCCACATCTATTTCAGAAAGTTAGGGTCTATGGTTGAGCACTATGCCAAAAGTCCCACAAGCCGCAGCAGCTGTGACATGTTGCGTTCTCCTAAATCAGGTATCGCGAGCAGCATAATTATTTCCTTTTTATTTTCCGCTTTACTACGATTAATGTGTGATCCAGGTTACTTAGTCCTGATGCACCAAACAGTGAAGGGCTTGATAATTTCTTCACCAGTTTATTTAAAATTGAACCTTAAGGTGACGTGGTTGAAGCATAATATTACTGTTGTGGTGTCTATCTGCGTAATGCAAGGAATTTGTATACCGGTAGAAATATCCCTCCGTTTTAGTGAAACATTGTATTAAATTGCATTAATTAAGTAAACAGTTGGCCTACTCAGGAATAAGTCACAGAAGACTCATTTCATTCTCACTGACGCACGGAAAGCACAAAGGCCTCCTGAAGCCTGATTGTTGTGTGATTTACTGCTTTTGAGACAGCACATCAATTCGTCAATTACACTGTGTCGTGGAGGAAGCAGCGTTTGAACAGGTATTATGTATTTTAATGTGCATACCAGTGATGAAGGCACAAAATGAAGTGTCTTGCGTAGTTATTTCTCCAAGTGTTTGCTTTCAATCCAGTCAAAAGAGGGATTCGGCGCCTGCAAAATACCTAAGGATTTCTTCGCAGTACACTCCGGCACACTCTCTGGAAGCCCTCGGGGGAAATCTGAGCTAAAACCATAGATAAATATTAGTTGGCGCTCACCAAGCCACTATAAACAGATTCGTTTTCTTAATTTTTAATCAAATTGTGGAATGGGTCGAAAGTAGATGTAGGGCTTACTAAATGCAATAAGGTGGTTGTAAACTGGTCGCTTACTGACCACTGCCCTGAGCAGATGGTGCATTCTGGACTACCAATCTTGTCAGAAGGTTTCCTTATCAACGCCATTACAAATGTTTACTACCAACAGAAGTAGTCGTTGGGTTTTGAAAAGAGGAAACATTTACCTGAGGCGGATGCAGCCTCGTTAACATCTGCGGAGAGACTGAATCAATGTTTTATGCAGGTGCATTTTTTTATCCCACAGCCATGTTGCCAAACGTATGACTGCACATTTCCTGATTGTAAAATACATTATAAGTGCGAGCAGCACCAAAGCGATCTTTCTCCTCGCAACGAAATAACGTATGCAGTGGATAATGACAGGTGATATCCGTGCACGGCCTACGCGCAATCCATTCGTCGCGAACATGTTAAACCGCACTCGACCATAATGCTGATAGATTGTTCGTTAGCAAAGGATGACTTTCTCCTCTCCCTCTCCAGCGGGGAGTAATTCGTGAGTGAACAGGAGAACTACGATTTCCGATAATAATAACAGACACCTGTAGATTATTGCGATAGATTAACGTTTTAGATGACGCGTGCACCATATTGCAAAACTAGATGACCAAAAATCCGACTCGTAGTTTAGTTTCTAAGTACCAAAATGTATGAAATCAAGATCTCACTGAGAAGTAGACATGTCTAGAAAGTGTGTTTCTTATTCTTGGTCTCGGAAAGTGCATTAGTTTGAGGGGTGGGTGGAATTCGGATTATAACTACTTGCCAGCCCTAAGGTGATAAGAAGTTAAGTTGGCTAATTTTTCGGTAGAAGTGATGAATCCTCATGGATGAACTCTTTGCAGATAAACATTCTTTGTGGTGATATATGACTACCCAAAACTGTTTGAATCCACAAAGGAAATGATTAAAATTCCTCTTTTTTTGAGGATAATTTGACGGAGGACACACTGCTTTGGTATTCCTCTTGTTGAGTTGCGAGCAACCACCAGGCCCCGGTAGACGTCAAACCAGAAACCGATATCTGCAGCTCGACCATCATCAATTCTCACGGCATTGCATATGTTCAAGGCTCTGCCGGATGGCACCTTAGCCGTCAGGCGCTGCTTGTTTTGGTCGGTCCGTTCAGCCGAAATGAGAAATGCCAAAAATTAGTGTAGCGCAGCGCAACTCGTAAAGTACTATTCGCACTGATGGACGCTAAGGGGTATGTTCAATAATCACGAATGATATGTAAAACACGTTGAGTATAAACCGTGAGATAAACATTTTTCTATCCTTTCTGTAAGATTGCAAAACACTGACCACCCTTAATGAAAGTTCCAGTAGAGGCACTGGTATTCGCTGTGGAGGGAAAACAATGAAATTTACTGTTTGTTCATTCTTCCTTTTTATCGCAAGCCCGGAGGAAGGGAAACAATGCTGAAATGCCAAAGGTCCCCAGGCATCCGATTAGTTAAGGAACCCTCTAGCACTGGAGGTGCGAAGGACAAACTCAAAATGAATTTACTATTTAGCCTTCTTCGAGGGACCTCTGCCGTTTAATGTAGCAGGCAGTACACAGCTGTGCAATGCGAACAGAGAAGACGCGCTGGCCAAAAATTCCGGGTAAGAATATTAAATAAACACTTCGTCCATCTTTGCATTGTTTCAGGTTTCGAGCTCTTGGTGAATCGGTCCGCGTACTCTAGTGTGAAAATATTACACACGAGAAGCAGGTCGCCCATAATTCACTCTGCGCCAGGAGTGAAGAATATGAGCGCAGTCTTAGCGGAGTAAGGTATCCATTGAACCACGCACTAGTTAAGTGGCTTCTCTTTGGAATCATTCCAGCAACCCACGGTCACTCGCGTAGCCGGTGCGCACTATCGGGCTACCCATTCCCTTTATGTTCAGATGAATCTTTCATATGGAAGTCTTCTTAGAAAACCCTGGATAAGTTTTGCGGCACTGGGCTAAATACAAGGTCGACGGATTTGTGTGCCTCTTCCTGAGGGCACAAAAAATGTAATTGTAAGTCAGCCGTAATCGAATGTCTTGTGACGACCCGACTTCTGCATCTATGTTGCCCAACTAATGGAAAGATTTAGTAGTGCGAAAATCTACGTAAATTGCCTATGCGTTTGTCGTCGCCTATGGACATAGTCTAATAGGTGGGCTAACGCTTAGTTTGTTCTGCCATCAGCTGTACGAGGCAGACGTCTCTGTGCAAATGATCAGCTCATCAGTGTACACCAACATGTTTGTCCGGATAGAGCACGGTAAATCATTCATATGAACCAGGAACCGGAGTATATCTAGCCCTGAGCATTGTGGGACACCCAAGTGAATCGCTACTGCCTCTGAATTTGAGATACCAGCTGGCATCTGAAAGCAAAGGTAAGACAGGATCCGTTACATAATAAACAGCAACCCAACAACTTGCCACATTTTAAGCTTGAACAGAAAAGCTTCACGAGCCACTTTTTCAAAGGCTTTTACAAAACCAATGAATTAAGCTCGGGATATCTTTCCAACACAGGCTTATCCTAAACTCTCTATTAAACGGAGCGCATAAATCATCCAAGATTTGCTTGGAGGAAACCGTGCTTAAGCGGACATATCAGCTTGTCTTGGGAGTGGCGAGTAAGAACTCTTTCTGATGCAGCAGATTGCTTTGCTCTGGACACTGGTAAGGCTGACCGACGTGCAGCTGTGGGATCGACGAACGCCTTATTCCAAGTCCCTGAAAACCGTTTGTGTCTAAGCAAGAATGGAATAGGTGGGTGGATGAAGAAGCCAGATCGCGTGCCAGCTGTATTAGGATACGCGAATGTGTTTTGTTTCCATTATGGAAATAAGAAAGTTAGATTTTCCATCTCCTAACCCGCATGGGCAAGACTGATTTCTAGCTGGAACGGGGCTAGTCTGGTGGGAAGGAATGGGCAGGACAGGATTGTATAACTTAACGGAATGAGAATGGTATGTTACTGACGGCTACATATTTTAGTTGCCTTCACGTAGAAAAACGCTGAAGAACCAAATACAAACTTTACCACCAGCAGAGATGCGCTGTTTTATTATTATTAAGAAGATCATTAATTGGTTCGTTTTTCTGGTAGTTCCAAGGCACCCGCAACGAGCACGGTCATAAGCCACAGTAACACCGGCGAAAAAATACGCACACGTGCAATGAGGTGGAAGAGTCGTTGCTTGCACTCTGGCGCAACAATCTGACAACCTTCTCCGACAGCAGTTGACAGTAGGAGGGAACACGTAACCATGTACTAGAATTTCATCATTACTCCATCACAGCACTTATAAAGGGGACTCACTAGACAGTCTAACTCATTTTTCGTGGCTTCACTGAGAGACAATGGCACATATTCCCCTCATATCCCTAACTTAATCACCTGTAACTCTTTTCCGCCACTGCATTTCATCCGCTGAAATCCATTTTCGTATTGCTGATACGAAAATCCCTTCCCGACGAGGACCGTAGAACTTACCTCCGAGGAAGTTTCCGGATTTGGTGGCCTTTACATTGAGATCCTTTTCGTCTGCAGTATTTTCCTATTTCCCCATCGAAAGCGAAAACGTTTTACTTTTAAGATATCTTGGTGATATCATATGATATTGCTGTGTATTGTTTGCGGATATCTCAGTAGTATCTGGGAAATTAGTGGCATTGCTTGCCTTTGTCTTGAGCCTTAATTAGCGTTTTGACAACACTTGTTTACTGTAACCTGATCCCCGGACATCAGGAAAAGATAACCGACTTGGCGTTTGTGCCTGAAGGTGATAGGTCTGTTTTATTGGTTATCGGTGGTTGCTCGGCGCTGGATGGGGCCACGCAAATCACGGCACAAAAAGAGAGCCGGTTACATATCACATTAGGGAGAAGACCATTTGATATCTTGAGAACAACATTCATAAGTAGACCAGAATGTGTTTTGTCCCAGATATCTTCTAAAGCAGCACCATTTCTTTTTCCCAGGGCGATTAATGAAAAACCAGTGGCGAGCAACATTTGCCTACTGCCTCTAACTGAGACTGCATGAGTTTGATGTTTTTCTCGTTTTTTTCGGTAGATGATTAATTGCTTTTGCGGGAAATCAATGGTAATGACCAGTTTTGCTCAAAGTTTGAAAGGACTTACCTAACTCGACTTCGGTTATTCACGGTTTAAGTGGTGACTAACTCATTCTGAATAGTTATTTCCTTTTTTTGTCCGCTCGCCAACAGTGCTAGCGTGTTCACATGTGAGCTTAATTCACAGAAGTATGTCATGGGATGTACAGTTCCATAAACATGTTTCCATCCACCGGCAGATTAAATGAAAACTATAAGCCATCATTCATGAAGGGCAACACCTTGTGCAGCTTACTTTGGTCCAAGTTTGATTGTGTTGAGAACTTCTTGGAAGCGACTATTTTTAAACTATCTGTGTGACCGAGTTTAAGAAGTGACTAAATTCTGCTCACGAAATATTTTTTGAATCAGAACATTTATTCCAGGTCTATAAATAGAATTGTTGATTGCCCTTCTCGTAAGTATGGTAAATTAATGGTTGCAGTTGATAGAATGATGTGCTTTGTAAATACGGCCAGATTAAGAGGTGTCAGTGTCATTTTTAACTGAAACCCACATCATTCACAATGTTTGCGGCAAGCCAACCTGACACTATTGTCTGAGTAGGAAGTAGTGCATCAAAAGTGGATCATGCACGTTTGCATGGTTCAGAGATTTCGTCCTCCTGATTGTGATTCTCAAGTGAACATTTAGTATGTCTTGTGGTTGGAGCAACAATGGCGGGTGATTAGGGCAGTCTATATATTTACAAATGTAGCAAATGCCATGTAGTGCTTCAACCAAAAAATACACAGCTCTGATTAGTCACTATTGTTCATTGCACGACTCCATGCGGCCAAGTAAGCGAAAATTGCTCTTCAACGATAGGATGATAAAACCGCCCCTGTCCCGTCAGGAGCGTTCAATAAATTTGAGGTATTGGACTCATGGGAGGATATGTCTGAGACCCAATGAAACCAACTCCATAATTGTGTCTGATCAATATGCTCTAAGCCAGGACGACAATGGCTGACACAGCGCTGCTAGGAACGTGATTCCCTGTTTTTGTGCCCTGTAACTCGTTCGGTTCTGAAGTCCTTGAAGTGCTTCTTTACAGATGTTACCAGATTTGTCAAGACTTAGAATGATGCCGATGTGCGCTGCGCGGCTGATACGGCCGCGCTAAATGCCGTTTAATTTTACAACCAACAGAAACCAGAAAAATTAACTTGTGAAGACTCGATAACAATAAGAAAAGGCCGTCGAAAACTAGTAAATACAGAATATATCTTAGGCAGTTCAAGCATCAAATCAAATTTTATGGAAAGTTCACCAAGCGATAACTCAACCATTTTCAACATGGATAGCTGGAACGAATTCAACTGAATAGAGATCTGTCAGCATACTTTTAGAATAGCATAATCAACAACAATTTGGTCTACTTTATTTGGAAGATATTTTGATGATCTAGTCGATAACGTTCATGTCGCCAAATAGATATTAAGAAAAAGCAAGTGTCACCGGCACACGATACATACTGAGAACGAACCTCACATGGGACTTCGCTCACTACCACAAGTCTTCTTTCTCGGGGAAAACTGTCAATAATGGGTAAGAAAAAGACTCCACCTAATAGTCGAGGACCGATATTGGGGAAATTTCATTTCACATTTAGGTTTGTTTTAGGCTGCAAATATTTGATTGAATGCTGGTGTCTTCTAGTTTGTCACCTTACTGGCGATTCCAAACAATACGCGCACGTTTAGACGCACAACAGTGCGTTATGAGCCCAGATGCTTGTGAGGCAATGAAGGAACAGTACATATATTCAAAAGGCTAAGAACTTTCACGAAACACATCCGTCAGATATCATTTTCAGACTTTAGAAGTTAACTTATCCGTTATTGAAAAATGTGAGTGAATAACCAATACAAATATTTGCAATATACAATGCTTCTAGGTTAAACCAATTCACAAGTGTGATGCTACAGTAGACGTGTGCGTACACCGGTGGCTTGTAAAGCATATATATATATATATATATATATATATAAACGCCAACACACTAGACTTACTTAACGGATTAGTTTGATTTCACCATATACAGTGATTGGCTGGGCCGAACACACTCGTGCAAGCAAAACTCGAGACAACATTCCCGCCCAAGAGTTCTGTTCGCCTTTTCGGCGACGCCAGCTTCTGGTTCGTAATTTCTAAGAGCCCAGACGATTTTATTGCACTGCAGTTAATTATTTGTTACCTGCTGTTGGTTGTCCATTTTTTGCTCGACAAATTTCGTCTACTATGCAAATACTGGACGTGAGGAAAGATATGAACTGCTGAGAAGTCCTAAAGCGGAAGATACAAGTGAATAGTGATTCAGTGATTCTCAGTGGAAAATTCGATATTCACATTGCATGATAGCTCACTCGGAAGAATCAAATCACGTTTTGCACTACTAAAAGCTAGCACTTACTATTATTCTCCAAATTTAGTAACAATGCCAACAGGTTATTCGACTGACAGCGGAAAGCAAAGTCAGATGCTTCTCAAGCAGGACGGTTTTTGTTTTTGTTAAGTATCAAATAAATTTAACTGGAAAATAAATATGTTTATCAAACAGCTGCGAAGAAACTGTTCTAGGTACCCAAGTAACAAAGGTAATTGACCTGTGGATTGTAAAACACTGAGTTCAAAATCTGATTTGGAATGCGAAAGCAAGCGTGTGAATCGGGGATACTCAGTTAATCCATCTTGTCTTGCCCATTGGTGTTCATGGTTCTTTCATGCTTGTTAATCACATCAGGTCCCAAATGATGGTATGCATTATCCTTTGTGGTCCGTCAGACCTGTTTGTTGATGTTGCGAATATGTGAATGTCTACGAACACTGGTAGGAATAAAAAATTGTACTCAAATACTTTATAATTCAAAGCAGATTACACAAAAGTTTGTTCGTCATCATTACAGTGGAAGATAATTCCCTCACACAAAGAGTAAGAATTATGGTGAATAGAGCTAATCATAAGGCCTAATTTTTAGTCGCTATTATTCTGTTTTGACAACAGTCAATTCTTGATTGAAATACACATATAGGCATATTTCGGTCGAAAAGTATGTCACGAATTCGAATCGACAAAGAAGGGAAATTGCTTTAGAAATGCAAAAATGTTGCGATGGTAAAATGGCCAGATGACAGATCATAAGAGATTCGTTGGACAACAAAAGAATCAAAATCAGAAGCAATAAGACGAGTTTAGCGGAAAAGCGAAAAAATCAAGGTAAAACGTGGAGCACGAAGTTAAAATGACGGCACTTTCGACATTTTGACAGTCGATTACTGACTGGCCATCAAGAATGATCAACACACGTGTGCTACTTTGAAGCTAATCTTGTCCGACTCCATTGACGGCATCGCTGGCAATTCAATGGAAAAGAAAACATTTTCGAAGCAAAACGGTCCAGAAAATTCTGAACGAGAAAATAACCAGAATTAGTTTGCAAACCCTGTCAGGAAATAAATGTTGTCAGATTCCGAAGGGACGTCAGTAAGCGTTTGTAGCCAGAAGAACAGAAGTCTGAAATTTGCCGGAAAACATTCCAGCTTAAAACAAGGGGGATATAACGAACCCGACTGTTGGAAGGTGTTTTATTTGTGCGCATGTTTTGGAGTTGGAAAATCTAAGCCGTTATATGGCTAGTTTGTTGCTGATCACTTTCGGAACTAGGACTAGACAAATTTTGTTCGGCGGAACGTTTACAAAATTGTTCATGTCGACATAAAGAATAGTGGAGTGGTGAATGCTCGTTACCAGTTTATGAAAGACTGACATGATAGGTTCATATACAGGGGTTTTGAATACATTCCTTGGGACTGATGTCCTTGTCTGAATTCTTCAGAATTCCAGTATTTTTGACAAGTTGTTTACCTTCATATTTCGACTACTTACGTATAAAAAACTAAAATGGATGATGCGACGGGATTTCTTATTATAAAGGCTTTTAGCCAGAGTTGGAAATAGATCCCAGAATTGGGCTGTATAACGCAACCACGAGGTACATTGAAAGACGTGTGATGAACGAACCTGAGCGAAAACCACTTAGTAATTATATCTTCTTGCAAACGATCAGAGTCCGGTGTTTTCGAAGTGAATCTTACATTCTTGAGCATCTTTTCGTCCACTGTTTCGTGTTGTCAGCGTCCACAAAACTGCAACACTGCCTGTGTCAATTGCAGTCACAAACAATATGAAGGATAAAAGATAAAAATAAAAAAATCCAGTTGTAAGGACGAAAAAACAAAGTTTACTGACAAACGATAAACCGGTGACCTTGGTAAGCTTAGCCCAGTGAAGCCTCTTATAAATCAACCAAAAATTTTGCTTTAGCACAAAAGTTATTTCTACTGGTCCGTCACCTGTCGTAGAGGGAATTAACGATCATAAGAACAAAATTATCACGAAGGGGAAATTTATCTACCGGCTTTTCGAATATTTTAACCAGTGAAGCAATTCAATGTGAACTTTGGCAAGGGTTCACATGGATCGCATCATATCAGTTACTCTTGAACACAAACAAAACAATTAAACACCGTTACGTAGATAAGATGACCCATAAGTCTCGTAGAAATGAGACAAAACTAAGTGAAATGAACGAGGAGAATAGACATCATGTGCGCAACTCCCGTTCCGGCCTGTATTCGACAGAACAGATAAGAAAATGTACATTCGTGACACACCCCTGTAAACTGTAAACCGACGATCAAAATCAGTCTCCATTTGTTATTGATAAGCTTCAGGCCTTTTAGTGAAACGTTACTTGGGCATGTAAAAATTTGAATCATCTACCGTTTAGGTATTTGTAAATATTGCGTTATTTTTTCAATCATTTCACCCATTTGTGCGACTTCGTGCCCACCAAACGTGCTCACAAATCACAATCTCGGAAGCAGCTTAATTAAGCGTTACAAGGAAACGAGTATAGCAAAGAAATTTGACTGGGTTTGGCGAAAGCTACCAGAAGCGCGGCAGTATTTGCTAGGAAATCACGTTGCTTACTGTTTCTGAACTTCCACTGTCGAAGAATTCTATATGTTGCAACATGAATGTATCTCGCTCACGTGTGGTTTAATAAATCCAGAACTGTAGGGTGAGGCCACGAGCTGTTGCCAAATGCGCAAGACCGCCTTGTTCCTGTCCGACGAGTCATGTGACCATGAGGTTGCATTATACTTGGGGAACAGGATTGTTTACTAATCCTCTCTGCACCAGCGAAAGACCTGAACGATTTAAGTCCATAAATCAGTACAGGGAACGAACCGTTCTGTCTGATTCTGGAATAAGGAAATAGTATTCCGGTTTTGTGACAAGCTTATAGGGAGAGCAGGGGCGTTGCTTGTACTGAAGACTGAAGAAGCTTTTACCTGAGCAGACATATATAAATCGTTTGATTATGACAGCTAAACGAAGCGGTCTTGCTGTTCGGGCAGAGGCCATTTTGATCGGTCTCGCCTGATTAAGCTTGGTGGGACTGAACTAGAATCATCATGACTGGCTGAAGTGGCTGCAGCTAGTGTCCATGATGAGCAGATTTCAACACAAAATTTACATTGTCCATGCAAGTTACCGGTCATTCTTTCAAGCGTGTAAGTCTAGCTGTTACTAGTTCGTCCGAAGGGCATTGCTGATGCCAGGTCATTCAGTTCGGGCACCTCCAAAAAGAATGTAGCAAGTACCAAAGTATGCGAGCATAATTTAGCGGAAAGCTCACGTGTTTCATATTCATCGTGCGAAAACTAAAATCCTGTGGGACCAAGATATATAATTTGGCATTTTCGAACGATTCTTTATGCAATATCAACATACAATTTGCTTTTGAAAATCGGGAAATCTTTAAACAGCTCTTTCATCGTTGTTGGAAATCATCAGAATCGCATAACGGTCATGACAGCACGGGGACTCTAACCGTAAAAAATCAAGTCGTCTCCTATTGCTGGAAACTGATTGCAGCTCTTAAGTAGTAGAGCTCGGTAATTTGCAGGGTAATACCTTCCCCTCCGCCAGATAAATTCATTCGCAATTTGAGGATGTTCATCTGGTGCGCAATAATCTGCGGCCTACAAAATCCAGTCACGGATGTGGACGCTATATGAGGTATTGTTAATTTTTGATGAACCGCGGAGAATCATCCCGGCCAACGTAATAGTTAAGGTGCTGGACTCATAATCATTCGGTCCGGATTCGCGAAGCAATCAAGACGCGATATATATATATATATATATATAATATGCTAATGATTCTCAACAAGGATGAAGTAGCCGAATAGTGCTTTTTAAAAACAATTTGGATGTTGAAACCGCATGATAAATCACGGAAAAAATTCTAATACACTTGTTCCAAACTTACCGCTGGCTGTGAGGTCATCCTTTCTAAAAGTTATCCACGGCAGCCTAAAAATCAAGTAATACCATTTTCCACAAACAAAACCATGACATCACATTTTTCGGGTTATATTCCGTCCCACTTTTCGCTATCTGGCGGGAGTAAGTTGTCGACAAAAAGATCAATATCCGACAACCTCAAGTCACCACATTGTCCTAAAATGGTCAAAGGTTTATTGTGTATCTTACACATTGCAGCTTGTACTTTTTATATTTGCCAGTCCTCGGACGGACCTGTAGCTAGTCGGCAAAGCTCCATTTACTTTAGATCTTCAAAAGACGCTCAAGTCAAAATGCATAAAATCATGCTTTATTAGTGATAACTTATAGTGGATACAGGACCAACGCATACATGTCTGTGCCTATTTGACTGTCATCTCTTTCTTCGAGTTTCGAATCACTCCCCGATTCAGCGACTTTATTTCTTTTTCAGCATGGCATGGTTAAAATTACTCTCGGTGGTTGTTTGACCTGACTGAATATACAGTTCACCCGATTTAGCTCCCAACCCACATATATTTTTGCAAGTGAGTCATTACCGTACATCACGTGGCTTCTGGCAGTCTTGGAGCTAAGGTGATCTCATTCTAACTATGCTCAGGGTCATCCTCATGGTCTGGCACAACCAGACTGGTTGTGCACGAATGTATCGAACTGCGATTTGTCGATTAAGACAACTGAAAACCAATGGAATGATATGGTTCGCCGCTAGCCCACGACATGAGCATAGCAACTAGTCACTGATTTTAATACATATCACGACACAAATGAATTTGAAAATCAGAAACTGACAATAATTTGGGATATGTACATTATCAAGTGTTGATAAGGAGTTGTGTGAATAACAATTACAGAAGGTTTGCTTTTTTAAACACTTCTTACTAATTTCCACAGTAAGAAAACTGGTCTTGATCGCTTTCTGATGTTGTGTATGACACTCAAAACTCTCCTACCATAAACTTTGCTCATTCCCCGGTGTAAGTCGGTTGCGTAACCATAAACGAACTAAACGTAAAGTACTTCTTTAGCTCTCTGTGGTGAACCTTCGCATCCGTGCGTATGAAATTGCACGGAAATGCATTGAATCGTCTACCGAATGAGATTAGTCGGGACAAAGTATAAGGACGGTTAACGGATCTACGGAGAAAATGCAGATAACATGTTACTAAGGGCTGAAAAGGGTGCAGGCATAGTTATTCTTAGAGAGACCCAGTATTCACCAAAAGTGGAGTCCATTTTCATTGATTCAAGAACTCGAAAAATGTGATGACTGAAAAGTAAACGACATGGAAAACGGTGAAATTCTCCTCCGATATTCTATGACATTTGAAACAAAGAGGCCTCATAGAGTTGACAACAGTGAGAAAAAATCCATTCATAGAGTACGTGGTCTGCTCAGAAAGCAAAAAAATAAAGCTTCTTTGATGTCTATTGTTGATGTATACAGTGTGCCTTACCTCACTGCCGCAAAGTGAATGACAAATTTGCTGAAACCAGTTACATGAAAAAAGGAAAGACGATCACAAACATGTGGTTTGAACTAGAGTTTGTGTTAATGTTCAATAGTGGCGCGTGCATGCTAATGGCAGGCCCGCCCATGGACGATCTGGAACCATTAGTGTACTTCCGTGCATGCAGGGTCTGGCCTGAACTCAATCACGAAAATTATTCCCAAAATGACGGCGTAGCCAGTTGGTCTCATCTCGTTCCTCAAATAGCCTACATTTTAATGGCAGTGTTATGGATAGTGATCCATTTGAATCGTCAATCTAAGGTTTTATTTATGCAGATGATAGGTAAAGTATATTTTGTTAGTTACTAAATTAGTTCACCCTAACCTATGTAAATCGAACACACTGTGGACGTAGCAAAACAGTGATATAACATTTCTGCAAGTGTCAGTGAGGCGCCAAATAGCTGATCCATTTTGGTGATCGACACATAAGTGCTTTGTGGAATGGGAAACATATCCATCCAATGGTTTTGCTTTTCAACACGCACAAAACGAACCTACTCAAATGCCTTTCAATGTGGGCAAACAGAATGCGCACAGAAGATGCGGTGGGGATGGAGTAAGCAAAATTGTAATTAAAAAAAGGTTACCAAAGTGTGATAATTTGTGAAGTAACTCAGAGAAGGGCGGATTCGCAGTAGGACAATGGCGGAGAAAGCGCCGGAATATATTTGTTTACCGTTCAGTGGCTTTTCCTACTCTGTGTAAGGTCCGTACTTATTACTCAAGGTCGACCAATTACGACGTCTCGAAAACGAAAACACACACGATTCGGCTTTGCACCCTTCATATTTACGCTCAGAAAGCAGCTAATAGTAGCTCTGCAGCTTTCCTAAAGTAAGCCTTAATCTAGACGACAATGGGAACAATGCAGTTTTGAGATTTCGGGTTTAAGCATTCATAACTACAAATCTCTTTTTCACCAACATTTTGGATAACTGACCCGGTCTGTAAACGTTTTTAAAGTACCATGATGTGGTGACCTGATTACGAATCACTGAAAGCCAAATTGCGCGCTATTATCTGTCTTCTGACTTCGCTTACAGTGAGTGGTCTGACAGCTACGAGATTGTTTTGCAATTATACTGTATGCATAATTAACACGAATGTACGTTTAAAATGAGAACAGTAAGTTGAAAATGGATGATTGGCTGATCAAGTAGTAATACCTTTCAGATCGCCACTTTGAAGTAATATCACTCAGTAATCTCGATAACTCACTGAGTGTTGTTTCATTCATTTACGAAGATTTTTCGTAAACAAGCACTGTTTATTCAAAACCGCCTAATTCAAACAATTAGGTGGCCAGAAAAATGGTTCTGAACCATACACATCGTTAGATTGCTGCTTTTAGTTTTTTTTTTGACAAATGTTTTCCGTGCTCTGATATGCACTTGTTTTGATCTCTGTTTGGTGACAGGGTCAACTGAACAGCAAAGTAAACAACTGATAGCTAGTGAGGGAAGTTTGATCAATAAATAAGGTGAACACGGAGATGTCTAAGTCAGCTGAAGTCAATTACGTGCTCCGTGAGTATCTATAATTGAATATCCAATGAATGCTGATTTGGTGTCTTCCAACTCCCTGATCCAACAACCGCAGAAAGTCGTAAGTATGTATAACAACATCTAGTGATGATTTTGTATTAAGAGGCACGTTACCCCAACCGGTTCACCAACGCGTTCTGGTTTTTGTTGCAACCTAGTAGCTGCGAAACACGATGACAGAGGAGTCGCCCAATTATTAATCAGCCCATCTTAACCACCCACACTTAGTCTCTTTTATGATTGAGCTCGGTGACAGATTACTCTAGGCTAAATGTGAGTTGCTATGATATCCTATACAAAAATACCACGTTGATACTGGTGTCTTTGCAACGGCAGTTGTTGCATGTTTCCTGTCTGCAGCGGCCATGTTTTGAGCTGTATTACAAAAAAGACCCTGTCAATGTAATGAAAATGTGATCTTTCGACTGTACCGACTTGCTGTAAAAACGCCGAAGATGACTCAGTTTGGTAACTATCAATCAAATCTTTTGTTTGCTTGAAGCTTTATCCTTTCAAATGTGGAATGATGAGACGTGAATTCGCAAGTACAAGTACTCATTCACTTTACCCAAATTCTCTTCTCAGAAGTCTTCGTACCTCGGCTGATTCAGTCTTATTGCAGCACGTTAAACTTTAGATAGCTACGGAGTAGTCCTTCATTCAAAAAGATCACGTTATCGCCGTTATGCAAATCAGACAGACGAGCTTTTATCATTTACTTCCTTTATTAATGAAATAACAGTGTACACCGTTTTTCAGGAAGGTGGCCAAGGTCAACAGAGGGCTGCCAAGTGGGAAATTTGACTGGCGGTGAGAGGACTTGAACTCGAGACCTTCACTTCCAAAGGCCACGACCTTACCCGATTGGCCACCGCCGGCAAGTCTGGACGCTGCTATTCACTCATGAAGATATTGGGATTTCCATTAAAACCTCAGTAGCAAATTTGGACAGGAATGATGAATAAAAGCGAACCATGTGAATACCGCTTTTTGTGGCTGAATCGGGCAAGGGATCCCCCAGTCAATAAATCAACCTGGTCTACACAAATACAGAACCTTGAAAAAATGACGTTAAGTTCCAGGGTAAACTTAAAAATGAGAAATATCTACATAGCATCTTTCGGTTAACTTAATCGACTGCAACTTTCAGATTGGAAAAAATAGAGCTCATGGGTTTACGGAACGTGTCAAGACTGGATTGGACATCTGCCCAATTTCTACTCGTATTCTGTTAGTAAGCACTGAGTAACTGATGGAGAATAACATCTCCGGGAAGTTTGATTGCAAAGCTCATCAAACTATTTTTTGTGGTTTTCACGGTAAGGCCTTCCACTTTTGGAACTCAGCAAAATCGCCCATCCTTGAAAGCGTTTAGTTATTCACTCATTTTCACAGGCCGAACTTGCCGGATTTGTTAACTCCAATGTCATAACCTCGCTAAGTTCATGAAAAAAGCGATGATATTCTATTTGGAGCAGCAGCCTTTGGCCTTTTCAGAGAAACTTTCTTTCTAGTGATCTGTTCTCTTTTACTGAGGATTGATATTCAGCGCTTTGGTTCATTTTCGCAAGTTTAATGGAGAGATTCACTATGAAACTGTTCCCCAGTATGTTTTGTCCAAGACTTAATCAGACATTACTTAGGTTGATTCAGTATGCTGTCGAATGTCGTGGTCATCACATCTGCAATCACTTTCTGTCGGGTTGCACTCTACATGGACTACTAAAATAGTAGCAACTGAATAGTTTTCGTTGATGGCTACATTGAATAGGTTGCGTATATTCTCGGCAAAGTATCTAATAGTTTCAGTTTTCGTCCTCTGCCCGTTTTGAAGATGTCAGGTCTGCAGTTGTTCAGTGCGCTACAGCTTCCATGAAAACGTAGGTGTAAAATGGATATCAGACATTTCCAAATGAATTCAATTCTGGACACTGATCAAGGAAGTTTATAATTGTGGTATATTGGATACATTGAAAATGGAGTTTGTAAGCGCTATTTGGTTGGAAACCTAAATACCAAGAGTAGGTAATCTGTAATTCAAAAATAAACTACCCCACTAAACGACTGAATTCATGGTACATGAGTCCTTTAAACAGATGACAGAAGTCTTTAAAACTAAACATTAAAACCCGGCTTTTACAACCCGTACGTTGTACGCCGTGTACAATGGTGAAATCGACATTTTGAATTGTTCAACTATATCTTAAAGACTAAGAATAATCAACCAAATGTTTCCGTTGGAGTACTATATTCACTTATGATATTCTTCGTTCTCACTTTTCTTGCTAACCATTAATGAACATTTCTTCCCGTCAGATCATTTGCCTGCATCTTGAATGATAAGAAATTCTCATCGGGCCCAGCCATTCGAGATTTCTGTTCCCCATAGCTTGGTCGCATTGCGCAACGGACTTAGTTGAGTCTAGGTTAATGGATAATTACTGACCAAATCACATTGTTGCGAATGGATTAACTGAAAATATATTCAACTCTATTGAACTATGAGTGAAGCTCACTGAAGTTCACGTAAGTTTTAGCTATTTTTTGAAGAACTTTACACGAGCGCAGTCGTGCCCATAGGACTGCTGGGACCGTCTTTTGAGTACAAGCATATCAGCTCAGTGTTTTCAAAAAACACCCTTTCATAAATGACCAGTATGCCGAAATCTAAATGCTTTGGTCATTTTGTATTGCACGCCATTTACTATCCGAATACAACGTTTTCCAAACTAGGAATAGTCGACCCTCGTAAACCATTGTCTGAAATGAAGCGCAAACTGGTAAGCCACTTAACTTCAGGCCAAGAGCGAGCATTTTGTGAGTGAACTTTCTCCGGTGAAACAGATTCAGTGAACAAATTACTTTTTGTCGAAACATCAGATGTCAAACATTTTTCAATCAGAGGGCGAAGGTCAACGGATCAATAATTGCTTACTAGGGCTGAAGATTTCCTGGGTGACTGAATGCCCGTAGTGGAGTTTCAAACTTTCCCTTCCAGAGAACGATACAATATTTATGTGATCCCTTGTGATAGGAACACGTCTTCGTGATTTTCGTATTCAAGGCCGTTTATATAATGTTTTCGTGATGCGTTAACAACCACCGGAAGGATAATGCTTGACCGGTAACCACCTCCATCTTCCAACACACACAAAATGCATGTGGCTTAAAATGGATTTCGCAAACAACAAAGCTTACTTAGTGAGCTTTAAACGATCCGACTTGTTAAGATGTTTGTGAAATGACCGGGGTTAACAACAGTTCTAATGTCTCCAAGTAGCAGTTTCTTCAGCTGTGGTTTTGCCGTTGGATCGAACATTTTCACTAAGTCCTGAACGTGGAAATCGCAACTTGCATTGGTCCTGTTGGGCTTACATTTTCAAATCCAGTCGGATGTTTGAGAAAAATAGATTACATACAAACAGTGTGGTACGTCAAAAGTAATCTAGCCAGTACAAAGAAGTCACGTGAAATTCCGGATAACTGATAGTTACGGACACAATCAAAATGAGCTAATCAGTACGAAGCGCTATGCACAAAATGAGAGTGTATGATGAACACCAACGGTAACAATGATGAGAATCATGGAGAAAATCCGTCGCGACGGGATTTGAACCTGAGTGCACAAGCTAAATGAAAGCATTTTGGTAAATCTGGAACAAAAGGACTGTTCATGTTTTGATCCAAAGCATAATTTGTAAATGAGCGATACTTGTATGGATTTATCAGTCTATAAAAGTCATGAGTTTTAGATTCCTCAAAAACGTTTAATTATGGGCTGATTAGCCAGACAAAACAGATTTGATATGACGCCAAAGTGCGTAATTATTGAATATCATAATTGCTTCTGACAGGCAACTAGGAACTCACTAATCCGGTCAAGACTATTCAGTCCAAACGTTATCGAATTTATTTCATTTTTGAACAAACGGAGTAAACTCAGTGTTGCGTCCTCTCAACACAAATATCAAAATCAGCGTAAATAAAATCCATTTCGTCGACAGACTATCGTGGTCTAACGAACGACGTGACATGAAAAGAAGCCCACAGGAGAGACTCACCGCTTACAACCAGGTTATTTCATGGATATTGATTCTAGCCAATAATTAATAGCTCAGTTGTGGGCGTGTCACCGTAAGTTTGCCAGCCAGTTTTCTACTAAAAGGAAAAATCGTATCACGGGATTGAGTCATGAGGAATAATCGAACATGCCAAGGATTTGACTGGAAACGGGTAACCACGTGTAGCTTATTTCAGCTTACGGGCAGTGAGAAAAAACTTACCCCGGAAAGGAAGGCACAAACGTGTAAGTTCAACAATTCTTACGCGGACAACTTGGTGGTAACAAGTCTAACGAATTATTTAGGGCAAACATTTGTAGAGGATAGAACAAAAAAACTTTTACAATGCAAGTATACGCAAAATTACACGAAATTTTTATGCAGATGCAGCTAAGATTAAACATTTGGTCACATTACCGCATACGGATTAACACCCAGCCATCCATTTATTTTATGCTAACTTTCTAAATCTATAATTTTCCTACTACAAACACTGTACTAGGTTAACAAAGCGAAATTTTTAATTGATCCAACTGCGTGAGCTCTTCTAAATCAGTGAGGTTTAAACATACCTATGAAAACAACTCCTGCGCTTCTACCCATTGTGTTGTGCCGTCTGTAATGCGGGGCCGCGTTGAATAGTGTTCAGATATTTTACCTTAATGGCAGTGATTACCGGATTAAATTGATCGCGCCCGTGCCACCCGTCACAGTGAACTTTCGTAGTTTGACTGGCAAAACAGTACTTTCATGTAAATCAGTCAGCATTCGAAAAATATTTGGTGTAGTCTCCTAGCTCAAATGATACAGCAGAAGTAAGAAAAATGCGTAGGTTGAGCCCAGGAGCGGATTCCAGCCTGGCCGAAATCGAAAGCCCTGTGTAGTGGGATCAATTCTACACTTATAATGTATGACAAGCAACCCTCCAAATCGAAGTGTACAGATCAAATTTAGCAGAAAAAGACGTGAAAGGCTTTGTGACGGTAGCTGAGAGAGGTTTCCCGAATAAAGCACATGGGAGACGGACTGGCTGCTCGATGAAACTCACAGAATGTCATAGTAGAGTGCTCTCGGAGATTAACCGATGCAACAGGACCGCGGTCAGAGTAGCTGCAGCGATTAGTGAATGTGTGGCGTGCAGCATAATCTGAATGTGCGGAAGTCAAGAGAGTTTACAAAACGACTTCGGTGAAGCTTTTGGATGTATATGAACCACCCATTGAGGATAATTTTTGCATGGCTTTTGTTTGTTCAAACTCCTATGAGTATGTTACTTATTTTTGGGTTTTTAACTTCAGTTAACCTTGAATGTCCATCTTTCTTCTCTTTAGCAGGTGCTAGGTGCGTCTGCGTGTATAACATAGCAGACTTAATCAGTCTTTCTCTTCGAACTGCATCCGACTTGATCGGGACTGACCGCAAGTACCTTATGCCGTAATAGACATTCGTAAAATAACTACTAACTATGCAAGTACCATCGCTTTCGTTGGGCAGCTTAGTTAGCAAAAGAGGGCATATGTGTTGTCATCTTGTTTTCACTGAAGAATAGTATTCGTAATCAAGTAATACAAAACCTTCTGCATGTGATGCTTCCCCCCAGGACACATAAGGCATGACTCAACACAATTAAGAGAACACTCGGGAACAATTCATGTCAGCTTATCTATCTCCACATCTTTACAGCCACGTGAAAGCTTCTTAGGTCTCTTTGTTTGAAACGGAACTGCTAATGATAGCCCTTTCAATAACACTGAGTCGGTATAATAAATTCAACGGATGATCCATCCTGCGCAATAGTGGAATTCTCATCTCACTTCAAATCACTTAAGTGCTCAAGTTTCTAAAAATTGTTGGTAATAAACATCTCTAGTACAATGGCAGCCCGGCCAAACTGAACAGCTTTAGCCATTCGTCTGCGGAAACGTTATCACCCAACACAATTTCTGCTTGACTGTCTTTCCAGTGGAAATCCACAATTTCGGAAAAGATAGCCTACTCTTTGCGCTATTCGAACTATGATCAAAGCAGTCGACAAACCTAGTAGTCCAGGAAACACAAGTTGACGGGAAAACTTGTTTTCGGTGAATATTACTAATGCCATTACATCGCAAAATACTGGGGGAAATTTTAAGGCGTAAGATTAGTTCGATAAAAATTTGAATGGAAAAGGGATTGGTGGTATTCGATGTATAATCCGAAAACGGATGAATTTTCCGTGTCATTTATTGTCTGATTTTGGATTTGTGGTTACAATTCAGCAACCCTGAACCTCCATCCACCCCAAGGCAAAACCCTTGACCAAAGAATAAATGACAAGCCACGTTCATCTTTTTTGGATAGTTCATACAGCATCACCAATCCTGTATTTTTATCTGACTAATGTAATGTGTGATATTTTTTCTTAGTGTACCGTGATAGAAAGGTACCAGTTTGTTCGCCAACTTATGTTTTCTCAATGCGCTCAATGGGAATTTTCAAACAACTGAAACAGAACTATGCTGTTCCTCATAAACAAAAAGTCGGTCATTATGGTGCCATTTCAGGCTCCCGAGACTTGCGGTCTTTGTGTCCTATTCCTAAATCAATAGATCTCAGTCGCCAATCTTGATGATTTTCTTTGGTTGTCTGCATAAATCTGATATCGTTCAATTAAGCAAGAATGAATAACTGGTTTGTGGCCGGTCAAGTGACTGTCGTCGATTTTCCCCTTTAATGAAGGGCTCATATTAGGTCAGTTCAAGTCACTGCCCATTAACTGATTGCCTCCAGTCTCTCGGGCGCATTGGCTCTTGTTTGGCTGTCATTTCGAGTAGAACACGCCCTCGGTTCAGACTATTCTAGGAAAATCAGACGAGTTTCACGTTGTTCCCAGTCTTGGGCGAATGGCGGACACCGATTTTGATCTCGAACTTGCGTTTGATCAGCGTCACGTTCCAGGAGTTATCGGCTTGATGTCAGCCTCGCCTGATTTGCGGATATCGTCCCCGAAAATCAAATTCCCCAAGACTAAACCCAAATAACCAAGTACAAACACTTCGTTAGAATTATTTCATTTCATAGCTAACTTTTACGTTTAGCTTAGATTGATCGAAAGGACAAATCCCAGTCTTCTGCCTTCGTCCCTTCTTATTCCGGTCAACCCGATTAGGTTCCCATGGTAACATAATGGGCGCACTGTACAAGCAAATACTTAACTCCAACATTTTGCTTCTAAAACTCAAAGCAATTATTCACAACCTGTGTTGAATCCTCCTGAATTGCTCTTATTTGTGATTCTCTTCACTCACGTAATCTCAGGTGGAAAGATAAGGATCGTGGCAGTCATATCGTATCATGGTGGTAAGGTTGCACTGCCAGTTGGTCTAAATAATCGCAGACCCATACAAATATATACGCAAATACACATACAAAATGTTTCCGATAATAAAGAGAAAAACATTTTATTCCAGTAACTGCAGGCAGATTACAGGCAGATCGACAACGAAACTTCCCTCCAAACTGTAAAGATGTTTTCTCCTTGATCATTTCAATCGAGCTGTAGTTCGAAATATCTGTATCAATGGACAAGCAAATGTCTTAGTGACCTCACAATTTTCCGTTTGCCTTGTCTCTTCATTTCATTGCAAAATGTGTTTAATACGGATACTCTGAGACTGCGTTTGCTCTTAACGGGGCGATTTATTCCACCTACGTTTAGTCCGCAAAACGGGAAACGGGACCGGCGGATGGTAGTTTAGGAAGCCGGGAATTTTTCCAAACATTAACGAATCACCCGGTGATCTAAAAAAAGATCTAAGCAGGAAAAAGTAGAAAAAACGGTCGGTCTTTTCAAGAAAAAATGCAAATAAGCTAATGTGCTGACACGGGATTTCTTGCACCACGCATCTTTGGTCATTTACTTTTTTCACATCTCGCCTGGCAACAGGGCAGTCAAAAAGTAAATTAAATTTTAATGAAAAACCATCTGTCGATTCCTATTTGTCGCTGATTTGCACATTTGCATCTGCCGTTAGTTCTTAACTTTTTCGGTGTCATATTTGTGTAAGTATGTCGAAAAAGACTTACCAAATAAAAGTTTTTTATAGGAGGTTCGGAACAGTGCGATCGTCATTTCCAATCTGAAGTTAGCAATAAGTTTGTGCATGTGCGTCTAATAAGCGACAAGACAGTCTGACGTTGAGTTCACGAACTCGGTGCTAAGACTAAGAATAAAGTCAGAAAGATAAAAAATGATTCATCTGACCATCTAAAGTTCAACTTATTCCTTTCTATCGATCGCGAATGATTACTTTTCCTTTGGCCTTATGGATTTCACTTCTACGCTAATCAACAGCACTTCAGTGTGGAAAGATTAGAAAAGTAAATCAACTTTAATTGTTTGCAAACTGGAACAATTTCTAAGGATGCGTTATATTTTACGTTTTCTTACTGATTCATTATCTCTTCCTCTTTTCTTGTCCACCTACTTGAATGAAATAACAGTGCGCATTCGTTAAGGCGAGAGATCGGAAGCAACGCAGGACTGCCAATCGGGCATGTTGACCGGCTATGAAAGGATTCGAACCGGTATCATCAGGTCAAAACGCCACGACCTTATCGGCTTCAACCCTGCCAGTCAAGTGCTTGCAGAATAAAACAAATTGATGCACCGGAAACGTTGATGAGCAGAACGGGAACCATTCACATGTGTTCATTGAATTATGAATCCACTTAACTGGCTATCTCAATTTATTTACTGTTGGTAGGAATCAACTGCCAGCTAATCAACCAATTATCAACTCCTTCACAATCCCTTGAAAATTACCACTGAGCACATTGAGAAAACACAAGTTGGCGAACAAGCTCGTTTTCAGTGATTCGCACTCAATGCATCTAAATCAGCATACATATTATATTTGACAAAATACTTTTCACTATAGGAAGGATTGGATTAGTAATTTACATTATGGAGGGGGAGGGATTTGTGGTGTTAATGTGTTTTGTTGTCTAGGGTTTTATATTGGGGAGGAGGGTGGCAAGGAGTTGAAGCGGCAACACCAAATTGTAGTTTTGAGACCAAAGTGGAGGGCTGTTGAGACGGATTGCGAAGCTTCGCGTTGCTCGAAGAGCGACACTTTGCCAACTGATTGTTGACTTGACCTTTACAGGGTCGGAAGCTTGCGGTCACATTCACGGTAGTGGGTTAGTCTGTGTATGTGAACCACTTGCGCTATTAGTACTTACTGTTTGCACGTGCTAACCTTGCCGGGTGGGTGTCACGGATGTTAAGCAAGCGCTGGTTCGTGCGGACGATGTACATTGTCCCCACAGGAATGTGAGATGGAATAGATTACAAACGAGGGCTGCAGATCAGGGACTTTGTCTTTCAACCATAATGCACACGGGAGCAGGATTTGAGACGGTAATACGAAGCTGGCTGCGCTAAGAATGTCTTTATTGTAGCATAGTCAGTCTTCGTCGTGCTATTTTGCTGCGTGTCTAGACCTTTGAATGGAGATATATAGATTCACCGGCTTTCTCTCCAGCCGTCCCTCTAGGAAGCTTCCTGGTTTGTCTCCAACATTACTTTGTCGGATTATCTCATTGGGAACCACTTTCAGTGATACGCTTTGAGCGCGTCTGGCAGGTTTCAGATTCAAGAGTATCTTCTGTGCATATTTCATTTTGCTTGGCATCTAATTCTATTATTCCTTTCATTAAGAGGTACAAGCTGTGGAAGTTGATGTATTGCCCATTCCAGTGTGGATTTCCTGTGTCTGATCGCGAATTGAGCCGTCTTTCGACGACTTTAGTCGTCTCTAAGCACTGAGCTATTTCACGTTTAGATCATCTCTGTTGTGAATTTCACATTTGGCCGTGAGCCGAGTTGAACCATTCAAGCAGTTGTTAGGTTTTAGTCGAGGGGGTTTGCAGTACAAAGATGTGATCAGCTAACGTTGTATAAGTAGAGCATTGTATATGAGACTCGGTGGTTCACGTTCGCTTTGCCATGAAGATGTCAGCAATTAACACCAATCCTCTTCCCACCATGATTATGTTAAATAGAATAATCCATCCTTCCTATTAGTGAAAATATTTTATCAAGATATATATAGTGATGTAATGGCATGAGTACGAATCACTGAAAACGAGCTTGTTCGCCAACTTGTGTTTCCTTCACAATCGTCATCATTTATTCAGACCTTACAATGCGATGCTTTCACGCAAAAAGGACTCGCACTATGTTTTGTCCTTAAACAGTATTTAAGCTTGTTAGCGGAATAAATTCACCAAAAATGACACAAAAATATTCACTAGTGTGCAAAGCTGCTCCGAGCAAATTACTCGGCCCGATATCTCGTTGTTTGTAATGCTTGTGCATGATGGAGAAGGAATTTCTTTCACCGGTCTTAGTCGATAATTCAGGTGGCACTCTCGACATTCCGCAATGGTCCATTTTGAAAATGAATGGTCTGTTGTCGTTTCACGTCGATTTTGATGGTGGGATGTCATTAGAGTGAATTACTCTCATAGGTTTTGGGTAACTAATAAAAATATAAACGCTATAACAATCCCAAATGCTTTGACAGGGAGATCCTAGGGAGACGAAAATACAGTCTCTTAGTTCGAAATCGGTCGTACATATAAGGCTTCTTTAATGAATAATCACATGGGAAAAATACAATGGTTTATGCAACCCGTCGTTAGGAACTGTTTTTGCCCAACTTATTGACTGCTTCAAGTCATACCAGACCACAAAAGGTTAATATATTCTATACCTGGGCATCGGATATGACCAGTCAATGACTGGGAACAATAAATTTTCGTTTTTTTGACAACCTCGGGTAAAGATGGCCCAATTTACGGTTTGCCGTCATTTGTGTTGACCTTGGTTTCCCGCGTCGAATTGCTATTTTCCACATTTATAGATATTGTTTTCATGATAAACCCTAACCTAGCACTTCACTCTTTCTATCAAGTGTCTCCACATCTATCAGAATGCATTCAGGTGGCAACAAGTGCAATCGCGAAGGCTCCGATCGTCATGACTTTGAATCTACCTCAAAAACCGACGATCGTCGTCCTCCATTTTCCAAGACGCGCCATAGCACGAAAACTCTAAAATATTACCGGAGAAGACCAGGATCAAGCGACATCTGTAAGCAAACTATTCTATCACCGGAACAAAACTTCATCCGTTCTTTAAAAATGTACACACACACTAACGCACAGGAACACACATGAATCATTACATTGCAAGCAACGTGTCTACGAGTTTTATTAAGGCTGTTAAATTCCCGTCGATAACTGGTCGCCTAAATTTGCGCTCATCACGCAACCTTATTTTGTTTGCCTTTTATTTTTTCTTATCAAAGCCGAGCCGGTGACGACAGACGTTTCCACTCCACCGGGCAATCTGATATTTTAGTTCTTCCGTCAAACACTGAGTGGTCACAATGCCGAGCTCGACCTGGTTTTCGGAACCTCATTTTGTGCATGAGCGTTTCACTCTTAACGAGCACCTAAATAGGCTCAGTACCCACACGCATGTTACAAATTAAAACCCGTTTTTGTCAGCGCAAGCCAAACGAAACGCTTTAGAAACTGCACGTGAATCGATATGGCCATGGGGTACATTTTACATTTGAAATGTCGTGGAAAATAGTTTCTTCATCGTGAATGATCTAATGTGGATAACACAACGTTATTCGTAGAGGGTTTTTGCGTATTACATACACAAGCAACGCTGTGTTATTGACATCATGTCATTCACAATAAAAAAAACCAGCACATGATGCACTGTTTACGTCATTCAACTAGTATGCTCATTATGAGAGATTTCCGAACGAATCCATTAACTTGGCAAAAACGGAAAATATTAACCATTGTTTTTCCCCAAATTGGATTGAAACGCAGTCTGCAGTTACGGTTTCCACAGGCCGAAGGGATTTTGTCATACTCCCTGGTTATACGAAACTAACCAGCAAGTCATCAAACACGTCTACCGAAAATGATCTTGGTAGCAAGAAATCACGATGCGTATTTGTATACCCAGGCAGAAAGATTTCCGCTACACCCAAATACCGACTAGGTTGCATAGACAAAAATAAATGTAATGGGTTGGGGTGATTCTCCATCTGCCCAGTGCCAAACTAGTATATTACGTTCCTTCCTCAGAGTGGGCGAATCACTGTAATGTGAATAAATAAATCTGTATGCTCGCAGATGACCCTAAAATAAGAGCAGCGTTTGTTACATTCAGCCAAAATGATGCTCGCGCATGTGTACGTTCGACATTTAGTCCTAGAACATCCATGATATCGGCAAGTTTTCTTCTTAGCTGAAGTAGAAATTGCAGAACAAATAAACCGGAAGTTCGCATCTCCCATTTCCAAAGTCTTGCAGGCATGTTCGAACACTCCTTATGATTGCATTAATAAGAGCCAACCCAAAAAGTCGATATGCCAAATGCACTCAGATGGGAGAAGATGGAGAAGACGTCATAAAGAGACTAAAATTCGAAGCTGTGTGACGGCTTGCATGCCTCCATGACCCACCCAGCTAAACAGAATGGCTTATCTCAATCTAAAGATCTAGTCAGGCCTGAAAGGTCAGTGGGTAGAGGCCCGAAGATGCGTAACTCCTGGTGCTTCAGGTTTAAAGCCGATTTGATCTGGCACCTCGGTGGCAAAATTGAGTAGTCAGTTAATTGATGCAAGAGGATCCTCCATTCAGCCGCACCCCGCTGCCCTGCGCATAAGTTCTTGTTATAACAAAGGCTCTGTTTAGGAACCTCATTCATTCTGCTGTTTACTAGCTGGACTAACTAGAAGTCGTCGTCCAAAAGTCCCAATGAGTAGCACAAACAAAGTGAATCCCATTCTGTGTCAGTCGTCACGCATGATAATTAGGCCCTTGCTATCCATTGCTTCGAGCGGGGTGAGTAGTGATGAGTATGCGCCTGTTTCCAGTCCTGTGCTGGGTTAACGACACATTGCTTTGTGGGTCAGTCTTCGGAATCAGTCTCTGGTTTAAGTACCGTAAGAAACATCCCTTCTGCGATATGGGCATTCACAAATTAACGATAGTCTGAATGCTTCCAACATCCTTTCCGCAGGAAATATTTAATTTTCGTTCATCCAATGTAGAGCACACGCAAGTTGCAACGAGGAACTGCGGCTATATGGGTTTATTTCATAGCAGACTAAGGGAAGGAGAGAAAATAGTCCGTAAGCATTACCTATACCTCGGTGTTTATTCCACTCGAGCATTGCATCCAAACTGTTTGCTCACGTTATCCTCTGCTGATTATTGCTGGTGGAAGGTATACATGCGAGAATCGATCAAGTTTCCTTCCCGACCGGAGTTATACTGAATAAGTCTCCATTTGTCACGGATTCTAGAATATAAGCACACATTCTGTAGATCCACGTTTTTGTAGTTCTTGCTTTAAAACCGGCCTTCGACTCAGTCGATCTTGTAATACTTCGGTACTACCTCTCGTTGAAGCGTGTCTCAGAGAAATTCATTCCACTCAGTCAATCCGTGTATGCGAATCGTCGCAACCGAGTTCGAGTTCGGGGCGATGTTGCACCCGAATTCACCATGAGAACTGGTTTTCTTCAGGATTGCCTTCTCTCACCTTTCCACTTTTAACTCTACCATTCAGACGGTTATAGTGATAGTCCTACCTCATATCAGAATAGTGACAATGATGTTTTTTCAAACAGTTGATTGCCTGATTTGGGATATGCCGACGACGTTTTGCTAATGACTAATGTTCCATGTAAGTTGCAAAGTTTTTTGAATCGTCCAAACGATGGTTTAGTAACGTTCGGTATATGTTTTGTACCGTCGAATTAGAAAGGGCTGTTGCGTGAGTGGACTGGCTCAAAGCCGGACGTTGTTCTTGCAGGGAGCAAGTGGACGAAGTAGACGGATTTAGTTACTTGGGTGGTAATATCTCACCTGGCGGTCGTATATCAGCTGAAGTGTCTTCGAGCCTACAAAGTGTTTGATTGGTATTTGCTAATTTGAGGCCTCCGTAGTTTTGGCGTAACATTCGGTTATCGACCAAACGTGGAGTATATACACGACAACAGGGGGTTGGTATTGCTTTACGGTACCAAAACATGGCCGCTGAGAGCAGAAGATAAGCGGAGACTTTGGTTTTTAAACATGTCTTTGTACTATCAGTAGATTATGATTTAAGGCTTTCATAATTAATTCAGAAGTTAGGAGTTGGTACCGGATTCCAGGGTACAGACTTTAAAACAAACAGTAAATCAAAATAGTTTAATACGTTTGAAACTTGTTTTGCCCATGCTTATAGAATGACTGCCTGATACGTTGTACGCTGTTCTTCGAGGCAGGTGATGGTGGGAAGATAGTTTGGCAGGGCCAGTTGATAACAAAAAAACAGTATGTAAACGTTAATCAGTGGACTGGATCATGTTGATTCAGTCATTTTACCGGGTTGGAGTCCAGGAGGTTTACTGAGGCAGATATTGAAGACCGCAGGACATATATGTCATTGTTGCAGTCTCTTCCCTCTCAAAATATTGTTCAATCCATTGTTTTCCAGTTCCTGTTTTACTTTTCCTCTTTCTCATCTTTAATTACTTGGTTTTGTCCGGCAGGAAGTGAAACCAGAACATGCTGACGTAAAGTTTGAGCAAACTGAACTAAATTGTCGCTGCTCAGTTCCAATGGACCAAAGCTAGACCGTGAAACAACCATCGTGATATGGACACACCGACTTTGCGATATTGTCATAACATAAGAAATCATATAGGGGAGAATGATACTGATTGATTACCAACCATAAATTAGAAATTTATAATTCAACGTTTTAAGTGTGTTGTTACCGTAGGAAAAAAAAACAACCACATTGCACGAACCGTCGACTGAACTAAAGTTAACATCAGAGGAGCGTGTTTGCAAATTTTGGAAATCAATTTTGTATTCAACTGCTCCAGTGTACCCCTGTACCGGAGGCCAACTACCCAGTTTAATTTTGTGTTCAGGTGCAGTGGATATGCATTGTTGATGATTCACAAAAAGAATGGAACAGAGGAACGGTGTTTCCACGGTTTTCTAATGGTGAGTTTTTACGATGGTAAATCACGATCATTAATTTGAGTAATCGTAAAATTTAATGGTACAATTGATTAAATATTAACTGCGTAGCCCATTTCTGTCGGCTGATTCCCAGACCTCGATATTTCAGTGACACTTTGTTTTTTTGCATGCTTCCAGTAAGATAACGTTACCGTTGGATCCATCGAAATAATAAATTCCACATTTCATGGACGACCACATGCCTATATATGAGTCTGATAAACTTCGTACAAGTACCTCAGTTTCACTAAAGCTCATGTTTGACCAGTTCCCCACGGTGAGGAGTGGAACGTGTGGAACTTCATCATTTTTTCATTTATCTTACGCTTACTCATAAACTGAATCCACTTCGATTGACTACAGTTTCAAATGACATTGTGGTTATTCCCATCAGATTACTTCACGAACTAAAATCCAATACCCAACAACACGACGGGAAATAGTTTAGTTCTTGGCCCTAATAATTGTAAAAATAACTCACTGCCATACATGCAATCCAGAAGACAAATGCCCTTTTTAGCGGTAAAACATAGCCACTGGCTAAGTGTTAGCCGGATATAGTTTTTGCTCAATAAAACGCACGGTAGAACAATCCTTTTCAGCTTCTAGAAGCTTCTTACGGATTCCGCACCCTGTTTTCATGTTTCCTTTTCAACAATTAGATTTGACTTCATTTGGTCTCGTATTCATTGTCAAAAACGATTGTGACGGTTATCATTTTTTTCAGTCGTATTTTGTTTTTCGGAAAATTAGTAATATTGAACTTCTGACGTTACATTGTACCTAACCAGATGCAGCGAAATAAGAGAGAGCATTCGAGCACTTGACAGTAAATTCCTCTACTAGGTCGCTATATTTCTGAACTAGTTGTCAAGAACGTGACATTGATGATTAGCTGCCTATGTATGGGAAGATTCCGGATAATTTGCAGGAAAACAAACTGCTAGGAGAAAATCGGAAAATAAAAGCCGAGATGAAATTGATGGGGAAATGATAGCGGGGCAGCCGCCCAACCATAAGTCAATGACAGTAAATGAGACATTCAGGAAAGGTTGTCAGACAGTCGAATTACTGCCGTTTGAAAGCTAATAAGAAAATAAGGTGAGAGAAATGAAACCTTACAGTTCACAGGACTGTAATAATAAACCGGTGACCGGATGAGAACTTTAAATAGTAGAGAAAAAATTCTGGAAAGAAGCAACATCTGGTGCAGCAAATTGGAAAGCTTCAGCAAAGTAAACTGAAATGTGAAGAACTGGATTTGCGTGGAACTTATAAGCAAAAGTGAAAGTAAAACGGGGCCTAAGAAAAGCAATGGAGCTGGAGTAAAAGAAAATTTTGGGTAACTCAATGGGGTGTCGAAGAAATTTGAAGAAGGCATGTTTTATTTGTTTTACAGGCAGTATGGCTATGACAACCTCGTGATGTGATAAGTTCCGGTTCGGAGTAGAAAAAGACACTGATCGTATATCGGTTTCATTTGAGATTCACGTTTGCATAACGACGAGTATGATAAAACAGGTATAATAAAGGCTGACATATAACAAAATGGAGTGAGTGGGATTTGATGAATTGGAATAAGGAAGGAGATCAGACGAAATTATTGAAACTTTGGAAGGTCCAGCTTGTACTCAAAAAATTCTGTCAAGGAATCCCATCAACTCAAACAAAAATGGCTAGCTTATCTAGGAAAAAACGGATCTTAAATGTACGTGAACCGACAAGAATCTGAAAGTAGACAATGTTTCCAGAAGATCTCAGTCTGAAACTCCATCAAAGCCCCTTAAGAATTTAAGCGGTTTTAATTTCACTTCTCCATAGTCGCCGACTCTAGGTGACCAGAAATACGGCGGCATCGACATCCCTAATACCGACCGGTTCGCAGTTATTTGTTCTTGAAACAAGTGCGCATCTCTCATTAGAAATAAAACATTCATCCTGTGTGTGTCTACAATTTAATCCATTTACAAATATCACCAGACACAGGTGCCACGTTGGAAAAAACTTCGTTGCATTTAGTTCAGAGGGCGCTACGGGAAACAAGCCCTTGCACTTCGGTGTAATTGTTATTTAAAATTTGGACATTTCTTGTGCAGCGTACTCAAACAGATGTGTGACTGTACTAATCTCTAATAGGTTTTAAAGACTTTAGATAAAACCACTTTTCTGAGAATTTGGATAATAATAAATGACTACTAACAGGCATTTTCTTCCCGATCGATGCAAATACCCTGTGGTTCTTACCGGAGTTTTGTATGACAGGTGGATAAACCAATTGTCAAATTTTGGCGGAATTCGCGAAGATGGCCCGAAACCAGTTTTTGAAGAACATCAAGAAAGTCTGGATCATTCCTTCGAAAAACAGCAAAACTTCCTTAAATCATTGTTATTTGGGCATATCTTATTATCCCAAAGCTAACCGATAAAAATAGGTGCGAAAAACATCAGCGGTCGTCAGACACGCGGAAATGGCAAAATCCCCTGAACAGTTTGAGTGCTAAACGCTACGGAATATTGGTCAGTGTGACAAGCGAAACAGTGATAGCGACTTACGAAAGTACCGTGAAAAATAAACTGGATGTAACTACACTTTCAGGGAATCCCAACCAATCGGGAGAACAGTCAACCTGCAGTAATTACACGATAGTCTGGCAGTAGTCAAAATAATAAGGTTGTTTCCTCTGCGCGTAAAGTTGGGGGTTTGAGTCTTTTCAGTGCCGGCCAAACTGCTCACTTGGAAGCCCCTTGTTAGCCGCAATCCCTTGGTTGAACATGATGTGCATCGTTATTTTATGAAAAACGGAACTAAGGTGCAGGTGACCACTTGTGAAGATTGCTTCCACCTTGTATTAAACCGAGAGCCCACTTGAGTTGCCGTCAAATGACTGATCTAGGCGATCGTTCTAAAAACAACAAAAATGACAAGTCAGGCTTAACCAGAGAAACAAACCAAGCCCTGGCAGTTTTTGATTATTTCTCACGGTATTTAGTGAAACGCTTTCGGTCGATTAAAACTACTGAATGTTTCCAATTTGGGCAACCGTGCTAAAAATGGATGGTCATTTTGGGTTTTCCTACTTCCCGTTCACTTGACGCAACAAATTAAAAACAAATTAATGGTGCCGATTTGGATTAATTATACACTACATTAAGAAAGGGGACCCCTTTAACTGATATGTCAGTTTTGTTTTTAGCTACGCGGGCAGAGTGAGCTACTCAATTTCTTAAGACACTTGGTGTCACTTTTTCCAACAAAAAATGGTTACCACTTTTCTCTGCACTCAGCAAGAAGTAGTCAGTAGAGGGATTGACGTTTAAAGTGCAATGTTTGAACTGACCTATCAGATGCACGTTTGGGAATGAATTTTCTTTTGTCCCTATTGAAATTGACTCCCAGTTCCTACTGCGCTTTGCCACTATTCCGAATACTTTAAGTAGTAGCGAGGACACATTTCTCGAGAGGAGTAGCAAATCTCGTAATCAAAATCATTTTCAGTATTATGAATAGGATTTATGCAAAGAGAACGCGTTATCATCTCTAAACGTCGGTCAGTTTGCCGCACATCTTTCCTTCAAATGATACTTGGTGCATAAAAGTTTCTTAACCAAAAAATAGTCATATTTTTCACTAACCAAACTTGTGGCAGAGATCTCTCATGAGTCCATAAACCTGTAAGAAACAATGTGAGAATATGATCGTAATTCAATATTTTCGCACTTCTGCAGAAAATATAAAACCGAATTTTAGGGGGGTTTTGGGCAGATTTTACAAAATTTCGGTTGTCGTCACTGTTGTCAAGGTCAAAAGACGTTTTATCCTTCCTGAAGATGAAGTTGTTGTTAGGTACGTGGGTTGACAATTTTTGTGCTTATGAGATTATTCAGTAGATATTAGCAGAGAACCCGAGTGTTTCGCACTTGTACGGAAAGTTACTTCAAATACACGGAAACCTGCATTGAACAAACTTACCTCTAAGCTACTGGCTGATTTCCATTCTTGAATCTGTGAATACTGGTTGATCTCATCTCATAATGTGTTGCAGTAAAGGAGGGTAGTACAAGCTATTTATCCGCATGGTTTGGAGTCTCTGGTTTGTTGTGATATTCGAAAGTAGTTGAACTAATAAGTGAACACTGTGAACAGAAAAATAATCCAAGTATAATAAACCACGGATAATAATTCGTAATGAACTCAGAATCGGACGAACACATTTGTGAAAGCCAAGGTCATCGGAAGTAGGCACGTGATGGACAGATGGACAACAGGTGAGCGTAATCATAACATCTGTTGTTTTAGCTTTTTCTTTTGTCAGACCGCCTGTTTTGCACGCAACCGTAAGCCTGACCTAGTTCAATCAACATAAAAGAAATGTGATCACTTTGGCTGGACCACACGCTCTTAGAGTGTCTTCCCTTAATACGGTCGGAGTATTTGAAATCCTAGTGAGAGCTGAAATTGTCAAAACGAACCATATTTCTATTTTCTGGATTTCTAATAAAGTTTTGGGATATTTAACCACTGCTTCGAAAACTGTCGAGCTAATTTATTGCTGACTTGATCCAGCATTCCCTGTCCGGAACAAATTGTCACAAACATTGAGAACATTATGACACCAAAGCACGTGGAAGTTTCAATTTGATTTGTGTGACTTATTACCCGTGGACACTACGATTGAAATAACTTCTCGGTTGCCTAAGTCAGTTAACGCTTACGCTGCAATTGTTGCTAAATAACAAACACAGAATAACAAAGAAACACTCTGAACTACTAAAGAAATAATTCGAACTGAATAGTAAATTTGTTGGAATAACACATCGGAAACTTTGTGCACTTTTGGGATCGTTTAATTTTTCTACTTTGCAAGTTCCATACAGCTAACTGGCCTTTGGAAAAGTCACTTGTCGACAGTGTTTTGGAGCTCTCTGATGCCAAGAAACCTAAGGGTCTTCGTTAACCAACCCCGATGTTATTTTAGATTCTCCCACTGTTGGTCTTTTTCAATAAGGGCAGTTCCACTACCCGGATTTTCGAAACTTTGCCAGTGAACAATGACAACTGTTCCCGAGAGACATTTTGGATTAATTTACATTTTCCACGTCTTCAAAGAGAAGCACAGTTTTATAAAGTTGGCCTGTGTATTTTTATTGGGGTCGATATAATGCTAATAACGAAGCGTTGTTGGTAGATGTAATTCACCAACGTTCCGACTACTATGGTTAGTCTTTCTCAAGGCAAGACTTACAATCGAAATTGATTTGTCGGTATTCCTGGGTCATAAACAAACTGGTTCCACGGTGGGATTGAGAGATTCGCCTTGAAAATCAAGCGAAAATTTAAAATATGCTCATTGAAAAGTCAGAAAAAGACAGACTGTATAAAAACGACTTAATCCAATAATTCGACACAAACTTATGAGAACAGGCTCTTAGTTTGTGTTGGGAAATTTCCGATTTATACCACAGTTGCCCCTTGCAGTGCACGTATGGGTTTTTAGGGTTATTCAAAAAATACTAATCTTGTATTGCCACTTGAGAATGAAAATTTTATGGACACGAGAAAGGGACCAAGATTTTGAAAATAATCAGTTTGTACAAATGGTGTCGAACAGGTTGAAAGTATAGTCCCGCAGGCACCGCTGAACCTTCATGGACAATTTGGCGATGAGTCAGAATAAAATAATCATTACATCACTGCTTTTTAAGCCCACTCGAAATGATTCCGTTAGTTATCAAATCAAGCAACCATGTTTTGGTGTCTTGGCAAGGGAAAGATCTTTCGTATATAGATGTATGATGCGGCTGATATTGTTTAAACTGATAGATTTAAGCCCATTTAATTTGGTCCATCTTGGTCATTCACTGTACCAACAACAACAACAATAACAACAACACAGTCAAATGCTCAAATCATAGCACATGCTGGCAGCACTCTATTAGTTACCACAGCAAACAACCGTGAAACTCTATATCGGAAATCAAAGCATTCGCCACCACCGATATTCCCAGCTTGTTCGCTTTCCGGACTTCTTTCGGTGACCGCAATGAGTTACATAATTCATTCCCCGCTTTTAGTCGAATGTTCCTCGTTCACAGATCAAACTCCATGGCAAGGGAAGGATCATGCAGGCACCCGTTATTTATTCTGATCCATTTCGCATGAACGTCCCTTGATTCAGCAAATTCGTTTTCCTACCGAATTTCAAATACACCACATATGCACGATACTGCACGCTAAAGAAACGTTTTGCCTAACAGACAATTTCCTGGCTCTGTCGGTTCATTGTTCTAATTGTGAGTTTCTTTGATATCATAAAGGCGAAAATCAACACTCAGTGACATTATATTTCAAGTTTTCACTCTAGCTTCTTGAAAGCAACAGTGCGAACTTCAGGTAGTTAGGGCCAACAAAACTGTAGAATTTCAGCCGCAAATCATTTTTCCTAAGTCATTAAGTTTTTTCTCTCTGCTGTCACTGGTTTCATTCCATAGTGGAGGTCCACTACCAGTCCCTGGGATGCAACGACTTATTGTGCACATCTGGAAAACTGCGCCGTTGCTCCCTTTTCCTGGGTGTAATCAAACAAGAAAGACATTTCAAAGTTTAGGGAACAACCAAAGAGTGTACGGCTGCCTTTAGATAGATATAACCTTAGCTAATTCGGTCATATCTATGATCAATCCGGCGATAGAGTGTTATAAATCAAAATCCAAGGGGGAAACTAACCCACCTAACAAACCAGTAGTTCTCCCAAGGATTTTTGGATCCCTCATTAATTTGGATAACGCTCTAAGGATGAAATTGTTTCGCTCGTCTCAGGTCACGTGAGGCAGACTGTTATAGAACGTACACGGCGTGTGTTAGCCCATATACTCCAGACGTTCTTACTTCGGGCGACGCACCAATGCAGCGGTAACTTGTCGCTCTGTTTAGTTTATTTACACGAGTTTCCCACAAGCCGTAAAATTAGTATTCTATCATGACCTCCGGGTCTATTATTGAGTGCATGTCACTGGATTCTACCAGTAATGCGAAAACGTGAAAAAGATGATTACCATTCAGGGATTCGGTAAAACTAATCATTTCGCTCTCTACAGCTTCTGAAGAGGAAAGCTGATGTCAAAGCTTGAGTTCCGTTAATCCAGTTAACTCATTCGTAACTGTTCGGTTAAAACAGTCTTTTGGGCCGCAACGACGTCGGAATATTCATATTAGGGCCGATCCTTGTTGAGAAACTAAACAGCTCAGCGAATGGCATCAGAACTGATGTACCACAAGAAACAAAAGAAGCGCTTGAAGAGACGATAATTTAATATGATTTGATTTCTGTTGATAAACTTTAGACAGTGGGAAGCAGGTGAAGTCACGAAAAGAATCAATAACCAGTGCATACTATCATCCTATACAGATCAGAAACTATGAAGCAGGGAAGTTTTCGAAAATGAGTGAAAGCACTACGAAAGACTTGAGTAACAGGTCGTCAGAGATGAGATAATGGAAACAAATAAGAAAAGAGGCCAAAAGTGTACTGGTTATAGATAATAGAACGATTGCATTTTTCCATACAGAATGGTTTGTGCTATTGTTTTTTTCTTGAAAATGAGACTAATTACAAAACGATTTAAAATTTAGGGACGACAATTCATTTCAAATCAGTACATCGTCTTTGATACCGTACAGTTGGGCAGAAAACGTACTATTTTGTGTCTTTCACTTTCTTTTTTACTGAAAATATAATGCAAATTGTTTCTGGGAACAAGATGGGGACTGCAAATGAAGAATTTGATCGGCGGATTGAAAATTCGAACCGTCCGGATTAAAGTTCGCACGCCACGACATGGCGCAAGTCACCGAAGTAAAATCAATTGCCTCCCGGAAACTTTCCCTTTCGGATTTCAGAACGACTTAATTCAGACAATCCAGTTCTGTGTTGTCAATCTTTTTAATTATGGATAAAGTCGAGATCTTAAAGTACATAACAGTCTCGATAGTTTTCCCGTCCATTTTTCCAGAAAATATCGGATTCCGGAAAGGCTAATTGGGCTGTTCTATTTCGAGTGCGTTGCAGGTTACGCATGTGAAATGTCCCAGCCAACTTTGAGGCAGTCCCGCTTTCGTTTTATTTCAGCTAGTAAACATTAATCTTACCCTAACCTGTCCTGGCTTTCGTAGCTACCTAGAATGATAGTGGAAGATAATGGAAAAGACAAAAGAAATACAGGGAATTAGAATATTTTCAATTCGTAAAAGTCAGGGGATGTAGCATTGAACCATGTTGCCTAAGTTTTCCAACCGTTTTGTTTAATGGGTGAACTGTAAAGCAACCCGGTTCCCACACAAAGTCGCCACGTCACCGGGTCTTTATCCCGGCTGATCCTCAACTGCCTCGGGTAATAGCGCACATCGGACCGGTCGATCTGACAGCAAGCTTATCTGGTTCTACCATCCAATACTCTACGCCTAGCATGATATATATTTCTTTCAACGCAGTGCAACAATTCCACGAAGACGTTGGTGCTTAAGCATCAACGGACATGGTATACCCGTCTAAAAACCCATGTTTCTGAGTCCTATAATGGGAAGGCCGTTACAACTTTGGTCGATAGTCGTTAGTCACGCCGATACCACAGGTTTATCGCGATGGCGGACTTCAACTGAACCTATCGTATGCGCAACCACAAGTTTTCCGATATATGACCACGTACGGACAGGGAACTCACCACACAACAAAAGCTCCTACTACGTCCAATTATTGTATCATAAGATTTAGGTCTAGCTCCGATCCAATCCGGTACCTTGACAGCATTTTACACTCGGGAAGTACAAAATGAATACTGAAAGTAGCTAGGCTGTAGTTCAGACGATCGAGATGTACACGCAATGCACCAAGATCTTCATTCAGAAGCACAATACCGAGAAACTTTTAACCAAATAATGTATTAGGTCAAAAAATATCAATGCACTTATTTTCCCATGAAGATTGAGCAATTCCCCGAACCGAATTGGTTATGAATTTCAAGATAATCAAGAAAACGGGGCAGTTCTGAGGCGCATCACTCCTCTTAGTAATTTTAGTTGAGACTTTAGTGAGTACCACTTCGACTTTTCGTCTAAATGGATTCAAAAACTGAAAAAAGCTTCCTTGTCAAACCCCTCAATAGGTGGCGTGGGGAGGTGGTAATGCCGGATAACTGCATGAATGATTGAGCTAAGTATAAATTCCCTCCGCTCAACTAGCTGAGGATGTCAGATGAAGAGTTCACGATAAGCATGGGTGCATAGATGATAAAGATATACTTCTTATCTTCAATGTCAATTCGTATATAATTTAAAGCATCACTGTGCAGTATTTGGCATTGACCTAGCAACAGAGTTTTCAGGATTTAGCTAAAAAACTTGAAAACTGGTGATATGTTTGTTAAGCGGCGTTTCTGCTGATACCATACTCTTAGGCAGGCAATTTTAAACGTTCATTTAGTTTGTCCAAGGAAAAACCAGTATATGTTCCGTGCAGAACGCACAAAGTCACTCATGGAATTCCTACGCAACCGATATCGAAATAAGTTCCAGATTTAATTTGTCTCTCTGTTTTTGACCGCTTGTTCTCACGTGAAACTAATCAAATGATCAATGCAGTTTTCATGGCTGGTGAGAGGGGTGTTTTAATAGATCAGCAATCCTAGGGTTCGTTGAAATCCGGGGTGGTACTTGAAACCACCCATTGGCCCGAGAACTACTCCCATTGGAGCACGCCAACATGAAACCTTGGTAGTATCCATGACCAAGTTTGAATGGAATTCAGTTTACTCATTGTGTACGACAACTGCATCTTCTTTGTATTACTGAAGTGGCTCAAACTGTATATTTTGTCAGGATGAACTTATTTAGCCAAAGGTTTTCAATGCAAAGTCATGGTAAATTTGTTTTTCGAGGATGAGAATGATACTGCCTTAAAAGAAGTGATATAAATGTCAGAAGAAAAATAAAACAGTTTAACGTCAGAGGCAAATGACAATAAATCAGCAAAAACAGTGATTTTCATCATTTGACACTGGCTGTGCCAAAATACAACGAGTGACTAAAAAGTTGGACTTGGTTCTTATCAGTTCATCAACGTTCTTTTAATACACTTTACTTAAAATTGCTGAACTGAAACGTTATTACGACCCTCTATGTGTTGGCTGTAAATTGATTGGGGGTTTCATGGTCAGTCACTTGAAATTACTCAAAATGCTTTGGGTTTAGAAAACTATAGCCACTGACAACTGCATTACTGCGGATAAAGAACAAGCTTGTAAAATCCCAACCAATCTACTATGAAAACAGTCAGTTCTGATTGGTCGAAAGTTTCTGGGTTCATCTTGAAATGCAATGTATAATTTGTTTGTCGGAATAGAACTTGTCCTAATCTGTTTTTTACATTTCATCGGAATGACGCACTGCGATAACGGACAATCACTAATAGCGTCCCGGCAAACCGAATTAATAATATAGGTATTTAAAATTACTTCAGTTGCAAACCTGATAACTAACGATCGTGAACATAGATTGAATTTTGCGGCAAAATGTTTGGGTTTTCTTGAATCACTATGAACTTAAATAGAGGTTCTTGTCTATGTCAAAAAATCACTGGTGTAGAAAAACAATTAGAGTGATTAGTGGTAAAGAAATGGCAACGGAATGACTGATTTGAGCATTCTTAGCGAGCTGCTCAGAAAATCGGCTCAATTATGGTCTCTGTATGACGGGATGTGTCAAATTAATGACAGTGGACTCCCCATTTTTATTGATTCTTGAAAGTTTGAAGCGAAAAGTGGATGGCAAACAAATGTGCGAAAAACATTTGGAAAGTTCTTCGAACAGAGCATGACAAGGATCTGAAAGTATCCTGTGAGCAAGTGTTTTACATTTTGATGTCTTGATTATTCAGTTAAGTGGACAATTCGTTTAGTAATACAGGAAACACACAGCAAGTAACTGATAACCTCCGCGGAGAGCGTTGGAAGACCTTAGTTGGAGAACCTCTGGACCATAAACATTGGTAAACAAAACAATAAGTGGTGTACTGCTTCATTTTGCAGTTTCAATGCCCGCTAACCCGAAATGAGAGCAATCGTAGACTGTTTACACAGATGAAAATATGCAATGTTCAACTCAGATATTTGTATTAACTACCTTCAGTTATTACACGGAGTTAAACATTTTGGGTTATTCTGAGTTGACTGACGATGGTTTATATGAGGAGGCAGATGGAAAAAGAAAGGGAAGACATTCGGATGTACCAAGAGTCAAGCTTGTTTGTGTAGAAAATCGCAAGCAGGAAAGACTTCGCGGGAAAACTTCCAAAGCGTTCATTACCAAATACACTCTGACAAGAGAGAGCTTCTTCAGCCCGCTTAGACAGATGACATGATGCACTAGTTAATAGGTGCACGATGTAGTTAGAGAACCGACATAGAGAAGAGCATCGCCCTGAAGCACGTTCGAGTTCCGCTGGCAAATTACTAATGTAGCCATGCTAATCAGGACCTGGAAAAACCAAATAATTCCGAAGGACAGAATCAAATGCGAGCGAATGCTCCAGGACAGTAAAGCATACAGACATGGTAAATGCATGAAAGGATAAAGAAAAAATTGAGAAAGATAGATGATGACAGTCTTCAAAGTGAACCTGTTAGAAATATAAGTAGCGTACAAATGGTATTTAGGGAATCCTGCTACGAACGCAGGTGCTTAAGCAGAGAGTGAACTGTCAGTTTAAGACCGGAAGACGTTTAAACAGGTGCCAAAAGGTCTCTACTAAAGCCGAGGCTTTATGGGTGATAACAATAATGAAGGGTGTTCAGAAGCCAGAGGTGGTAGAAAGCCCTAACAATATGTTAACTGGAGAAGTAGATCCATCAGTCATAGCCACGGCATCTGACATTAGTAGAGAAGAAGATAGATCGCTAGAGCCAACCACAAAGGTAATTTTAGTTATGTGAAGAAGTTTAAATAACTTTTCTACTGAAAAATGACAACTAGCATAGTACTATCTTGTACAGATGTAACTGAGTTTTATTATTAATGCCAGTATTTGCAGCATATAGTAGAGATTGGCCTTTTTTTCGCAAAACCGTCAAGTGTTCTGCCACTGTTATTTACTATTGTTATCACTCAGAAGTTGATTGGATAACGTTGCGTCAGTATTTTTGATTTCCCTCTTCACCGCGATGAAGGTAAGCCGGACTTGCGAAATGTCACGGAATTTGTAAAATGGCTCCCTGTATTCCCTTATGGACTTCAGTAATTGGTACACGATAAGGCCACTCATATCCACGAGCTTACTGTCATTTAGCAAGAGTTTAGATGTGCTCTTGAAAAAGAAGGATGTGATTGTTCTATGAGATCAACTTGAAACTGGTTTGTGTTGGTTGAGTGATTGGAAAGCATGCCGATAGCAGAGATTAGGTTTCTGCTGAATCATACAGTGGTCGGTTGCTTAGAGGGGCGACAGTAATTTTAAGGGGCATATTTCAAGATTTTTGATGATGACTACGATTGGAATGTAGTTTTTTTCGTGGGGTTAAAGCAGAGATTAGCTAAAAACAGGAAGTCAGTGGTAGGGTTGATGAATGAATAGAACTTCTCACAATGATGTGTACATCGTCCACAAGTAGTGAAACAAAAAGGGCCAAACGTGAATCAAACTTTGACATGTATAGTTTAATACTAATTCTAACGTCACTAAGAAAAAACCCCGTGTATGACAGTTAGTTAGCTAGCAGTCTATCTCATCTGGAGTATGTCCATTGATGAACGCGGATTATCCAGACCAGTAGGCATAAGCATGATGCCACGCCAACTCTCTTCTCACTGGTGGGAACGCTGTCCTGTCCTACTAATTAAAATGAGCTCGCTAAAACCGAATTCAGCCATGATTCTTATAAAAAATCAGCGATCGGAGTAAGAGGGCCTCTTGCCAATGTAACAAGTCTTCAGTGTGCCAAAATGCTTCAGTCCCATCGGGGATGTAAGCCAATCGAATGTCAGTACAGTGGTAATTACGAACTAGTGAAACGGCAAATGAAGGCCCCACCAAAGCCAATATTTGGGTTGGGAAAACGAAGTTGCTAGTGACCGGGTGACGTAACGAGTTCAGCCAAGGGACAAGCGGTACCATCGAAAATTTTACTAGGCCTGGGCTTTCTTAAACCAATAATAAGATACTTGTGGACATGCATTTGTGGAATTGAATGAAACATTGTTGCGCCTATTCGGGGACAGGGATCTACAAAACAGGTTCCATTGGAATTATTCAGTGCAGTCAGTGACGATGAGATTTGGTCCCTGCAAATTATGTCATCGATCTGATTGCAGGCCATCTGGGAACAAATGAATACTCAGCTAGGCGTAATTTCGTGAATGTGCTCGTCCTATTTGGTTGAACTTGCCATGTGGTAGGAATAAAGTAGAGAGAATCGAACTGCACTGTCTGGTATTCCTAACTTCGTCGGTTACTTCCTTTGCAGATCTTCACTAAGAGCGGATAAAATTTTGCAGATGATTACCATAATTCTAATGCCATTTGAAAGACATTTGTCAATTCCAAGTGGTAACTTAATTTGTGCTTCCAAGTTGTCCACGATTTTTATTAGTGGATACAGGAAAAATCTAGAATTTTATTAAACCCGAGGTTCTGTTGACCGTGAAATTTAAAAACTTGGCTATCAAGAAAATCTGAATTTCTTTGCCTACACTACGAACTGATCGAACCTAGAAACATTCAATACTGGACATTGTCAAATAGTCACCACAGTTGAAAATAATGACTTAGTCCTAGTGGTGAACGAAGCCTGTCTCTTAGTGTGTGATGAAGCCTACCGTTTGACCCTGTTTACTTTTTCGGATTATTCAATGTTAACGAGAAGAAACCCAATTGTTCATGTTGAAAGTTTGCACTCAGATCAGTGATCAGTCTCGATTGTCGGCTGGAATTCTTTTATATCTAACATTCTTACTTGGGTATATCTGGTCCAAGGGAACTAGGCAAATAGTTGTCACTTCCGTAATCATGGTATGGGAGATTAATTTATTTGACCGAGGCAGTAATCGTGCAGTATTTTTCCAAAACCAATGGTTTATCACGTGAACAGAGTGATTCGCTGACAAAAATCTAATTGCACAGCATAGATGAAGTGGGAACACCAACATTTACACCGAATGTAACATTTACTTTTATCTCTCTTTCTAAGAATGATGCATTTTATGCAAATTTTACGAAAACAAATGTTTTAGGTACCATCCAGGACTACATTGCTAGTGGAGCTGTCACGTTAACAGAAAAATGATCCCAATTAGATCAGATATGAAAAGGACCAGAAGTAATTCCGATGATGCTACGAGGATCATTGCCTATACAAAATGGCTGATTTTTATTACACGGCGGTTATTTCTGTGCGTCAAGTATTGTTATTCTTCAGTGTTCCAAGTTACGTTTCTGCGTTACACCCAAACGTAAGGATTACGAGAGTTTTAATGAAAACGCATTATTCGGAAACAACGAGCAATCAAGAAATCATCCTAAGGAAATAGCAGATGTTCATTCATTATCCTCAGATGAGAGCACAATAATGAAACAGAGCGGATACTCCACAAAGCTTCCTAAATAGAAAGGCCGGCAAGAAATTATAAAGGTAAGTATATAAATACATATCTACGTGTGCTGTTAAAGAGAGAGAAAGACAACGTCTAAATAAACGGGAATGAGAACCACGGAGAAGGGCCAAAACAATAAACGAGAAAGATAACAGGAAAGTAACAGTATGCCGAGTTCACCACACGTCCCAGATCTTCAGTTCTTAATGTCTACGTGATCAACAATTCATCAAAATCCGTGAATCCTCTATGAATAAGATACTATTCAATTGCCAAAACCAGAGTAGACGACTGACTCGGGGTCTATTCCAGACTTTGACCAAATGCTCTAACCCACAAGGCAGTAGGACGAGCTGATGGCCACGTAACCGACTGGGGACCGACGACTGCTTTATCAGTACATGCTCCATTCGGATGGGTCTAAACTTCCTAGGTGGTCAGTGCGTCCTTTGGCCACAAATGCAGTTAGGCACATGGCCGTATGTTTCGATCTTCACCCGTGGTTGCCGACGTTCAGTCAACTTGATGTAGAGCTGGACATTTACCTTCGTTCACACAATTTAGTTGGATCAACTCCGTTGCGAGTAGGCAATGCGTAATACGTCCCTAGCAGAGGCTAGTTGAGACTTTATGTGAGCATTTTGAGGGGCGTTCAGAATGACTGGTCAATTTTGCCTTTATACTGAACACTATCCACTTTATCTTATAAATGAGGATTCGCTCTGAAGTCAAGAACTACTTGGAAACTTAATTTTATCTAACGGCACTCCAGTAAAACATAAGTAAGGACACATTTTCATGCAAATTATAATCCTTCGTAGACAGTCTTCAGATGTTTCGGCGGTGGTTTTTCACTGAGGATTTATGTATGGGGCGTTCACGTCGACGGAGTTCTCAATCACATTTCAGCGAGGAAAATCGGCATGCATCGTCAATGAAGTTTGCTAACCAGTGAGTAGACGTTTGGGAGCGTTTGCTTAATCTGAGCTGCATGGTACCATATGACATGGATTTGTCGACAAAATAGCACATCGTATTTGAGTGTTCTAAAGTTAAACAAATTTTACCTCCATTTTTGTGTGTTTAACGTACGGTTCCTATCACTCTGTATCTGACTCAATAAGTAAGCGTGAATGCCATTTGGCAAAAGCGCCCGCCCGACTGAGGATGTAGATGCTAGTCGCCTTATTATGAATTTGCTTTGCTTGCAGCTTGCTCTTGTAACGGCTTGCTGAATTTGGATCGCTAAACGACTGTGCCCATCTTTCTCAAACCTTACCAGGCAACAGGTTGTTATACTAAGGCAGGACAGCGCACAGTAGCCTTTAGTATGAAAATAACAAATATCTGGTAAATGCTTTGGTTTAACATTTACCATGTGCACTGAAATGTGGGAATGTTTTCCAGCTTTTAGCTTCATTGTTCAAAAGCTGACATAACCGGTTACCTAGGCAAATACACCTGATCAATAAAAGCTAATGGAAAACCTCATTTGCAGTAGAATTTTGTGAGATTGATTTTTTGACTTCATTTCATAGATGACTATGCACCGTTGGAACGATGGTTAATGGGACAACATTCAGAAAGCAACTTCTCCTGCCAGTACGATTGGAAAACGCTACATTCTAGTTATATCGTCTGCGAAAGCTATTCGTCTTATGTGTAAATCCATCCAGACCGCCAATTTCGCAGGCATTATTGCGTACACACAGACGCTTTATTTTCTATTTCTTCTACCATCCTCCTGCTGGGTTGTTACCTCAGTTAGAGTAAGATAGCTTGACCGGAATCACATCATGAGAGATTCGGACGTTCTTGCGAGTAAAACAAATTCGAGATTATTGTTTTCGAACATGGTGATCTCAACGTTCTAAGCGCAAAACATCACGTTTATATGTAGCACTTTAAAGTCATAGCGACTTATTTTTGTTCCTTTGGCAGAATATACTCTACAAATGGGCCTAGATACGTATTATCAACTTGGCATTTATTTCTTGTGTTCCGAAGCAAATGAAGAGCCATCGGCACGCACCCATATAGCCAGGGAAAAGGTCATCACAGTACAGGTGTGTGAACAATTTGACGCATCAACTGTCACAAAAAATGTCAGAAGTACGAAATACCATTGGATACAATCTGTGGTCTTAACAAGAATACAGATGCAAACTCATATTAGCATTCCTTGTGCAGCGGAATCAATAGCTAGGAAAAACCCATCCAAAAACTGGAACAGTTAGGTAATATTAGGGCAAGAAGTCACACGACATCAGGTAAGCTAACAGACGTTAGCCAGACGGTTTAGTGATGAGCGCGATACAGAGCAGAATATCCCTTGGTACTGCATTGCAGATTAATCTTCACTGCGCACCATTCATTTTCCACAAATTGGAAACATTCGTCTGTCTAGAAGGGAATTTATTGTAGGAGAAATGCTTAGAAAAAAGCAATAACACTTGGTTGAGATAACTGCTTGCTTCTTGAGTCAAAAATTCGCCGACATAAACCGGCGTGGTGACATGCGGATATCACAAGTTCTAAAATGACCAGTCATTCTGAACGCCCCTCAAAATGCTCACATAAAGTCTCAACTAGCCTCTGCTAGGGACGTATTACGCATTGCCTACTCGCAACGGAGTTGATCCAACTAAATTGTGTGAACGAAGGTAAATGTCCAGCTCTACATCAAGTTGACTGAACGTCGGCAACCACGGGTGAAGATCGAAACATACGGCCATGTGCCTAACTGCATTTGTGGCCAAAGGACGCACTGACCACCTAGGAAGTTTAGACCCATCCGAATGGAGCATGTACTGATAAAGCAGTCGTCGGTCCCCAGTCGGTTACGTGGCCATCAGCTCGTCCTACTGCCTTGTGGGTTAGAGCATTTGGTCAAAGTCTGGAATAGACCCCGAGTCAGTCGTCTACTCTGGTTTTGGCAATTGAATAGTATCTTATTCATAGAGGATTCACGGATTTTGATGAATTGTTGATCACGTAGACATTAAGAACTGAAGATCTGGGACGTGTGGTGAACTCGGCATACTGTTACTTTCCTGTTATCTTTCTCGTTCAGTGTTTCCCTCTTCCCCAGTGACGCTGATGACGTGCAATTTGGAGAGTTTTGGTGCTGAATACATGCTTCTTGTTTGTATTTTTTGTTTGGAAGTCCGAGCCTCGGACATTGCGCACCTGGCTGTTGTCACTTCTGAATGGTCGCATATTTGAACAGCAATCCTCAGAGAATGGGTGATCGGCTGATTCAATTTTATTGTTTTTTCCGTTAATTCATATTGTCATCTGCAATCTCACCTTCACCGTTCAGAAAGTTTGATAAGCTGCATTTCGTCTTTGTCATTCTATTATACCCACTTTTTTATGTATCCATATTAACGCACTGGGGTTTCGGACCACTCAGCCTCGATATCAATTTATGCACATTGGCTAACATTTGCATGGTAAACTATGATCGAATAAGGACTTGTTTTGCCTGATGGTACATTGTTTGCAGCTTCGATCGCATTATAATGGCTGTTAATAGACGGAACAATCCCGTGACCCATAATTGATATTAGAATTCTTATATTACCGTCCACCATTCCCAGGCCTACTCGTATGTACCTCACATCGAGAGCTTATCTATCCGAATAATATACCTTTCTCACACTCCTATAGCGTACACAGTCAAAACTTCGTTGGCTGTGATAAGATTTTGCTCTTAGTCAGTTGTGAGCCATCATCTGGCCCGTGTAATTTTTGGCTAACACGAGATCAAACGATTATGGTTTTTTTGTTTATGTCGTGCAGATGGTCAGTTATTAAGGCTAACAGGTGTTGTTTAAGTGTGAACCCATCAGCTAATTTACGTCCCTAATTACACTTGGGATTTGATCTTGCTTGAAATGCTGACGCTTTTGCATGTACGAAAGAATACGTCGCGCGCCCTTTGATTGCCTGCGCTACAATTCTGTGTACTCATTATTTTGCTGTGTTGTCGGATATTTGGTTCCATTACGGTCAACGTTTTCCTCAATGATCGATCGGAATTATTGTTGTTTAAATACTTTTTTGTTTCTCAATGTGGACTGGGATCACGCAGTGCTGCACCTCAAAGATTTTCTCATCGACCTAAAAGAAGCACTCTTGCCGGCTGGCAGGCAGCTCTTGAATGCACCTTTCCAACCAAGATGACCATTCCGTCATTGTTGTGTACCAACATCCGCTCTCCGTTTACGAAAATGTCAGATCTGTCTCTCGCACGTCAATCAGCAATCCGTTTTCACACGTGTATCATCTGCATACAAGAATCGTGGCTGAACCTGTATTTCGCTGATTCACTCATGTCGATAGAAAGCTTTATACTCCATCCCAGGACAGCGTTTCGAACGAGAAGACTGGAGGCGGTGTCGCAACATGCATAAATTCCTTCTGGTCTGGCAAGTCCGAAGTTGTTTATACGTTGGTTAACAAACCAGCCGTGCTTCAGAGTGCTGTTCCTTTAACCACATTTCTTCCCTACTTACATCGGCAACTTATCAACTATCTTCCCTGTCATCTGTTAAATTATGCTGATGATGTTGCCCTCTCTCAAGTCATTTGGAACAACGATGATTTTTAATGTTTTTTCCAGTAATCCTTCTTCTATTTACGATTTATCTGCACGAGCTGGTTTACATCTCAACATATCTAACTGTTTCGAATGTCTCGGTCAGTCCACCCATCCGAAACGTCTTCCATCAACTCACAAGCACTTTCCAGGTTTGATTCTGTGAAATATCTGTGAGTTACTATTGATAAAATTCTGAAGTGGATTTCTCACATTTCTACCCGTGTCAAGAATCTCCGACGGTTTTCATTTCAAATCAGGTAGCTTCGGCACTACAAGGTGAAACAAGCACCTTCTCCAGATTTATTCATCAGTGTTTTTCCAACCCTTCCTTAGTGTTCACCTGTCATTTTTCCAGGTCCACTTAGAAAGGACTTTAAAATTCTTCGCCGGGGCTATGAATTATTAGCCTCTTATATTTCGTCATACCATTAACCGAGTTGTTCTTCAAACTATATGATAGGCATTCATCAGCATGTGAGAAATTTGCTCAAACCATTCTTTCAGATCCCACGCATCCTTTGCACAACAGTCTTTCATACTCCACCTCATATTTCGGCATGATCCGCTTTTCGTTCCATACCCTCTAGAATCAATATTTATAGGAACTCCACTGTCCCATATTTAGCATGCATTCTGACAGCCGTGATGGTGTTTTAGTCGAATTCCTGAGCAACCTGTCATAATATGCCATGATTATTCCGGGATGAGTTCTTTTATATTTTTTACGAGGAGAGGAGTACATGTTTTATTTTATTTATTAATTTTTTCCCCTATCTTATTTTTACCCTCACATTTTATGACTGGAATGCGACATTATTTTTGTAAGCAAAAGTTTATACAACTCAATATCATACGTTGCAATACCCTTACTTCAACTATACACATAAGCATAGATACTTCCTTAAGTTTACTGCAACAAATGCAGCTGAAACAATCACTCCATATTGAGTTCAGTATGCTCGATTGTACTTCGTTTGAAAAATGTGCTGCTAGCACTAGCTAGCCATGGTGCATTAAGGTAGTACCATTTCCATTTGGAAACAGAAACAGAAACTAGTTGACTACTTTTAGCCCATACTGTTCATTCATGAATAGATCATGCAAAATTACAAAATCATGCCCGAGAACTTTTATGCATAAATGAGGTTGAGCTCGGATGTGTGATTTGGATGCGGCACTTAACGCACAGATTATTCATCAAGATAACGCATGTTGTATTTTGCGGGAATTCTGTGAAACCTTAAAAGGTTAGTGTCACAAGATCGAGCTACATTGAGTTTAGCTTTTTGTTATTCCTCTAGTCACTGAAGCAACACTGTGCATTTTAATCGATTAGTACTGACGTTTTACTAGTGAGTCAGAAATTTATAAATGGTCTGGGGAAGTTAAATGTGCACACCATTTTTCGATATTCGAGATCGTTCTCAAGCCAAACTAATTGATTATTTTCATCCAAGCATCCACCTTCATGACAACTCAGGATTCATCCAATTTCGTCCACCAATCGAACATTTCCATCCTTATTCAACGACTTATTGATTTGCGCGATGAAGGATTCTATGAAACGTAACACAGCTAACACTAAAAAGTGCAATAAAACGAATAATTTGTAAGCATCCTGTCGTAATTTTGTTTAAATGTAATTCATGGATAAATTGACAGTGACTGAGGCGCAACGGGAAGACTGATTTTGGAAATAATGAATAAGCTGCTGCAACATGAGTGTTAAAAAAGCACGAACGAAACCGATCAGCGATAAGAATTATTTTTCTATGGAAAAATACAAATGCAATCATCTGCAAAGCGTAAAGTATTACAAAGTCTGAGTATAAACAATTTTCAAACTGAAATATTGATGATAGTGTCACCTTGTCGTTTAACATACTTCATGTCTTTCACAGCGGACTGCTTGGAAACCATCTCCGGTGCGCTCACGGGGCTTATGTTGAAAATATCCAAATGAGTACACGGCTGAATGTTACGGAGACTATCGCAACACAGTCGCTGCACGTAGCCCACGTAATCCAACGAACGCAGATTTCCGGCAATCAGTTGACAGTCAGATTTATGATGTTCGTTTGACTTAGAAGTCTCAGGGAAGAATCTGGTTGCATGAACATTGAGATCCTCCAAGTGTGCTTCATTCTCGATAGTTTGTCCGGACAAATGTGATGGAATCAATCGTTTAGGCATTGTTTCAATAACCGCATGCTTCGATGGGGTAATTCGAGGTGAATGCGCAGGTACAAAGTTGATATCAATCGCTTCACATTGTTCGTTCCTTTCAGACATGTAGACGTTTGCTGACCTAACGGGACTTGGTTTGGTGTACACCTTTTCAGAGTCAGTTAGCTTCATCCGATCGGCATTACAGTCAGCACAATACCTGCGCCACAAGTGACCAAAACGAAATCCACTATTTTGTGACGGCACGAACGATGCATGTGATTTACATTTTCGTCGAATCCACACGGCGCATATGACCGCTTGCAGCCCAAGAATTGCTGCCAAACCAAGAATTCCGGGGATAAATAGAAAGCGGTACTGACTCCACAGCGACCTTTCGCGATTGGATTCTGCTGAATGTTGTGGTTCTACTTCGTTTTTCTCTGCTTGTGAAATATAAATGCCGTGACCGTTTTCTGGTGTATAAGAATCTGGAAAAGTACAAACAAACTGACTTTATAAATTCTTTACAAATAAGGCCGGGTGTAGGCGCCAACTGGAGAACTGTATGCCCAAGTTTGCATTCATATTCTCAACTGTTTTCTTGTTTATGGTGAATCGAACTTATCGAAAAATTCCGACTTTATTTACCCTGTTCCTATTTTTGTCCAGTTTCGTTTTCAGTTGGGCCCTACTGCGCCTTAGGCTGCGATGACCTAGCAAAATTATTCTCAACTCAGCATAGACTGCTGGTATTACAAATCTGTAGATAAGCTCTATCCTTTCCGCACTCAGCAACTTCGCGTGGCTCGGTAAACTTCTGGTACTAGGATATCCCAAGTCCTCCGAACACAGATGGTGAAAGCATAAGTGAAAGCCATTTGTATTCTAGTGTAACCACAGACCGAGGTGAGCAGATACGCAGATTACACTTAGTAACTCTGTCCCCTTATATTTCATCGTTTACTTTTTCTGTTAATGAAATACCAGTAGGAAGTTTTCACGGCTTACCAAAAGCTGCCGGCTGGGGAAGCGAACTGGCTGTGGGAGGATTTGGACCCTCAAAACTCACGTCCAAAAGCCGGGACCCACCGCCGGTTGCTTTTACCTTAACCATCGTAAAATTAATGACACAATTCAGTGATGTTAAATAATTTGCCAAAGTTTATCAAGAGTACTTTCGGGATTCTTTTCCCATAACAGCTTCAATGGAATCTTGTTCTGCCCATGACCACGGCATATTTGTGTTCGTGTACCATGTAGGCCGAGAAAGATACCAATTGGAAGATGGGTCGGAGTTGCCAGTCGATAACGCAGCAAAACTTCATGAAATCGTCAACCACCGGGCTGATTTGTGTAGACCTTTTCGAGTTTTTGGGTCAGGGTCCACGAACTTCTCGCAAACGATGTTTGAATGAAGTGGATGATGTGGGTGATATGCCGCCGTCAGCTGCGCTGTTACATTCGAAATCTGCCTCCTCAGCGTACTTGTTAAACCCGTTATTTTGCAAACAATCTTTCACTGTTTCCCGTTCTGTTTTCCATGTTTGAGTAGATGAAGATGTGAGGGAGTAATAAAAATCTGGGTAGGTTTTGCTGTAAAATCTGTACTGAACTTAAAGCTGAATACGAATGGACGACTGTCCTTAGTAAATAAACAACCTTGTTGTCATGCTTTTGATATAATCGTATTTCGTTCAGAATACATCCACATATCGGTTTGGAAAAGCTTTATCATGCTTTATCAGTCCAACCGGATGAAGGTGAGACTTAGAAGCGTCCAAAACACATTTTCAAATCATTTCAATGTCATCGAATCCCCTAATTTTAATTTTCATGCAAATGACTCGGCTGAAAGCGGTTTGGTACATTTTCATTTCTGATCATTTGCCGTTTAGTCGATAGGAGTGAATTGCCAAAACCCTAAAACAAACAAAAAACAACCAACAATTACACTGATTGCCGCAAATTGTTCGTGAAACAGTCTACCTGGGGAATAGTTAATTACTGCTAAACTCGTGCCACAAAATGTGGGAGTTTGGCTGTTTTGATTTACGGCGAACGTCTGTGCATGACATTCGACCGAAAACAGTGCACTAATTTATTTGCCCCGCCTCGTCAACATAAAATATCGCTTTCTGAACTGTAGGAGTATTTTTAAACCAATCACCAAGCAAATTTGTCCACAGTAATAAAATGTATATTGTTTGTTAGTATTTTAGTATTTCATGCGCCACTGCATCCAGGAAATAAACGCGAGGAGACTCGGATCTGATTCTCAGAGCTAACAAGTGTTCTCTTGATCAAGGAAAATCTAACACCCGGAATTGTCGGCGGTGGCCAAACGGATAAGGTCGTGGCGTTTGGACGTGGGGGTCGCGGGTTCCAATCTTCCCACCGCAGGTCAACTTCTCCACTTGGCAGCCCTCTGTTGGCCGCGTCCCCCTTCCTAAAAAATGATGTGCATTGCTATTTTATTAATGATAGAAGTAAAAGATAATATAAAATTTCCAGAATATATGAAGTTTAAGATGTTACGGCTTAAGTTTCACAGGGAACCTTGACTGTTATTTCATCCCAGTAGACAGTCACACTCACCCCCTTGGATGACACTAAAAAAATGCTGTGCAAATCATTCTCCGATGAACGTCCGTGTAACGACTGCTTAATGGTATTCTGATTGCCGATTTCCAAGATTTAAAATGTCGTTTATCCGTATCCATCTGGAAATGGTTTATCGAAACCGGAAATTCCACTTGGATCTTGTAAAGTCAGGGTACAAATTATGCTGACTGAAAATGCAGGAACGGACCAACCTTACTGAACTCTTTGATTGCCCACTAAAACCTCATTTTGATGCATTCTGTTGAGTAAACCTCATGTGTTTCGTGTTCCCCGGTATCCCCTTCATTAAAAGCATCCGACGTAAAACCAACCACGCTTTCAGTCCATATACAACTAATCCACACTGCAATCAGCTATCGGATATCAGTGGATCTCATATTAGTGAGTACACAAATTAAAATATTGAACTGAAATTGAAGCTTTCAAACACACAGTTTATCATAAACACCGAAACGGGTAACCACTTTGCACATGCTTCAACCCCCATTTTTGTCTAGCACCGGACGAAGACAGATGTCCAGAACCAGTGTTTTGAGCATCTGAACCGTCGAAAAATTCCACGTGATCTTGACTTGATCGGAAATATCAGAGTTAAAACAAACTTTGAATTTCGAAGATGACATCTTGGAGATTCAATGTAGATGTTTTGACGGTACCCAAAATCTGGTATTTCAAACGTCAAAATAATAAGCTTTGCGCCTTTTTACTGGCTAGGAGAAGATATGATCATACACACTGTGTCGGTCACCTTGGATGGATGGATGTGAACAAACGAGGCAACCGACCGTATTGTGTGACATTTTTTTTTCTTTCAGTTGTTCACTGGTTCACCGTGAGGACCATGCAAAGAATTTTGTAGTATTACACTGTGATTACAGGCGGTCATTATATCACTGCCTGGAACGTGAACGAAAAGCGTGATCCGTTAGCGCGGAACACTAAGCGCCACTTTTGAAAGCCACTGATGTTAACTCCATGTTTCTTTCTAACACGGCCTTTTGAAAGTTCGGATGAAGTCACATCGAGGTTCCCAAAGCCTTTTAAGCAGCAATATCATTCTTATTTCATATTTTACCCGGAAAGCATGTTCCGTACATATTTTTGTAGACCATTCTATTCGATGACGAAAACAGACTATTTTTGCATTCCATTTTGTGTGAAACTTCAAAATCAGACTGATTGTTCATTCTGCTTTGACCTCTCCGTCTGTATCCCATGAATACCTAAGAAGCTTGGGGAACCTCGCCCGGTTATTCGCATGTTAAGACGAGGATTCGAAGGCCAAGCTTCGACTGTTTGGTAAATGACTGCCCGGAACGAATGGCTCTGTAACAAACATAAAATAACTTACGCATTGCGTATAATAACGTCCTTTAATCATTGATAGCCAAAAATGTTCACAGATATATTCAGGAAAAGACTAACTGGCAGTTGACAGTACCAATGAGAAAGTAAATTGCCCCTTTGAGGGCAATTTTATGGTCACACATACTCAGCTAATCAGCCCCTAGATAGCTGAAAGTCACTTGGCGATTGAGGGGTTTGGCGACATACACATACTGATAATAATCCTTAAGGGAATTACTGTCTCCTATATCTAGAAAATTTCATACAAGCTGTATCAGTATTATTTGCTGTTATCTGTTTGAAATGTCGTGCCCATTTTCGGAATATTTTGAATCTTTTCAATGCTTGTGAACGTCTACATTAGGCAGCCAGCCGCACTCCTCAACCAACTTCAAGAATTTGGGGTCCCAAGACGTTGTTTTACTATCATTCTATCAGGAAGCATTCACCAGAGTTTCATCCACATCTCGCCGGCATATGATGACTACTGCTTCATTTTGAAATTTATCGTGTTTCGTCCGTACTGCCTATCTTCATGGCTCGGCCCATTCCAATGCAGCCTAGTCTTTGTGGTAATTCAAAGTGTATCAAATGTTATCCATTCATTTTGACGATAATGAAATCTGACCACAAAACCGCGAGTTTCATCCTGAAATTTGGCTTTTCACTGCTGCCATTTTGAAAAAGAGCAGCGATCCCAAAACCATCACTTTTGACACCATATCCGCTGGTTTTGGTCAGAACACATTGAATCACAAATTCATTTAGGCCTCGATGAAATTATTTGAGTTTTGCGAGGTCTTAAGATTTCCCACCATTATGTTACTCTCCGGAGCCCTCTTCAATGTGATTGCTTAAATTTACTCGTCAATTTTTTCCTTCTGGTTGATTCTGATGGCTCAGCTCGGCGGGAGTATGTCACACGCGATCTCCCGATAAATGCATGTTTGATTGCTGGAATAAGGTATTATTGCAAACATTCGACATGTCCTCACCAAGCACAGAAAACATCGAAACTGTTCCGGCAATCCATTTTTCACTTGTCACGTTTGACTCTGAATGGTTGTCTAAAATAATCATGCAGTTACAAAACCTGTCTTCAGGAACTCATCACTCACCGCCAAAATCTGTGGCGCTTCCTGGATCATGTGACCGAGTTGCCAACTTTAATCTGTATCGTACGCAATACTCTGGTTGACCTAAATTGGGGATATAAAATGAATAAACAAATGCAAAACCATTGTAAGAGTTTGTCATCGCAAAAGCATCTAAAATCCTCGTACAGGTAGATTTCAACTCAATCTATTACTACAACCAATGGGCAAGGAAACAAACTATATCATGCTTCGCAAGAAGATGAAATTGGCACAACTCACAATCGGCAAGGGGCATGTTTGATAAATATACTGAGTAAAAAATAGACAATATAATCTAATAAATATGTAACACTGGCATCAATCTAACTCGAACTTTACAAACGAGGTGAAACCGAAAAAGCTGCGTTCACAACTCTTTCCAGCCTTATTGAAAGAATCAGTGCGAAAAACGTCATCCGCTGGACCTATCGTTGTCTCCATGTGATTTGTAAAACCGCAAGTCCAAATTCATCTAAATCTGTATGTGCCATGGCAACTTAAATTTGTCAATAATCAGCTGGTTAGGGCAATCCTCTTCTACAGTATCCGTGACAGATTTATTGCCTGATAACCCAAGGGTTGTGAGTCTTGTTTTAATCTTGTTGTGAATAAAATAAGTTAAATTGTAGCCAGGAACTTTTCAAAAGCTTTGGCGCTGTGTTGGCCTAATCGAAATTGTATGTTAGCAAATGTGTCGCCTTGTTTTCTAGGTTTATTCTGCTTTATTGCAAACAGACCGACGATATTTCCCCCGTTGGGTAAACCGGGTGAATTTGTCTTCACTATGCGGTTGCTTGCTACGTGAAAATGCATCGCATCTAAATGATTCTTTAGTCGGCATAGCTATGTACAGTATCAGAAATGCTGAATTAAGCTTTGCATTTTCAGATATTATCTTATTCAATAGGCCTGAAGTTACAGAGCCATTAATAATTAATCTGCTCTAAAATCGCGTCGAAGTAAGTCAGTAAGCAGATGATTATTGGGGCCTGACCTTCAGTGTAAATATGTACCAAATAATCTACTTTATGATATATATATATATTAAATTTTAACTTGACATGGGAACGTATAGATCGGCTACCCGAAGGAAGAGTTCCAGTTTTTTGACAAACGTTTCCTTGAAGAAATCAAATCATTTCGTCATTTTCACAAATACTGCAGATTTGAGGGGACTTTTGGAAACAGAGCAGTTTTCCCTGAAGGTTTTCAACAATTATGTAATTGGATTTACTGAAACAGCTGCCGGGATGCATAAATTGACACACGTTGGAAAACAAAAATCGGTGTCAACCACCGGAGACTTAATCAAACAAAGAATTTTGGGCACGTGATGCACGTAATTAAAGATTGCTAGAACACTGAAAACGCTCAAGTGTTGTACCAAAATTTCCGGCAATTTACGCCATTAGGGAGATCGCGACGTGTGTTCGAAAAACCTCGCTGACTCTTCACCACAAAATTCACAGTTATACGGTTCACAAAGCGAACGCACCCGGACAAGGCATATTTCGCACATGTAACAAATTAACTAGGTAGTAATCAACACTTATAAATGGAGATATCTAGCAAGTTATGTATTGCTAACATCTTTCGAAGAAGTAAAATAGGACTTTTTTCCCAAGCCAACCGATTACGGTGAGCTTTGGTTGATAAGTTCCAGATTCCTGCTCAAAGTGCTGCGATTTACTTTTCGCAATAGACTGTACCTGGACCGCCCGTGCCTGTTTTCAATGAAGCCACAAGCCCCGGATATTCTTGCGCGTTCCGGTTGAATCTAGTTAGAACTCTCGAAAGTAAGGTTGCAAATTTCCAAAACTCATGAAATCTATTGTGAATGCTATAATGTTAATAACACAGCGTTGTTCGCAGATGTAATGCGCCAACGTTTCGACCGCAGTGGGTAGTCTTTCTCAAGGTAAGTTTTACAATCAAATGCATTACATCTACCAACACCGCTGTGTTATTAACATTATTTCAGTCATAATAAAAGAACGAATGTATGGCGCATCAATTTTTCGATACACTCCTTACATCACATGGTCCTGATACCCATGAAACCCACCTCGAAGGTTAACCTATTTTTGCCCGCTCCTGTCATTTTGAAAGGACAATGTGTACTGTGCTCACAACCTAAATTGCCGCCTACCAAGCTATGGAAATCTGATCTCATCCGCCGCATTACCTAGAGGTAGTACATCCATAACCATTGGCTAGTACTTGTACACGCGGTCTTTTTTGAAGAGAGGAAAGCGCTACTTCTGAATATGTTGCATTTAATACCTCAATTGTCTTAGAACAGCTCGAGTATACTATGTGCAAGGTTGAAGAAGAAGCTAAATGCTAACACTTACATTACACGCACAATGTGCATTCATTTATTCTGTCATTCATATAAACTCCCAAAACGAGACCTAAAGCACTCTTTATGAATCAGCTATCGGACACTGAGTTTTTTCGTGGAGAACACCATTGTGCAACACTTGATCAGTTATTCCGAATCACCGAAAAAATCTATTGCGACGTTGTACACTAAAATACTGTACCAAGCCTTCACTCTTCCCACGAATACGCCAAGCAAACGTTTACTCATAAAAATATGGCTTTTGACAATTTTCGGGTGTCATACTGAAAAAAAAAACATTTTTCAAGAAGTAACTGCATTTCTTCAAAGTACTCGTTCACGAGCGCAAAGCTGTTTCTATCCTCCCACTACCTTTTGAACAGACGTGGACTACACAACCACATACATCAGGGTGTTGTCATGCACACTGTCACCAAGTTGGAAATACACAATCGATCAACGCAATATCGTCATACTATCAGCCATATCGCGGAACAGTCGGTTGGTGAACGGAAATAATTCACTCATACCAAACTTGCGTTTCATTGATCACCTGATTATTAAATCTGTTGAATAGGAAGCATTATTTGTGCTAATCATAGAACCATTAAGAATCTGGGAAAGATATCATATGCTATGTAGCTAGCAAACAGGCTGCTTTTTTGTTCAATACTGTATTAAACGTCGTTTTGCACATAACGTTTTTTCAGCACCAGTGCTCAGGGTCACCACAATCATAGACGGTCAAGGGAGTACTGGTCTTCGTTAACAGTAATAATATTTTTCATACAACATGTATGCCTAAAACGCTGTTCACACCGCAAAAATGGTTTTCAAACCAAACTACGTTTCCACCACTAATAACCTTGGAGCATTGCAAGACAGGATATATTTAACCAACGACAGAAACAGCTAATTGCGTTAGCTCTTGATTTTTGTCTATAGCTAGACTGGCGGTGGTCAAGGGGCTAAGAAGGTGGGACTTGGTCAGGAAGTTCTCGGGTTGTATACCTCCCACGACCGGTCAACTTCCGCACTTGGCAGCAGGTTGTTGTTGGCCACTTGGCCTTCCTGAAAACGATATAGATTGCGGTTTTTGTAACAAAGAAAATAAAAAATATATACAAATGGGAATTACTGTTTCTGAAGCAAAACGTTTGTAAGTCAGTGTTGACCGACTGCAACTCACTTATAAAATATACTGTGTGATTCTCGTGATATTTGGGCAGCTGACTGATTTCAGAAAACCGGGAAACTTTGAGTATAAAATCCGGCCCACCACGCAGATCACCACAATCCAAGAGTTTTCGGTTTTTGGTCTCGGCAGACAAACGACAACTGTTAAACTCGGAAGAGTTATCCGTCTTCGCGAAACCGGGACGATAGAGCGAAGAGAAAAAAACGAACAATTCGTTTCCGGATGCGAAATTTTGTTTGTAATTGTCTTGTGTTTTTTATACGAAACCATAGTTCAAACAAGATGAAGCATATTCACTTAAACCGGCTTCTACGTGATAAACTTAGACGCCTAATGCTTTGGTTATCATAATACAAGAATAAAATAGTAAGATAAACAGCTAAACAGTTCCGCACACAAAAATAATTTTATATCAGACCGTACTTTGCAACGCGTTGGGAAAATACTTTAGTTGACCTCCTTAACAATGGGCTTAAAATTTTTCAACAGATTCAGCACACGAGGCACGTAAAAAGGCCAACATTAGTCATATTATTTTCTTGTCACCTGAATGTAAGAGTCGATTAGGCGATGTACTACTAATCTGGGTGCAGGACGTGTGACCGCGCAAACCCGTTTTAATAAGTGACTATTTGTTGTTCTTACGCTTCACTTCTAGGTCCTTGTGAAGGAAATCACCCCGTAGTAGCACGGAGTTTGTTGCCATCATTTGTGGGTAGTTAACGGGGATCGTAATTGCCGCGTCACACTTGTTTCCTGTCTGAGGCGCTTACACCGTTGTTCAACTAAAATAATCATTGGTGTCAAACACACCATTCAGCCTCTGATTTACTGTCTTGACGATAGCAAAAACGTAAAAGATTTAAAGCCTACAGCTGGTCTAAGAAATTTGCGTGACTCGTTAGCAAATGTCATAGCCGAAAGAAAGTAAGGATTTCATTCTTTGCATCCCATTCCACCGTAAACTGATTCAACATGATCCAAGACTTGCATAAAATGTTATCGTCCAACAAGAAATTTCCGTATTCCGGACCTATTTTTCATGTTCCACATAAATCAACTATTACGTATTATACGTTTGAGTACACTGATTTAATAAGGGCTTTGATGAGCGTTTGACTTCCCGTGGTGGATTTCTAATCTACAATTTGTAGGAAATGGCTAGTACCTAGTTAAAATTTTTATCCGTAAAACTGTAATGCGTTGTCAAAGTTAGCGACACATATTGAGTATAATAAGTGAAGAGCAACTTAAACTTGTCCAAGACCGTGTTGGCTTTAAAATACATTTTATTCACTATTGAGGAGAGTACTTTTTGACAACAAACACTTCAAGATTTGTTTGAAACTGTGGCTAAAATCTGTCAGAAAAAACTGGGTTTCATTTAGTACTCAGCGAAAACAGTTGTATTTTTGGGAAATAATTTGAATGAACAATATGTAGAATTTTCCCAATCTCCAAACTCGTTCCGGAATTCTCAAAACTTACCCAGTACAGTTGTTGTTTTCCATGATCGTGCTTGGGACAGACAAAAATAATGTTGTCACCCTGACGTACCCGATAAACGGTTGCCAAATCTGCATTTCTGAAATGCCAAAAAGTACAACGAAATGCATAGTGTCTTACTAGCAATCCTAATGCCGGGACCGCAAGTAAGAACGAGGTTACCACGGAGTGGGGAATTCAACATTTGTACTTAGGTTTTACAGGTCATCGACTGAAATCACAGGTTTAGACCAATGTGCCTGGAATTAACATCAGCCTCCTAGGTGTGAATTGGTGTGCGCACCCGGCAGGTGGAAATGACCTATCTCATTTTTAACTTTTGTTTCTATTATCCCGGCGGGTTTTAGCCGGAAAAAAATTGTCCGCATCTCTTGTGAAATAAAGCTCATCGACGTACACATTCAAATGCACTAGGTTTCCAAAGTCTATAGCTTCCAAACCCAAGTGTACCGATCTTCTAAGACTTTATGCTCCATTCACACAACAGTTGGCAACAAGGCCTTAAATTGGTTGCGAATAGAAAAAGCCTAGACACACGATCGTTTGTTACGTCGATAAAGTCAAATATGAAGAAAACACTGAGATTCCGATTCGTTTTGTGGTCGAGTAGATCATTTTCTTTCGCGCATTACGAATTAGTGAAAGCTATAGAGGCCCAACTCGTGCTTGGACATATTCAACCCTCCAGTTTATAGATTCGCGTTTGGTGATCTGTCAAAGATAACTGTCAAACAAACATATTTTTTAGGAGTTTTGAGATACTATAACCTCAGCATATGGTAACAATCACCCAGTCGTCTAATGATTCGTAACGCGAAATGTGTGTTCTCCGTTGAAACAAAGCATACAACTCAACAAGTGAGCTCGGTGAAGAATCTTTGGACCGCATAGCACTTCACTTCCGGAATTTGTCATGGAATCTTAGTGGACAGACTGTTAATTTTTTCATTGCTATTGCTGGTCAAAGCATGCTTGAAAAGCTAAATATATCAGGTAGGACCTAATGAGTCCGGTTTGGTCCAAATGAATTTGACGAACTATTTTATCTAGTGCTGTAAAGCGGCGCTTGACTAGCGGCATATTTTTCCCATGATAGGCTGTTTTGTGCAGTTTTGCCTAAGTGATCACGGTGAAGTGACTGTGAGAGCATTCGTACGAAAGCCACCATTCTTGGTTCCGTTTGTAGTTGTCAAACTAATATTAGCAATAAATTTTATGCCTAATCTTAACTTAGAGTGCCGACAAGACAAATTAAATACTGTTTGAATGTAACCTTTTTGCATTCAAACTCCAAACCAAAGCTCGCTTAAGGTCTGTTGGCCACAGAGGTCTGAATTTCATTCATTTTATTTTGTAAGCGAACTTCCAAAATGTATGCATTATTATAACCCTATTTCCCATGCGTTTTTTGACTTTCAAAACGTCTCCTGAAGACTTCGATTTGTGTCCACCGGTGTTATGTACGTCCGGCTGGCTACAGTGCAGAACAAGCAGCATATAATTTATGTTCTTTTTTCTACTACGGCAGTCTGTCGTTCAGTTTTACCCAAAATAAGTCCGTTAAATGCGTTTTAGGTAACGCCATTTGTTGTTTACCCCTCATAACCACGCCATTGGCCTGCCGATATCACTTCTCACGAAAACAGAATTGGATATTGTGAATGATATAATATTAATAACACAGCGTTGTTGGTAGATGTAATGCGCATTTGATTGTAAAACTTGCCTTGAGAAAGACTACCCACGGTAGTCGAAACGTTGGCGCATTACATCTACCAACAACGCTGTGTTATTAATATTATATCATTCACAATAAAAAACCAATACATGGCGCATCGATTTTTCGATACACTCCTTACGTCGTTTGGTCCGGATATTTACAAACTGGTTACCAATCGAATTGCTGTCAGAATTGGATATCTTTATTCCACGACCGAAGATGTTTCTGAAGACCACGAGTGGAGGAGTCAATATCCTCGGACATTTTACACAGTTCCGATTGCTCTAAGTGGAAGTATTTTGGGTGTCAGCGCATTCGACATAAAGTTTCACAAGTTTATCAAAGCAATCTGTTGCGTTACTACCTTATTGAATTAGAACAACTTGTGTTCAGTTTTATCGAAAACCTGCCGGTGAATTTATCAAAGAATGGGTGCAGACAACATTCTCAAATTTGGAGATGTTCTTCTACAGTGAAATATGCTGATGGCAATGGAATTTCCTAAGGTGAAATTTCGGGAACGGTGTGCGTTCAAGGTAGGTGAAAGCCACAAAGGCGGAGTTGAGTAAGAACAGCACAACACAAACAACTATAGGCGGTTCAACATTTTTCGTCCGGTCACGTTCGACAAATTTTAGAATATGAATGCTCAAACTGTTTTATCTCTACATGATAAATTTTACAGCATGGAACAAAAAGTTGGATTCAAGTGACTATGGGATTAACAAAACCAGGGAACATATTGTTTCTGTACCAATGGGGTGTTTACCATTGGTAATCATCCGCGCCAGAAGGAGTCACTGGTTGCTTTATTTTTTTCTTTGTGATATAAGTCAGAAATGCTTCGTGCAGTTCATGTAAGAACTTCCGACGGAATTCGCTGGCGTGCGAAACATAAATAATATGAAACCTTTGCCCCGGATTTTCCTTTGTCCAGCAAATGTGGTGTCTAAATTCGAGCATATTTCTCCATGCATTTTGGAACATGGTTGAGTGCATAGAAGATGAACAGTTAAAAGCGACTTGTCCTGTGATAATGACTGCTCTTATTAAACTCGCATAATTTATTTTATGATTTGGAACAACTTCGTTTTGTATGAACATCAATCTTGATCTCCTCGTTAGACCAGTGAGAATTAAAAAAGCGATTCAATAAACTGGCAACAATTGGGTTGCGTCGAAAGAATACCGTCGTATCCATAAGGTTGAACCCGCAGCTACACGAAGTATTGGCTTCAGCCACGGATAATACTGAAACATGTATCATACTACTGCATAATATGCCAAACCATACACGTTATAGAATAGAGAACACAGTGACTTACAACTTTAACTCTGTCGTCCACGGAATCACGTGATCTTGTTGCATCTCACGGGAGCTTGCAAAATGGCAGCAAATAATTACTATTCCAGCATACAACCAACTCATCTATACTCACAACATATGCAGGCGAATGAAATTTCCCACAGTTGCGAAGTGAAACACTTTGTTTTAAAGTTTATTTCCCTTTAAAGGCTAGATTCAGTAAACATCAAATTGTATTCCTTAAAAACTGCTCGTGTACCAATTTCTGATTGGTCACTCCAACCAGCTGATCTGATTGTTGGACTACCGCTTTCCGCATGAAAATTGCTAACCAATCGGTAAATAGCATTACCCTTTGCAAGAGTTGTTGGTAAAACTTGTAGCTGGCGAAGGTTTTAGGCTAATTTTCGAAACTCCTGGTAATGGATAATGTCGTGGAGATAGATGTTCAAATTTACTGGTTGACGAGTGTTTAATGTGGAAAGAATCAAAAGAAAATCATTGTGCTAACTGATATATTTGGGGTCCTATTAAACTCGAGTGAACTAATACATTAGGGCCATAGAAATGGCTTCCGCAATGAAAAACCAAAGCATATATATAAAGCAATTCACAAACAATGGAAACTTCAGTTTGCAGCAACTTCGACACAATGCATGTCATTAGGCAATATTTAGGGAAAAGCAGTCAGCCACCGGCATGGCCACACGGAAGGAAGATTACAGCATTGGGAACCATATTTTGCTGAAATATTGTTAGGTGTTAACTAAAATGCCCAATGAATAGGACTGGAAAAACTGCTTTATTCTATGGTGGATTTTCCCCTCATGACTATGAACATTCACAACCCGTCCCGTAAACTTGCACGTTTGGAAATGGTGTCAGTTCAGAAGACTGTGCATATACATATATGCATCTATACCCGCAGAGATATATCGTTTCTGTGAATGTGGATATCGTGAACACACTGGTATTTTGTGTTAGGTGTTTGTCTCAAAACTGTCACTGACGTGGCCTATTTTTGATTACGGGGTCCACGCCTCCGTCACTGGTCTATCTGTATGTTTGTCTCGCTGTGGTTGGTCGCACGAGTGACTGCCACATTCCAGTCGTGCGTGTTTTGCGTCCACTCCCCTCTTGATCTAGTCACGGACATTGAACCCGTTCACATTTGTCCATCTCGTTGCATGAACCCCCTACTTCGGAAGCAATAAGCAAGGGCCTCAGCGACTTTGACATTCACACATTCTTTCGGATAGATAATACGTTAAAACGCCACTTATCAAAGGCAAAAGATCAAGTCGGTGTGCAAGACCAAAGTAAATGAGTGTAGAAAATCAGTTACAAGTGATGGGCAGTAGAATAAATTGGACAAACCAGCAGACAACTGATGACATGAATAACTGAACACAGGAGGAAAGAAAAGTGCAGACCTTCGGACAAGGTAGCCTTAAAAAAAGTGAGCGCGATTCAGTCATCGCTGTGCATGTCATAGCAGAGAGACAACGTTGATTCAGAGCCTGCACTGAGGCTCCGACGATAAGCCCCACCCCACATGTATCAGTCGGAATTTAGGAGCAAAGATTTCGGAGATATGGACAGCTCTAACATCTTTAAGAAACAAACATTCCAAAGATCACCACACTAGTTCACCTCAACACCACGGTGGCGCATCACGTGAAGGACAACTAACCTCTCACCCGACCCACAGTACAACGTACACATTCACAAACACACACAGACTACTAAACATCAGTTGGCATGTGAACGTTCCCTCAGTCAGTTGGTTTTAAAACTTGCCTTGAGAAAGACTACCCACGGTAGCCAAAAAGTTGGCGCATTACATCTACCACCAACGCTGCGTTATTAATCTTAAATCATTCACAATATAATCAGGCTAAATATATTCCCACAGCAGTACACTCCCTGGTGGCTCGTAAGTCAACGAGACCAGGACTTTTGCTATATTAACCGAAATATCTTGGGGATAGTTGCATTAGTTAGTCAGGTAGCATTTGCAGGTTTGCACTCGGTTATCGAGGCTCAAAACGGTTAACAGCGCTTAGTCAACACCCAGTGCTTGCCAGTCGAGTGTTCAAAGAACTCAGCCCGTCTGATCACTACGATTGGCCGGTCACTGAATTTCCTACGAATACCCCAATTTTTTGCTACCTACAGTTAAATGATCGCACCAATTTGCACAAAAAATGTTTCGGATTGGCAGAAGTCTCTGTCAGTAGTTCTGAGTTCATTCTCCAGTTGAACTCCAATGGATGTTTTCTGTTGACATGAAAAAATGTACTCACACAATTCACAATACTGAGTTGTGTACTTCTAACATTATCCAGCCCTTCAGTTAACAAACTCCATTTTACCAACCAGTTTACATCCAATTTTCTTCAACTCCTTGCACGTAGATTCATGTAAATTGTTTCAGCAAAATGCAGCTGCATGAATAACAAACGATTGTATTAAAAATTAAAATGTGATGGTTTTAGGATGCTGTTGGCTGGTCGCCGTACCCTTTTACTGAGCCAACAAACGTCAGTTGTAAACTAGCCTGATTCTTGGGTTGCAATGTGTTATTGTTCCAATGAAATATGCACAAAACACGTTGCAATACCAGCACACAACTACCGAGGAGCTAATTACACTTGCTATGAGCAAACGAAATATGAAGAACGAAAGGCAATCTTGTGATTTTTGTCCCTTAGGTATCAACTGACATTCGAGGGCTAACACAAGTCACTTAAGCGAGTCCAGTCTTTGTAAACTGTATGTAATATGCCTCCGCTGCTACACAAAAAGGCAACAAAAAAATTGTTCTTGAAAATATCGATTAAGTTTTATCAGTACACAAGTAAATTCATCAAAAAAAAATTATATCACCAGAAACTCAATTGGACCATGTGCAAACATACTGGTAGGAAGAAATAATTGAGTATTACTGTCACAAAAGCAGGATCTGACATAAGCAGATGTGCGCATTTCTAACGCAACATACGTTGCGGACATTATCTCAATGTGGTAAACCGAACGGAAATCGTTAACGGGATAAATAGTCAAGCGTCAAAAATGTTGAGACACCAAGTTCATACGTTTCATGTCTTTCTAGTGTATGAACAGAAGCATCCACGGTATCAAACAGCCGCTGCGAATTTCGTTGCCAATCGAAAATGTCTTGTTCTGATACCAAACTAACTACGCAAACAGAAACACATGGTGCTTCGATTTTTTCACTCATGTCGATCTTGGTTCGAGTCCGATCTATTTCGGATGCTTCCTATTTCCTTACCGAAACTTTGATCGTTCTCTTTTATGGGAAGAACGAGTGTTTTTTGTTCTATTTTATGATATATATTTTTCGACGTTTACGTTGAGCAAATGCGTTCTTCGTATATAAGTATCTGCAGTAGCCAACGAAAAACGACGGGCCAAATGGCAGAAAAGCAATGTCAAAAAATGAACACTTTGGTGAGCATTTTGCCCCTGGGTGCTTATTAAAAATGTCTAAAATTCGGTATAGGCAAATTTGCATAAATGCCCACTCGCAAAATCCCTTGCTTTTGTCACTTTTTTTTCGCGTGATTACGTCCAGTCCCTAAAACACGAAAACCGCAAACCACTTCCGGTTGGATGACAAACGAATGATGCTTTGTCTAAAGAGAAATCATTTACATAAATAAAAATTAAAAATGACAAGTTGGAACGCAAAACACACAAAGCTTAGCTCGGAAAGTGATTGAACTAACCGGGTATATAGGGTAACTAAACAATCATAAAATTTTCTCGTCATTAACTCAAACAGAATGTTCTATAATACACTGTGTGCCTATATTTAGCTTTTGATTCTTTTTTCGCCGCGGTACATTGAAAAACAAAATGAACTGACGCAAATAAAAGAGAAAACGCCTTCCAGATGGTTGTTTAGCAAACATGGCAGTTCATTTCGTTTTGGTTTCCGGATTTATTTCATCCCCGGTTTTAGTGTACCATCCGTCATCGTCAGCATGCATCGTGTCATTTGGTCCGCTGAGTCGGAATTGCAGTTCAGGTTTTGATGCGTTCAACGTAGACTGCAAAGAAAGCTCATCCGAACACGTCGGATTGTTTGAACAGTGGCCGAGAGACCTTCGAACTGCCTGGTCATTGATGTCCATCACGCTATTGGGTGTAAATGCAGCCGCCACATTTATTCTTGGTTATTAAGAGTAACAGTATGAGAAGGTCTAACTTTGTATCTGGAAAATTTGTACGACAACACAACTAACATAGTAATAAGTCCAGAATCTGACAAAAAAGAGTTAGTCAAAGAACCGATCGATGGAAATTCGAATGAATTAATGCTGGCAAAATTGTCACGAGCATGTTGCGATTTGTTGGTGGCCCAGTGAATATAATTCGAAATGTTATATTGGGCTTTATGACAAACGTGAATTTGCGGATGAATTGCGGATCGCCGAGATAAAAAGTGATGGCTATATGTCACCCTTCTTGGGAAATCAGAAATATCAAGCTCGTTGCCAGTCAAGAACAATGTTCTTAGCCCATCTCGATGTTGATTGTTCTCGAGGTATTTTCTGATATCCTTACGGAAGCAAAATAGGGAACAAATTATAAAACATTCGTCCGTTTTACCGGTCACCACTTCGTGACGTTCTCCTTCGGTGCAGTCGGACGGAATAACCAACTTCCGGTTGCCAGTCTGGGTTAAAAAACAAACAAATCTGCATGTACACCCACCCGCAGTTGCCAGCAAAATTAAGATTGCACGAAATAAACTGCGAAGCTGCTTACTGGATCCAACTCTGACAGTCATGATCATAGATTCATAAACGTAAGGTAATTATATTCTTTCGCGTTCATTGTGATGTGCATTCCTACCATCATTTGTTTATCAGTTAGTCGCAATACGACCTGCAAACATTTGAGGAATTAATCCAAAACATGATTAAAAAACGTGATTTGCCGTTTGTCTGATCGAAGCGATTTTGTAGCCCGAAACCTTGTCAGTGCGAGTTTGCAAAAGTAAAATCGGTTGCACTGTCTCTCAACTAGCGAAATTGTACATGTAACCGGTGTTTAAAATGGTTCCGCCCAGTTCTTTTTTCAACCCACTGTGCTGTTAATGGAAGACAATCTCAGAACTCACAAGTGCAGGTCATTTTGCCACCCTGAAGCACTTCTGCAAAACAGGTATGTCTGCATCCCTTGCGGTCTTTATTGCTACTAATATTCCTTATGTATTGGCTACATAAAACAAGCAAAACAATTAGCCCAAACCAACCTACAACCAAACAGAAACCTCCGACAGAAGGAACGTAACATGGAATAAACACAAAGATGCAGTAGGTATTCTACCCGAATGTTTCAGAAAAGCAATCCATTGTAGCGGCAACTAATTAATATAGCACGCCCTGCTTTGTACAACCTAGCGGAGCCAAGGTGTTAGTGATTCAAAAAAACGACGTGATGACCAGTATACTCGGTGATTGAGTCCGCAAAATATGACTGACGGTCCACCGTGCTCAAATATCTGCTCGTTCGTGTGGCTGACTTTGTTCGGTTATCTCAAACACATGGGAAAAAAATTGACTGTCTAAGGTCAAACAGAACTATTGTCAGAAATGTTTTCTCCCGCTAAAGGGATACCGACTAGCCGGTTAGCGAAAATGAAGGCTTCGTCAGTTATTTCAGGGAACACATGATCCATCGATAACCGATTCGATATCGCCGCTACTTATTTTTGCATTAGTCAAACATCCACGGTTGGTCGGCCATGATGAGATGTCAAAACCTTGATCTGCTTTAGAATAAAATAATTCGAGCGACGAGCACTATTTCAGAAATATATGCACTGGTTGACGAAATTTATTTGCATTCATATGGTTACATCCAACTAAGCAATACCCAAATTTTCTGGTAACGTTAATACAATTATAGTCCGAAAAAATATTGTAGAATGGTTCATCAAATCGAAGCATTGATAACAGCCTAATGAGACTGGCCGGTCACTGCAATTAGGCTAGTCAAAATGCATTTGTCGATCCGTCCACAGTTTACAAACAAAACTGATATCTAGCTAGTCGTCGTCACCGAAATACATTTGACGGCAAGTACCTTTAGGCAACAGTTCATTGAAATCAACTTCCTAACGCAGTTACATTACCCGGCTTGTCATTGATTTAGTCCTAAGCGAAATATTCTTTTATGTGACCGCAAGAACACAAATTGTCTAGCTCCTGACTTGGAAAAATCCTGCTACTGAGTAACATAGCTGAATAACAAAAAAATTTTGTCTCTAGTTTGTTTGTCAAGAATCCGAACAACAATAGCTCAATTCAGTTTTGATATTTGAGCGATAACCATGTGGGATGGCAGTAGAGCAGGAAACAATCCAATCAATGTATTTTTGATCTGTTGTTCGCGCCATCTACAAAAAGGATTTGTTTTGCACATAGATTTAAGCCATCATTCTATTGAATACCCTTTGTGCATGCTACAGCTAAAAAAGCACATCCACACATTCTTCTACCGGGGGACATATTCGCCGATGAAGTGAGCTAACTAATCAGCGAGTTGAGTATATGTCCCTGGGGTATGACCACTTTTGGGGCATGCATAATCAATCTGTTCTACGTCAAGAATCCCTGACCGTAACTTAGAGCAGCGCACAATTACCAGAGCTGTTCGAAGCCAACGAATGAGCCAGCGCACGTACGTCCACTGGCACACTTACCTGCGGACAAAACTAATCCCCAAATAGCAAACGGGTCAGAAGACTGCTTGTCCGCCTTCAACGTGGCTTGCATGAACGGAATCAACCATACCTTAATCGTCAGCTTATTTAAGGAATAGAAAGGCTGGAAATTTGGTCTCCAAAATGTATTACTCAGTCTAACATTTACACAAATTTCCAGTGATAAGAACTCAAGATCTTCAATCGGTTATCAGTTAATTCCCTAATGCGGAAACTGGCATGGCTGGAGAAATAAATGTTCAGTGTGCCTGTGATATTCGTGAATCGAAAAGTTGGTAAACGACTTCTGAATAACAATTCTAGCGAGTAACGAAAATCAGTAACACTGCTTTGTCGGCAGATTATTTAATTGGTCGCCATTTCTACTACCTTGATCTGTCTTTCTCAAAAGATGGTTTGCAAACAAACGATCTGGGGTAGTAAATTACGCTAACTGGTATCAAAGAGTTGTTCGTATGTTTGGGTGTGAGATGTTTGTCCCGTTCATACGTAGCTGAGTGTTTATGCCCATGTCTGTATGCATACATAAATTCAACACACTAATGTTTCGATACATTCCGAATCTGTTTTGGTTAAGGAACATAAATCATCCAATAAAGCCATTCGTTTCATAAAGGAAACCTTTGGGTCAAGTAAACCACGAGACGCTGTGCAGTTTATGGAAATTTTTGGAACAATCCATCCGATAAACTGTCTCCCATTTTAAAAGATCTTATTACTCCATTCAATGAACCGTGTTGAGTAAGATTCAGGTCAATGAGCTGACCCATCAACGATACAATTAAAGGGATGAATACATAGCCAGAGTTTTACTATTAAGTCTAACTGTTTAATGTGTGCGAAAACAACTCGCTATTTTGCCTCACAATCATGTTGCCATCCGGATCAAGAAGTAAAGTTACATTTCTAGCCACGAAGTGCATTGCTTGCTAAAATACTTTAGTGTCTAATCAGGTCAAACGATGTCCTTTTGGGTGAAACTGTCCGACGAATTCACCCAGGAAAATTAGTCGTTTATTGATTTTACAAGAAGGTAACCAAATAGTTGGCACTGAAAAAGGGTAAATAATTGAAGATTGCTTGGGTTGAAATGAAGATATTTTCATTCACAAATCGTTATGAAGTTGACTGGTGAGTAACTTTGCCAAACATGCTAAACCCAAAGCATTTTTCATTGTTGCAATGAATATCACCAAATGTTTTTGATGAGATTCACCGTGACAACGAGACAACAAGCCTTCAAACTACCACACATGTTACTTTGTGATTTTTATTTAGGCAGAAGAATGAAAAGAAGCATTTAGCCCGCTTCTGAGGAAAAGAATGCAGTTTCTGCTCAAATGTGATTGTGAATAATTACACTGCAGAATAAATTGTAACATGAGCCGCAAATCATGTTTTGCTCCCCTTTGGGCAACCTGAAATCTTGTTGCGAAGTTTCGGTGATCTAATTATACTGATACTCCTTGTCTAGATTAGGTTTTGCGGGGCATCCCCGACGTACATGATATTTCTTCTCCAAACAATCTTGTGCACCACTGAATGATGTCATTACTTGATGGAATGGATTTGTGCTCATTCTCAGTCTGGGTTTCAACTCTCCAAGGCTGGCAGACAGAAATCATTTAATCGAGAACCATATTCATATGAAATATTGCCGGGGCTAGATGTCTGTAATGTCCCATAACAATTAATCTTTTATAACGATCTAACATAGCAACAATTAAAAGCATTAAAAAGCATATAATGTGAATTCAATCAGGAGAACCTGGGAAAAGTGGTTTTCCTTTTGCAACAGTCAATCATACGAGACAAGCCGACGATTTGGGGCTTGTGGTTCACACATTTCGTGACTTCTAAAGACTGGATTTGTTTACCGCTAGTCCTCGTCGATCGGTTAATTTGAACATCGTAAGATGCGGCCGATGGGAACCAGTATCGATCAACCCCTTACTCAGTCTTTATTGTTTTTGATTACCTATTTCATTTTCATTGGATCGGAAGTCATTTCTTTGAGCTGTTTGTCATAGTGTATGGTAGACTATTTAAAAATCAACTCAGAAAATGATAAGAATTTACAAGAACAAGTAAAATGTTTGTCGACTTGGGATCACAAACAGAATTGAAAATTCTTTCACCTGCCCGTTTTTTTATTCTTGATCATCTCGGTCCATTCCTGGGAATAAACGTCTTCACACTTTTTTTGCAAAATTTAATTACCCGCCCATATTGTTACCATATCATTATCCAGTCACCTTACTAAGGGAGACAAAACTGGTCATACGTGTGAAGCGCTCGCTGAAGGGTGCATTCCAAGCATGCGCATTTTTTATCCCATGCAAATGAATCGAATCAGATGAACGCAAATCGAGTCGACCGGTTGACTTGCGCATCTTATACAATGAACCTTCAATGACCACACATTAGCCATAAAGAGAAACTCATTTTGCCAAGTTCATGATGGAAATCCGAGGCGAGTTCGCTTGGGTTGTTTAGAAAGGTTATTGATAAGCAAAGGAGCTAAATTACAAAAAAATATGCAGTTGTCCTTAAGTGATGTGAGATAAAACCTTGTTTAATAAGAGTCAAAATATGAATGAAAATATTCTTCGAAGATGGTTAACACAAACGAGCGTATATGACAATTTGATGACAAAATTGTTTGGTGGAAATGTATGAAAAATGCTTGAGGAGTGCCATTCGTGAAAACAGACGGAGAGTTGCAAGATGGAAGGAGTTTGACAGCTATCGTTATCTTGCAAATCTGCGTGATTCGATTGAAAACGTTTGACCAACAATTTTCAGTACGTATAATTTTTCCAGCTGGCACTTAGTTCTTCAGTCACGTTTGTTCAGTTATCTTAAAGGGGAATAATCTTACCACATACTTTTTAATGACATGTATCTAGGCGCAGTTGGTAACTTTTACTTAATTCTAGATTGCCAGAAGCAAAGCAGATTTGGTTTTAGAGTAAAAATTTGACGATACAATGAAGATTCGACTAGCGTATTGTATTCCTTGTTGTATTCGGGATACTCATTCAACTACTGAGTGCACCTCTTTTGCACTGGGCCTATCGATTAATTGACAAAAGCTTATTTTTGGGAAGCTGAGATCCTTGCAAAACTCAAGTTTTTACATCAACGTTTCTTGGTTAACCGCGGAAACCGAAGAGTCGACTTATTAATGCTCCAACAAAGAGTTCTGTTTCACATCAGTTTGTTCACTCGTGCATCGTGAACAATGTTTAGATAAATTAAAATTCACTTTCTAAAGTTAGTTTGAATCAATTACTGGATACGGACACAACCACTTAAAATACAACAGAATCGGGACACGATTAGCCGCGTTAGTAGTATACTGTCAGAAAGTCCTTGACTGATACGTAGATAAACCATAAAGGCTAATCATGAGCAGTGCAAATGCACATATTTTGATGTTATTTCTCGATTTTGGCGTGTGACATATTTTCAAATAGTATTGTTACTTTTTACGGAAGAAAACACTGCACATTCTCATGTTTAAAATCATATTAATTCTTTAAAAATATAGTCAAGCCAGTGCAACGTTGTGTACGGACTGACATGAAAACAACCAGATGATATCATGATCTACCTGTGGCTGTTCATTCACTTGTGCTATGCACTGCAATGTATTTCATTCATTTTGATTTCTGAAATGTTCACTTCTGATGACGTGCGCGAAGCATGCGTTCAACTGAAGGGACATGTCCCATAACCACTAAAACTCATTCCATTCAGTTGGGGGTGGAAGGAGTAGGAAGGGAACCCGCAACTTTGACTCCGAAACCTGGAGTGGCACACAACTGCAAAAGGTCTCACCAGGACTGACGTGTTGACGAGACGCGGCGTGGGGGACAGCGATTTGCCGTCTACCAACAAGCTGACCTGCTGACGTGGGATTCGAACCTCTGTCTTTCGATGACAGTCGTTTAATTCACTTGATTATCTTTGCTCAGTAACCATACCAAAAAGCTTCGTGCAAAAACTAATGCTAGTCATTTTCAAGTTAAATTAATCTACGAACGACTGGATAAAGTTGTCTGTGATGATTAGAACACAATTCCACCCCAACGTGCAACACGATTTTAGCTATGAATGGATATTGCAACAAAAACAACAAATTCAGACTGGAACGTTAATTTGCAGCATTACTGCTTGGGAGGAACATATCGGAGAGCCAAAAAAATAATTGGATGCAAAATGATTGCATGAAAATTTCATGTAGCGTGTCCTAATAAACAGGAAAGAAACAGAATCGACGTATAATGATGTTGGTGAATGAAATAATTCACTACGCTACATTGGTTTACAAAACTTCGAATGTGTAGAATTCACAGCGCTAACTGCAGCATATATTGAATCATATAAATCACAAGTGGGTGCCTGCTTTTTGCACTAGACTAGCAACAAATCAGTAGCAACGTGGGCCTACTTTACTTAAGAATAATTCATAAAATTACAGAGAAGTTCCAATGCGGTATTAATAACAAAACAGACATGAAAACCGCACCCTTGATGCATCTACCTTTTTGGACAAGTGATGTTTCGTTGTGTCTCGATTAACTGGTTATTCCTAACCGACTGTTGAGCAAATAAACATCTGCACACACACACACACACACGCATACAAGTTTTTCAGACTATTCCATCAGCTTTGTACTCGGATGTGCTACCAATGAATTAACTAGCTTCCATCCAGGTTCATTTTGCTGACCGTGGTAAGTGCGTTCAGACGTCATCCAGAAGGACAGCCAGCACAGCTTGACATTTGTTCACCGGAGCTATCCTGTGATACGTCTGCAATTCAGATATGTGCAACACTCGTTTATAACCCATGGAAAACTTGTGGATTCTAAGAGGTTGGTAACTATCTGTAGTGCATTCAGTAACAAATAATGGGACTAACTGCAGAAGTGTCAGTTTTACTGTTCCATTCTCTTTACTACTGATTCCCTCGAGTTACCCACCACAGCGGCACCTGACTCCTAAAGCAAAGTGCAATAAAGTAAATCTGGCATAAGAAAATACTGCATGATCGAAAAATATATAAAAACATTTGTTGTTTCAGTAACTCGGATACTATAGCCCACCACTTTTGATCACTTTCCTGACGTGCGACATACTGAATCAGTCTGTCGCGTCACTGATCTTTCGGTCTTGCAGTACACTATTAATTGCTCGCGGTCAACATGGAGTCTTGTTCACCTTATGCCATGCGTGGCCACACTAGGTCTTCCTCAGTGACTGTTTCACTATTGTTCGAACCATTTGTATTGTACGTATCAGCAGCAATCTATTGAATAATCGGTGGCTATTCACCAGGTTCGTTTTTTGCACACAATTCTTAGTGCCCTGTTTAACCTGGGCTTACGGTCTAACGAGAACTTCCCCAATGTGTTTGGCATATATATATATAGATATATATATATTGTGAGCCTCGTGACGATAGATAAGAATGATTATTTGGCAAAAGGCAATCAAAATTCAGCCACCTGGACGATGGTGTTTCAACTCTTGGTCATTTACTCTCCTCTCCTGACCGGTGGCTTTATGAACCAAAAATTAAGCGCTAGGCTGAAACAGCCCTAGCCAGCGTTCTGGTCCATTTTTGTATTTTGCCTCTTGGGTTGGTCCACGTATTACTTAAGTCCGATGGCTTGGATTAATAAACGAGTATTTTGTAGCGTCTTGCACCGCCGTCGATAGTCAGTGTCCTTTTGCAGCCGCATGTAAGCAATTAGGAACAACTCACACTTCATATAGAAGCGTCTACACGAGAACTCGGGCACGGACGAGATTCAGCAGTTTGGTAAACGACGGAGTGGGCTGAAGTTTTTTACACTCCAACGCACATCATAAAAGAAACCATGGTTTAAATGGCTCATAAGCCATAAACGTTTTTCTCAAATGTTTCGCCCAGAGGATTTTCAAACAAGCATCTAATTCCACGAGAACTAGAATTTCCCATTAACGCTGTTTATGGGATTTCGTTGATCACAGTGGTAGGCAGCACGATTTAGAGAGACGAAGGGGAGCTCGTGTATCAAAAACAAGCACAAGTGACGAATTTAAAATGGGCTTCATAGACAACAGCAAATGGACTTTAGCTGCCTTTAAAACACATTCTGCGTTTCAAAAGAATTCAGCTAGACTCGATACCTCGTTAGCTCATTGATTACAATACACGTTTCATTGTTTCATCTCAATCCAAACGGTGCTAGGCCTCTTTCAGTAGTTTAACGCCGCCTCATAATGAAACAAATATAATCGTAACGGTGTGATTTATTGGGTGGAAAGTGGACACAAACAGCAATCTTTGAATGTTCGAAATCCTAACCAATTTATCTGTAAGGGCAATTATATGCATTGCGCAATTCATAATCTAAAAACAATTTTTAGTCAATGTTCGTAGAGTCGGCTGTAATATGCATGACTCCAAAGTGAATACAAACACACAAATAACTTGTGATTCACCGCATGTTCAAAGTCAATCGAATAAAACTTGTCATATACTGATTCTTCCCGTCCTTCAGTTATGACGTCTTAATAGTAGTACAGTTATGAATAACAGTAATGGATCTTTAGTCACAGTACATCCAAATGACCAGCATCATGTTGGAATTGTTCAAAATATTATCTTGTAAAAATGTAACATTGTTTTTGAAAGAATTCTTTCTGGAGAAACAGATGCCCTGTCCTGCAGAATCAGACAATTTTGCCTTGAGATGCAACGTATGCCTTTGTTAGGACGACTCTTTCTTCCTTCATCGCTCCACTAGACAGATATAAAATGACAAATTGAACCAATAAAAATTGATAAACAACCAGCAAAACACATTTCTCATTTTGATATCACCTGTAATCTCACACCGAGACTATATATAGCTTGCTGCCGTTTGCGCCGAGACTACATTTCATTTTTAACTGAACATGACAATTTTCCGGCAGATTTTTCATCCCACGAAGGAGAAATTTCACTCCTCGGAAAAAACACGAATTAAATCTCTCTTCCCAAACAAAATCAACAAAATTTTATCCATGTTTGAAATATTTTTGGCACACTACGATGAGCATAGCAAAATATGAAAATATGTGCCCCCAAGTGCCTAAGGTAAGTTTGACCGGGAATCGCTTTCCACCGAAGATAACAGTTTTGAAACCAACGTTTACGTATATCTTGTTTAGATTTATCGGCATTTAAAAGCTAAACTGAAATCTGTAAAAATCAGTGACACTGATTTTAGGCTTTTGGTGCACCCATGTGACCGCATCCGGTAGTGCACCAAATTAAAAAAACATTTACTTTTGACGCACGTTCCACTAACGCAATCCTTCAGCATACATTTTGTTTCATATTAGCCAACTGTAGTTTGATCGATCAAATCATAGATCTCTTATGCAAAAGTAAGTAGGACAGTCCTTCTCTGACAGCCTCTCCGTTTGCATAAACCGGACATTTCTGTCAATGTGATGAATTTCTACTCGAGTTTAAATGATTAACCCATCACAACAGTATATTGGGTCCTTTGATTTGGGGTTACCTATTATGCGAAGTTTGTACCGAGGATTCAAGAGACGCATTTTAGAAAGTCTTTGAAAGTTACAGTCAAGGCTTCTTCGGTTTCCTGGTTCACTATCCATTTACTATTCATATCCACGTCCACAATGTGGCTGGCTTTTGACGGCGATGCATTGACGGTCGTTACCACACTGCACTACCCTTCTGGTCAACGGATAATTGCCGTTTAAAATTTTTGCAGGCCAATTTCTTTTAGTTTCACTTAGTGGTTTTGCATAGTACAATTGATAGGAAAATGTGAATTAGGCCGTTTGCAGTCATTTGTATTGAGGGCATGATCTCCTTTGTCTACCCAAAATACTTGAGGTGAGGCCGGTGGACTTATGTAATCATGGAAAATACGGAAATAAACCTGTTCGTTGTTGGCCGATCAAAAATGATTAAATAGAGCTCAATTTAACGGCCTTGGGTTAGGGTGATCGAAAAATAATAGGAATTTAGGATTGTCTTCATAAACAGTTTGTATTCGGAATGGCGACAGATGGCTACTTGTGAAGCACCGAAAGAGGCTTGTTTCCTGACGTAATTTTCAGTATCCCATTAAAGGAATGTAATATGTTGTGAGGATATGCGTCTGACACAGTTATTGGTTTGGGTCGCCCAAGAAGGAAAGATACTGTCTGCTTTGAAGACTTCTGAAAGTCCCAAAGCGGTCACGGCGTCGGCTATTCACATATTAGCTTTCACAAGGATGACGCGGTTTACGCCGTACTAGAATCATTATTCTTATGTCAGATTTTCTGATATGTCCACGTAGCATTGTCTGATATTACTTCTATTTTTGGGACAGAACTGGGCTAGTATCAATCTTTTTGACATTTCGAGAAGTATCAACAACTCGGGTAACCTGGCAGTAACATGCAGCACCATATCCAGGGGAAATAGAGGTCATCGAAAAGCATATAATTTTAAGTAACTTTAATTAAACCGATGAGCAACGCCTCAGATTCACTGACGTTTCCTGCGTTTACATAGGAGCACGTGATCCAATGCTTCTGCCATGTCGGATAACCTGCACAATTTTGGAAAGCAAATAGCAGCACGGGATAAAACAACAAACAGTATTGAAATATAATGGAGAGTAAAACCGATATAAGTAGTGATTTTATCAATGACACTGACATGGACGGTAAAGCAGACATCAGCATGAATCCCCATTAAGGGTGTGCGGCATGAATTCGAGACCTGAACAATTATCATAAAGAAGCGGTAGGAGGCTGCTAGTGACCCGTTATGTTTCCTTTGTTGATAAGGGCAGAAGACAATAATGAATTATGGGGAACTTAGTTTTTGTGTTGCAGGATTGTCTGAAACTTAAAAGAAGGACTATTTCATGGTGATTTGCTGGCTTACAATCGTGAAAGGTTTGAAGAATCTAGATGTTATTAACTAGTGGATTTTTCCCACAACGAAAAAGCATATGCATAAACAACACTTCTTGGCTAACATTCATAAACGGAACTACTTTACACACATTATAAAAGTCACTGAAATTTTGTGAATTTAACCACAAGGAGACTGCACTTCTACCTGGTGTGTCGGCTTGCATGCCTCCATGACCCAACCAGCTAAACAGAATGGCTCATCTCAAGCCGAAGACTCAGTCATGCCTGGAAGGCTAATGAGTGAAGACCTAAGTAAGCGGAACTCCCAGTTCTCCGGACTGAGAACTGATTCGAGCCAGCAAACCAATCGGAATTCTGAGTGGAAAATGAACTGATCTAAGGAAATGGGTGTCCGTTCAGCCATGCCCCGCTGTCTTGCGGATATATTCATGTTATAAACAAAAGCTTTCACTGAGAACCCTAATAGTTATCCTGCTCAGTGGCTGGACTTCCTAACAGTCTTCGTATAGAAAATCTCAATGAATAGCACAAACACAGTGAGTCCCATTCTGTATTGCGCAAGATAATCAAGCCCGTGATATCCATTGCTTCTAGCGGGTTAAGTAGTGGTAAGTATGTGTATGTTTCCAGTCCTATGCTTGGTTAACAATCCACTGCCCTGTGAGTCGGTTTTCTGAGTCAAAGTCTCTGCGTTGTGGGCATTCGCGAACTACCGATAGTCTGAATGCTTCCAACATCCTTTCTGCGCGGAACCTATCTAACTTTCGTTCTTCCGAATTAGAGACCATGCAGTTTATCAAGAAGAATTGAGACTCAGCGAGATTATTTCACAGCAGAGGAAGATGTATAGGAAGAAACAGATTGGGTGCGTTGCCTATGTCAACGCGTTTACTTACCTCAGCTGCTTTCAATGTTCGCACGCCCAACCACATAGAGAATCGAGCTGCCCTAGCCAGAACTACTGAAACCTCTTTGATCGATGTATCCCGTGTCTCCGGAAAGTTCATACACTGTTCGCCGACCAGATGCAACATCATTCTCTTGCTTCACTCGTATCTTGCCCACTGAGCCGATTTCAGGTGTTGAGATCATTCTGAGAATGCATGAAGTATGCTGTAAGACGGGATCTCAATTAACAGCCGTTTATGTGTAGATCGACTGAACGGTTCTGTCCATGTCAGTAGCAGTTGATTGGATCATCGTTGTTTATTCGTCGTATATGGGTATGCACCCTATCGTTGCAGCTTTTCTGAGGAGAAAAATGACTTCCGCCTTGAATTTTCTCGTATGCGTTCAACGGACCTTTTAGTCGGCGCTGGTGATTTTAGCGTCTAACCTAGGTACTTATCGGAACCAAAAACGCCACATCTGAGGCAGATTTGTCATCCCAGACGACCGGCAAAGGAAATCGGTTTATCCACGTTGGATCTGACCACAGGCTGTCCCTGACGAACTCCATGTTCGTCATGAAAAGCAATGTCAGCCAACTTGGTGCCTTCCTCAGCCCTCACAATGATGGAGTCAGATCGATCACATTGCCACCGGCGTAGATCAATTGAAGGTTACCGATCATTCTGACCCACAGGTGGACTCAGATCGTGTTTTGATTCGATAATCGTTGAATACAATTCCAGCCGGATTTCCCACTACGGTTGTCATCACAACGGAATGTCTGCAACCCGGACGAACGCCTGGAGTAGATGAAAGAAACTTCGCACGTAACACCAACTTCGAAAGAGAACTCCTCGCCACATAAACCTCGTAAACGATGGATACCCTCAATCTCAATTGTTTTGTTAGATGCTCGCAGACCCCCACCCCGGAAGCAACATACATTGAGTAGCGTAGATCGCTGAGACATTAAATGACCAGAACTCCGAGGAATGGCCGGGAGCAGTCATAGATAGAAAGGCATAGGAAAACGGAACAACCTACGTTTATCGGAAAAAGTTGCAACTGATTAAGAATAGTGATACTTAGGAGCTAACCCCAAGCGAGCTGAGCAAAGAATCCGGAGACACTAATTCACTCTCAGAAGAGTCGACTGGGATTTTGGAAAGAACAATTTAGAAAGAAAAGGGCCTTTCACAATTGCATATCAATCCTCCATCCGGTTTGAAGGTGATCAGGGAGATAGGATTTCTTAAAAGTCGTAAGGCAGCTACACAAGAAGGATCGGTGGCATTTTCTTCAAGGATGGTGACGAATTTTTAACATTGGGGTTAACAAAACTCATGGGATCAATCTGATAAATCCTCATGTAAAACCACAGGTGGATTAGTTTTGTAAGCATTGCATCCAAACTGCTCTTCGGTATTATGCCCAGTCAAGTACCTGGTAATAGCAAGAGGTTTGCGCTTGAGATCCGAGCCGCTTCCCGTCCTGCTTGTGGTTGTGCTAAACCGATTGTCACATTATAGCAAATCTTAGCACATGTTCAGCAGGCCCGTACATTTTCCTTTCCTTATTTGAAAGCGGCATTTGGCTCAGTCTATCGTGTAATAATTTGGCGCTACCTCTCATTGAAGCGTGCCTTAGAGAAATTCATTCCGCTCAGCCAATCCGTGTATGCGAACTGCTGCAGCTGAGTTCGCGTTTGGGGCAATGTTGCACCCGAATTCAACAGGAGAACCGGTGTTCTTCGGATTTACCCTGTTTTACCTCTCCCCAACAGTTTTTCATTGAAATTGTTAGGAAGATAGGCCTATCTTTACGTGAGGATGTTTGGCAATGATATTTGTTCCGAGAGTAGAATGTCTTACCTGGCACATGTGGATGATGCTGAGCTACTCACTGAAAACCCAAGTAAGCTCCAGGCCTTCCTCGATCGTCTGAATGACAGTGTAGTTTTATTTGGTATGCGTTTCGCCTGTTCGAAGTGTAAAAAACTGTTGCAGGATTGTGCTGACTCAAAACCGGTCAACTGGATGAGGTTGACAGATTTCGTTACTTGGGTAGTTTATCTCCCCTGATGGTCATATATTGGATAAAATATCTTTGCAAATATGGAAGGCCCGATTGACATTCGCAAAACTAAGGCATCTGTGGTTTTGGCGCAACATCTGGTTATCGATCAAGCGCTGAATCTACACAGTGGTTCCGAAACATGGACGCTGAAGGCAGAAAATTTACGAAAACCAGCATCTGAACATCGTTTTCGCCGTGGCGCTGGTAAACATCCTGGTAGACTTTCGTGAGTAACTCACAGGTTAGGCATTAGATACTGTATCAGGATCTGGTCTTCAAATAGGAACTGAACCAGAACAGGTTAAGGTTGCTGAGATATGTTTTGTGCACATCTCTTTGTACGATATTCTGTAATGCAGGTAATGATTTAATGATAGTTTGGGGTGGTCAGTTGATGACTTCTGTAAAAGTTTGAAAACGTTAATTAAAAGAATGGTTCGTATACTTGCAACTCTAATACCGGAGTCCACGAAATTCCCCGTAGTAATATCTGTTGATAACAAGTGATGAGGATGAGTTCCGCAATCACTAACGTTCTTGCATTCGAAATCTTTCTTCTTCTGCATAGTATTTTAACTCGATAGTTTGCATTTGTTCTTTCATTTTTCCTCTTTCCCTATTTCTGCCTGAGTAGACGATGCTACGAGGCACCAACCACAACTATAGCATGCTGATGCAAGGCCGATAGTTTTGCAATTTTAAGTGATGAATCATTTGACCATTATGACAAACATTTAGCTGAGGAAATTTAGATTTAGAGATATGACATGCTTCGACTACTGCACACAAGTGATCTTCCTGCCAAACGTGTTTGCATCTGTCAAATTTTTTCCACGACGTGAGGCATTTTCTTAGTCCATTTCCTGTAAGGCATTTTATCGAGGGATTGACATAACACAAATAACGGTAAAACTAAGTGATACATTAACAGATTTAAAACCAATTGTTGTCAAGCGAAACGAATTTATGTGTGGCTTTACTTGAGCGAAATTAAATCGATCATCTATAATTGCGTGGTATAAGAAAATAAATTGGGTACACATTCAGTCACCATTTTCATGCAAATCTGGGAAAACTTTATGTTCGCCCTCCGTTTCGCATCGCACTGATCTCGCATGACACGAGACTTATGAAGTGGGGCCCTAGTTTCATCCAACCGAATAGTATTTATTCGCTCTGATGACGTGGAAATCGCATAGCGGAAATTATTTCCGCTACCGCGATTTGGTAGGCCATATTCAAAGTCGTGCTCGTAAGGCGGCAGGCCTGGATCGGATAAGAGAGTTTACCATCGCCCGTTGTGTGTGGTGAAATTTAATCCCGAAATTGTTGCTAATCTCAAAGACTTGTTGCAAACGGTCTACCTGATGAATACGGATTGCACAAAATTGATTGAGTAATGGCATTTGTTTCTGACTGATTGCGTCAGTTTCCAAGTGCACTACCTGTGTTTATTTCCGAGTTTGTAAAAATGAAAATTAGAAAAAAATTTAAAAGTTTAACCGTGAATTAATTCATAAAATTGAAAGTTATTTAGGATGAAAATCACACTTTTTGTGAATAAATCACCGACAAATTCTATGATGTTCCTTGCACTTGGAGAACGATTGATGATTTGACCAGGAGTACAATCTTATTGAAGACATAAAGAAGGGAAAAACAACTTTTAAGAGAACAAATTAAGGAAGTGGGTCAAGCAGACCGGCTTCCAACAGCTCGTCATACGTGAAACAGTTTAATCATAAAAGGAAGTGATTGTATCTTCATCATATTGTTAAAGTGTCATGAGTAGAGAAAATTGAAACAAATCCCTTGCTTCCAGTTTTACACAAGCCAAATTTGGCTGATCAATATGAGTCCGGTAACGTATCGCAGACTGACTTGCTGATGTCGACGAAAGTGTTATTCGCTTCGACTTTTGCGATGGTCCAAGTGCGGTCAGTCATTAAACTTTGGAAGCTGACGGGGTGGTGTAATAATTTTTGAGTGTTGCAAACGGTACAAACTTTCCCGCTCCACTTCTCAATTTAACAATATGAAAGCTAACGCTGCCTCAAATTGTAGTAAATTGCGTCATTTTGGCCCACTTATTGAAGTTCTACTTATCCATTTTCAAGTCCCACCTAATACCCAAAAGCATGGGTTTGGTCATTTAGAAAACAGCTAGTCTATCCATTTGGAAACTTGCAGTGAGCACATTGCTGCTGATAACTGTAACACATTTCACAATCCTACCCTATAATATCTTGGTTTTTCCTATTTGTTTTTCAGGTTTGTCGCAAAACAACGGCGTCTGATTTATTAATCTCAGTATTTTTTTCTGCCTCTAATTAGGTTGCGATCAGAATGTTCTAGCAACAGACTTTGCTTTCTTGTCCGCATAGCTCTTTCTACTATAATTTGCTAATATGCATTCAATGCCCCATGCGCACTACATCTCGATATACTTTCTCATACGGAAATTTTGAAATGTTACATTGCTTTTTTCTCATCATATGTATCGTGTAAACTACCCTGATCTGGACATACGACTGGGGTGCTTTCTCAAGGATCGAAATATTATTATTTGAGAATGCATCGTTTGAAACCTTGAATCTCCCTAATTGATTTGAACCGAATGAGTAGAAGAGGCAGACTGTGAGATGCAGACACTTTTCCTGATCTTCGGAACTACACCCCTACAACGTCAGTTGATTGTACTATGGAATAGGGCGCAATCCACTGGAAACAAAAAACGTCGACAAACTCAGCAAAAGCTGGTTGTTAAACTCCACGACAGGGGCATATTTGGTGTCAATATTTTAACGTAGTGCTGCGTTCAATTTGGTTATCGAGAAGGATATATAGAAGACTGACAGACACACTGGCGGATCCACATGAACACTTGAAATGCTTGCCCGGTTTGAGACTAGTGACCTAAATTCGTATTTGCAATGTATTGCACTCTATTGGACTTTTGCCAACATATGTACCCGCATTTCAGTCCAAAATGATGCGTTCGCAACCTCATCAGAAGAAACAGCTAGAAAGAGAAGCCAAGCGAGAGCGAACATTTGAATTTTACGGGAGATTGGGTAGAGAATCAGATATGATCTGATCTTGGCTGATGAGAATTCGGGCTAGATAAAGAACAACTGAATTCATATGGATATCTATGCAAAAGGGTACGGAGCGAAAGGTGGAATGTCTCCTGGTATGACAACGGAATTTAGAAAAATCATTGTTTAAGGGATGGAATGGATCCTAAAGAATTTTGTGTGTACATTTTTCGTAGGCGGATAAATGCATGTTACAGTTTGGCGCGGAGATCTTTCAGTGATATCTGAGGTACATCATCATTAATTGATAAATCATGACGCAGGTTTCTAAAATCGTCCTTTAACAAACCGGCAAAAGTGACGAGGGGGGGGGAAATAATGGAAAGCGAAGAAAACAAATAGGGAAATGGCTTTTTTCTTGACTTGGAGATGCCGCGATCTTTTATGTAAAATTATCGTCTTCCAGGTTTTTTTACGCACTTGTAAATGTGACAAGCACATCTTGGTTTTTTATTAATAGTAATTCTGAAGTACTTGATGGAATCTACTCTGATGAGTGGTTCAGTGGTAATGAAAGAATAGTCACTCGGGTAAGGAGACCAAGAAAACTAAACAAATATTCGAAAATTTAGGTAAAGCAAGATCCAAGCCAGAGCAAAGAGAAAAATCATGACTAAGAGACAGGTTGATGGAAGATCTCAGAAAATCTTCAGTTCTAGATACAGGCGGACAGAGAGCAAGGCTATCCACACATTTTAATAAATGAACATGGGAACTGTCAAGTAGACCATTGATGTGAGTTGAAAACAAATAAGGAAAAAGCCTGTTCCTTGACGAATTATAATCACCAATGAAATGGGTGGATTTTGTCGTCCCAGTTTTATGCATTGTGTTCTGTTGGTGGCGTAGTCTGATAGCCATTCCAAGAGGCGATTGGGAGAGCTGAACTGTTCTAGTTTGCGAAGAGACAAAGACAGTAGAACAGAGTCAGATGCAGGGGAAAAGCTAAGAAAGCACGTCGAACAGATTTGGGGATGCATCAAGGGATTTGATGGTGATATGTAACAGGGAAGTCATAACATCCAAGTAGACCTGTTTGGTTTTTGCGCTAACTCAAGCAGGTCATCGGGCACACTAACAGAAGAAATTAGACGACTCAGAAATGCGCGTTCCGTTAGTTTAAGACTGCATTGGAAGAAAACAATTGGCGGGAATACTTGAATTACTAGAATTGGAGATGGGCAGAAAAGCAACTGGTCTCCATCAATCGGAGTGCAATGTTTGCATATGGTGGTATTAAGAGGGGAAGTAAATACATCAGTGAGTGAAGCTGCCCCGTACTTCACGATAAGTAAAGACATTCCGTCAAGACTTATACCTGCGGTTATTTTGGCCACCGAAGAAGTTTGAACAGTTCTTCATTTAGAAAGAGGTGTATTCATCAGGGAAGCCTGAAAGAGCGGAGTCTCCACGTGGGAAGATAAAAGTTCGGTTGATGTTTTTACACCTGCAGTATGGCTTATGGGTTTCGTTTTCTTTCCATAAAATGTATAATTCCCCGCCAAAATCTTCTGTTATGGCAGCTGGTCAGGAGTTGGCTTGCCTACGAGCAGTCGATTGGTTTTATTTCCTTTGATAATAAAGTTGAAAGGAATCTGACTTTCCGGGAATCCCGGAATTTATGGAAGTGTTCCTTCCGTCTCCTTAAGCCCTTCAGTTTGGGTGAAGTCATATGGCCATTACAACGAAAGTGATTCTAGGGGGATAATAGGTACTAAAAAGTAAGTTGACTGAATCTATAAAAAAGCTGACATTACTATTTAGAAATTCGAAAAATACCACGGACTTGCATGGGAAAGAGATATTTGAAGAAGCAGAATGTTTTTCCCAGAGAAAAGTACGTAGTCGTACTTTGATTTTGTAAGACTCCTTGAAAGATTGGAAAGCTATCCGCGAATAGACCGTGGGTTTTAAAAGTAACGGACAATGAGCACTAGTTGAAATTGGAGCACGCGGTTTAAGGCGGAATAACTCGGGGTGATTGGCAACAATGCCATCTTGGGTGGAGTTAACTCTGACTGGGACACTTGATAGATCATTCAAATCAAACACGGTAAGGGGAAGTGTCGAAGTGTGACTAAAGTCACCTAAGATGAGTTTTAGGTTATCATCCTGCAATGGGACCAGCAAAAGCAGGAAGAAATTGAAAAAGACGAATTATCAGTTTGTGTACAGGTTCGTCATAACTCAGTATGATATTGATTGGCCAGACAGTCAATGTCAGAAAATGAATATGAATAAACTGGCTAGGAGGAAATTTTGTGTGACCTCACCACCGGTATGGACCAAAGACTTGGATGGATATTACGGCACCTGCAACATGTGAATTCAGGCATGACTCTTGAATGTAAATCATGCTAGTATGAACAAGCATCTGAGAGCGAACAGTGGAAGATAGATCCAGTAGTTCTGTGAAAAGAGAGCGCATTTTAATACTAAATAAGGACGGAACAGGCATTTTGGTTGGCAGGATGCATTTAAAAGCGACGTGCCAATCGGCGCTAATGCATATTTTCGATTTAGTGGGAAATCCGTGATTTACATGCGTAGTTAGGTCCAAGCGAAGGAAAATTTCGAGTGTCTGAGTACGATTAAATTGGGCTGTGAATAGCGACGAACAATGGTCACAATAGAAAACAAACCCTCTAACTTGGCGAGGCGATGGTAAACGGAGTGGAAGTATAGCACAGACAGTCAAAGGGCGCTCCAAGGTTGCATCGTGATCGACAAGGCCTGATTTCTCATGCATGCCCACCGTTCAAAAGAAAAAAGTTTCATGTTTCATCTACCTCTTAGGGCCGCGCTCCATTGTGTACCTGGGTACCGAACCATTCTGCGCATGCATGTATCCCTGCAATGGCAGCTGAATTGGTAACTTATATCAAAGGCATTTAGGTAACGGCTCATTTGTCGATTGTTTGTTGAGATTATCTTCTTTTATCGCAGGATCTTTTCTGGTGAGTCACTGGATTCTGACACAGAACATTCGGTAGTTTAATTAAGTCCCTTAGGTAGTGTACGTTCGTGCGTTTTCTGCTGGAAGAAAAAATGTCCACTAATCAGCATGTTAGCTTGTGGTAGGCAAATGTATGCTTTAATTGGCTGGGTCTCGACGGAACTCCCTTTCGGTAATATTTTGAAGACTTTCTTAGTCGTGGCTTTCGTACGTCTATTTTTTCAGTCTTCTATGTAACTAATACGTCAAGTTATGCATCCGCAATGCTTGGAGTTGCTTTTGCGAGAGCCAACTGTTATACGGGGCAGGGCCACGGAGAAACCACCCCCAGTCTCTTCGAGAATTATCCATCTTATCAAAGTGGGCTTGTTTTCTTATGGTCATAGTAGCTGACCTCTGAAGGAAACGAGCACTACTGATGTTTCATTTATCTAACGGGTGTATAACGTTCCTGTATTAGGTACCACTGCTATCGTACAAGTGCTAAGATAAACTTCTCGGATTTATCCGCCGATTTAGCTGTGAATAGTCCTGTTTTGATTTCCGAGCTTGCATTCAGGATTTCCAGTTAACCATACAGACTTTCAAACTTAGCCCAATTTGTAGCTCGTAGATGATTTTGGGGGTGAATGCGATCCAATCCCACTCAACAGCCTTCCTTTTCAACCTTCGTCAAATTGAAGTAAATCATTTGCGATGGATATATTCAAACCAGAGGAAGTCATAATTCCAGCCTGGGTTTCCAGGTTAGTCAATCTGCCATCTGTCGTCGATATGTGACAAGTGGGCGGAAGGAAAATGTTTCATTGGTAACAGAATGGCCTCCACAAAAAGCATTTGCACTATCCGTCTGCTGATGACCGTAGCGGAAATCATCTGAGCCATTCAAACACTAATTTCTCTGGAAATGTACGAGTGTATATCCTGACCAGCGATAAAATGAAAAACAGCTGCCTGCTGTTCTTGCTTGCAGTCAAAAACAGCATACCATATCCAGTGTCTTCGGCCCATCCCTCCGTGTAAAACGGATGACACTGGCATTACATCGATTTATACTGACCAATTGCTGTATTTGCTCAGATAGTTATTGATTATAAGGCTCGCATACTCTACGGAATTTTGTTGCACGTTAAACAGTTACTCAAAGTGACTCTAACCAGAAACAAATTGCACCGTATGAGGACTCTAATGGGACTCGCCGTTCGTAGAACTCAAGATAGAATTGCGATCAATAAAAGAAACTCGATGAAATAGGGGTTTTACGAAGGTGCACGTCAGTCTCGCACGGTCTAGGGCTAGTTCTTAACATACAACCGAATAAAATGAAACTGATAAGTCGCGACAAAATTCATTCGTAGACTAATTAGATCATTTTCGAGGAACAAATAGACTATTTCACCACAAGATATTTTGTTCATACAATCCGAAGGAACATTTCGCAATTTGACAAAAGTATCAAAAGTATTAAAGATAGTAAATAGACTACTAAAAGTTGCTGAATAGACAATCGACAGACATAAATTTGGTCTTCGTTCATGTGGAATGTTTTCCGAAGATGCTGGTTTATATTTGGTGGATCACATTGTAATTCAAAGAAAAATCGACTGCATGAGTATCACAAATTAAATGGCATATCCCAATTTGTGGTCTGTAAAAGGCTTTCGGTTGCCAAAGAGAACAATGTTTGCATTTTGTAGTACACATTGCCAAAAATTTACGAAACTACTTAGCTCACTGCAAGAATTCGAAGGCAAAAAATTCTGAATGACAAAGGAATTAGCTCTTAACGAGTACTGATCCTCCATTTACCCGTGGGGAAAGCAATGCGGGTTTGCTGGCTGAGGTGACTTGGAATGGGTAAGGTTGTCAGTGGTTTCAGTTCGTGTAGTTTCATGTGCGTGCAGCCAGCAAAGATACAATGGGAAGCGACAAATTTTTGTCCATTTATGTCCAATTATTGGGGTTGGTGGCGCCATCTAAATAAGTCTATACCACAATGCATGGCACACATTTGCTCAAGAAATATCCTAGTGTTTACCAATCACTTACAAAGGTATAAACTATTTGTAACCCAAATGAAATTGACGCCACAACGGATAGTTTCAGCGCACGGATGAGCTGTAAACAATTGCATTATAATGCTCGTTTCGTCAAAATATTTTCCGCAAGCACTTTGTATTCTAATGTTACAAGGTAATTTCCAGTTTCCCTCATTCTTCTCTTTACAACTTTTCATTTACTTTAGGAGAGAAACAGCAGAATTGTGAATGGGAATTTTCAATGAACTGTTCCACTGGGGACTTTTAGACATTTGAATGCATACGTTTATTAATCCTGTGGTAATAGTGTTCAAATGAACATATGAGAACTGGAAATCACTATGTAATTCCGGTTAGGAATCATCGGCCTAACAGCTAAGGCAGTCGATATCCGGGCTTGCGTTCCGATTCCGATATGTAGAATATCCACCGATGATGGTTATCAGCAAGCCATTATAACGATTTTAGTTTTTCTTAATCCCAGTTTACTCTTAACTTCCTCGCGTTGGCTAATTCTCTGCAACAATACGTCTCCTGATTCTCGTATTCGAATATTTTTGACCATTTTTTTGATAATTTTACAAGATCCGAGAGAAAGTATCATGATATAAGCAAACCTAGGACAGTGTTTCTGGTTCCAAATTGTTTAATCTCTGGAAAAACGCATCCGAACAAAAAATTGTCTCCTGATACCACCCTCAAAGTATCCGTTTTACTTCGTGTTTGACCCCAAAATGTCTGCGATATAATTCGTGGGAATCTTTCAGGCACAGGTTTAAAAACGTCGTCAACCAGTTTTGGCTAATATAAGCAAACATAATGATGTATACATCAACTTCAAAACAGACAGTAATAGACTGCAGTGTTTTGGCAAAACACATCAATCTCTTAACAGCTCAATGGAATATTTAACATTTATTCAGTTTGGAAGTAATCTGGAATCCCTAGCAGTAGGAAGCCGACAACATCATGCCGGGTGACCAGCATTCTAGATTCTTGATCGCCGTACTTAACTCATTTTGGTTCCGAAAATAATAAGCCTGACACTGACACGATTCACTAGAGAACGAGGGCTCACGGCAATGCTCAAAGGTTGACGGTACATCAAGGACAATGGAGAGAATGTCAGCTGTTAACAGCATCTAATGACTTTGGTGTGAGACAAAAAAAAGTGAAATATATTCCGAAATTGGCTTTAATCGCTAATATATTTTGAATGCATTTAATTTGAAAAAAGAAAGGATGAAAAAAGTTGAATTTTCCAAAGCCAAAATGGCTATCACAAAGAATGATTAAATACTGGGTCCACGTCAAACGGGGGCTAAAGAGTTTGATTATATGACGTTTTGCTCAAATCGAGTCTTTGATTGGATTATCGGCATTGCTTACTTTGTTAGGGTCCTCCAACCTGTTCTGCTCATTCCAACCCATTGGTCAAATTTGCCCACTTCTTGGCATGAGGCGCATAGATGAAGCCGGCAATTTATTTTGGGATGAAGGACGTACTTTTCCCAGGGCAATTTTATTCTCTTAATTTGTAATGCGACAAATATTACGAAGCAATACTGAACCGTATACTGTAAGTAGCTCGTTTTGGAAGGCCTAACCGCGTCCAATGAAATCATTTGAATTGAAGCACAAAGAACCTGCTGGTTTGCAAAAATCATTCTCCCAGAATAATCAACAATTCACAAGAAATTTCTCAAATCATTGATGCACGAGGCGTTTTAGGAATGCACCACTGATTATCGGTAATTCGTGTCTTAGAATAATGTAAGCAACATGCTAAAAATTTGTGATAGTTTTCAAATTAATTGGAAGAATTATTCTGGATTCAACAGTATTTTCTGAATGCTCTTCAAATCATGAAGCAAAACATGGGAAGACTGCCATGTCGTATTTCATGAATAATGAGAAACAGTCTCTTAATCCTACCAAACTGACCGAATTTTACCTAGAATTTCTACTCTAGCCTTCGAAATTGAGACGTTCAGGTGGAATTTAGCCGTCCCGCATCCAAGATTTTACCTAGCCGGCATAATTTTGCGATACTAGAATGGCTACTGTATACCTATATAAGTAGCGTAAAGAACACGCGTTATCAACAAGACTAACCGCCAAGGTCAATTTGCCGCATATTGCTAGTGCGAAAATAAGATCACGCTGCCCACCCGATTTTCCATAACTGGGGCATTTAAGTTACGTATTTTTAAGTTTTGTGCAAGATTTTGTTTCATTCTGTTGCCGTGTTATTCAGTCACGGAATTAATGAAGTAATAATCCATGAGTAAACATAATAGTCGGTCCAAAGATTTCATGTGTATCAAAATTCCCGACTGAAAAAAACGGATCTCAATTTTCATCAATACGGCGAAGTTACGGCAAAGGTTTTTGCAGTGGGATAAATTCCCTTGATATCCATTCGGATCGTCTGCTGTTGAAAGTACAGAAATTGTGGAAGTTGTTTGTTTTGATCGAAAGACTCTACTCTTCGACGAATGAAACAAAACCTGAGAAATACAGCAAAATTCCTGCTGCCAACCATTTTCATTTCAACAAAACTGTGGTCAAGAACCAAACAAGCTTCTTTATTTGAATTTCGTTTCTTATCACCCAAAATATACTCAGATCATACTGACCGTCTGGGATTTGTTGCCGATGACACTGCTCCGTTTGACTGTTCTTTGTATCCAAGTAAACTGCAACCTTGATTTTGGACGTGATTCTCAATCATATAATGTACAAGCCCGCTATATCCTCGACTTGTGCTTGGAATAATTTATCAACATGCTGACTTAATGGCTATTCAACCATATCACCGATCATGTAGACGTGTCTGATGGAAGAAGAAATGAAAATTTTATTTCTTACCGTTTTGAATAGGACCATAATTTATGGATCAGAATTGAATTCTACCGTCACTCACCACTAGTAAATTGCACTAATGTGTAAATTGTATAGTAACATCCTTGACAGAGTGCTTAGGAACTATGAAGACGTTCATCTGATGTGCAAAGTTCTGTGGCCTGAAAAACGTAGTGACGATTGAAGACGTTTTGTCCTCCAATGAACCGGTAAGTATTAGCCTGGCTAATGAAATAACTATGATCTTTAACTCTCGTCGTTTTTTGGGTATGCGCTCAGTGTTGGTAAGATGAATATATATTAATGACGTTTAGTCAGAATTAAGTAGTTATGCAGTGCGTCCTTGTTTTTCAGTGACATGTTGGATACTGGCACTGCATGACAAATCAATCCCAAAAATTAAATCACATCTTCAAATATTGAAATCTATGGTTGTAATCTGTTGAAATAACTTATAACTGCCTCTCCTCAGTTTTGATCATCCTCTGTTGAAAGCTCTCGAGTGACTCACCAAACACATATTCCACTTTCGTCCCGAGTTCCACTTTCAATTCACTGCTTTGAGAAGGCAGTTGGTTCACTACATCGGTTACCCAAATAACGCAGCTGTGCGCTGCTATTTTATTTATCATGGTGTTACGATCATAATAAAATGGATGGGGTTCCAAACACTTTGGGGTTTCTGCAAGCAACCTTAATGTATTCCGCTATTACAAGGATTTATTAAACACGTATAAACAATAATGCACTAATTCTCGCCCAAATAAATCTGGTTCTCATCTGCGAGGGCAAATCGTTTCGCGAAACTTGTCCATGAATTATGGACCTTCATAAAAAATTCAAGGGATTGTACATCGGTTTGTTTGGTTACTTCGAAGATGTGTGATTTTACCGTTTGTCTTGATCGAAATCTCAATAATCTTTCTTTGTGGTTGATGCGAGTATTTTTCTGTTCCTTTTCTAAATTGAGGATTTCTTTACAGAATTTGTTGTTCACTTGAATTTCGACACCAACAAACGAGGCATACGTTTCCTCCGTGTAGATGAACTTCAGGAATCGGAAGCAACAACGATGATATCAAAAACATTCAAGTGTATCTGCCTCAAAAATGTTTTGTCCGCCGCATTTCATTTTCCAGTGAAAAGACCAATTTGTTGGCCTCCTTTTACCGGCTAGAATCTGAGAGGTGCTTACTTTTTACCCAATGAGTGTTTTCAACCATTTGCACAATAACAACAAAGTGAAATAACCACATGAATTTTATGTGCCGAAGTCTTAAAGTAAATGAAAGATCTGAGCTAGACAACACATCATACTTGAGAAGTGATAGCGGCTACATCATAACAACCCATCATTGTGAATACCGTAACCGACAAACAAAAAAAATACCAATCAGCGAATTGTTTGTCAGCTGATGAGAACCTGAACGACACGAGTATATTACCGTTAGTTCGTGTCTTTAAACAACGAAAGGATTATATGATGGTCAAGAGTAACACATGCTTCCGTGGTCTTTTGAAGGATTCGAATGTTACAATGAGACGGATACGTTATTCTACTTCTAGTGGTAACCACACAAGCAATACAAGCTGCAATAAAGCTTGCCAAGTTGCTAAGTGTGCTGACTTCTAGCTTCAGTTTAGTCAACAGTCCATACACGGCAGTTAAGCAGTTTCAGGTTACTTTGTGAAATCACCTGAAATATGGTTGTGAACCCCTTATACGTTCTCGGATTGCAACAGTTGCTTAATTTTGTCACAGATAACATGAACACAAAAACGATCTAAACAAGAAGAATGGTTTCAGAAGCAAAAATTACTATACACAGTTTGTCCGCACCGGACCTGTATTATACCCGACTTCATTGTTTGCACATTCTCCCCCGTCTATCATGAACTGATACCATGCACGATAAAGGTGTACATGCATGGCAGTTCTCGATCTATGAAATGTATGAAAAACTGCGATGCATGTATTCCATCTAAGACATTCACGTACGCATGCAGGATCCGTATATCATCTTAATGGCTACTTTCCAAGCATTGTAGTTAGCAAACGTGTTAATTTGTCCAGGAGAATCAGGGCAAACATTTTGGAAACAAACAGATAGATTCTAAATACAAACACTTTTTCTAACACCTTGATGTTTGCTAGTAGGTCAGTCAAACTGAACCTGACCCAAAACGCTGAACGTTTCCTGCCGCAGCTCACATACCCCGGCATCGTAACCAGCATGGTCACAAACAAAGCAGAAGTTCAGGGTCACTCAAGAGATCCAAGTGTAAACTATGGATACCGATCTTGTAAATACAGAAGATAACACTCAGCTGCACGTATGCACTGATAATGTCACCTCGACACTTGCTATCAGATCGATAACTTCGGTGACCTAGTTCTGCCAAAATTGCACCATGCTTCATGTCAGACTGTAGAAGTTGAAGAGCCATGCATCAGCGAAAGGGCAAGTAAGTGTCATTCTTCATAAAACAGGACGCGTCAGCTGTTTAAGAAGTATTTTATCCATCAGGCAAAGATTTCAATCAGTGCCCCGTGGATATGAACATCTGTGACTGTCTGATGCGTTTCACGATAATCGTTACATGCAGTTATCTCTGTCAACATTTAGAATTTTTTCAAGCATGGTACAGACTAGAGGTTGCTTTGATTCTTTATTCCCAACTGTGACTGTTACTTATACCAGCAGAGTGAGTTGATCAGTCCTCAATACGTACGTGGACTGCATTCCGTGATAACTTTAAATAAGACCTGGCTAACGGTCATCGAGGAAACCAGAGCGGTTACTGTTGGCAAGTTTTCACCATGCGCGGCATCCTGCAGTTATTCCTAACTCGTACTACCGCCTGTGCTTTAAGTTGTCAGATTTCAAATTGCGCGTAATTATAATCCATTTGAATGTTAAAAATAATTATTTTATGCGTTCAACACAAGCTGCTCTTCTTTTAAACTGCAAATATATCAGTTGGAAATCAAGGAAAAATCTCTAATATTTTACTCTTGACTATAAATTGTCAGATGGCAGTTTCATTCTCTGAGCAGTGGAGCGAAAATTGCAGAAGTATAATCCTGTGCGTGAATTCATTCAGGTATCAAAAGAAGAATTGTTGGGTATCGCAAACATACGGCTGTAAGCTAATTAAATGAAGACTGCTCACGTAACAATGACTGACATGTGCCTAGGTCATTCCCTAACCTGGGCTCATTGTCAAATATCTCCAAAGGCCCTAATTAAGTGCAGATACTGAAGTTGTGATTTTTCTCCCGAAGGTAACAAGCACCAAAGAAAATTATTATTTCATGACCAAATGATGTAAGGAGTGTATCGAAAAATCGATGCGCCAAATATTGGTTTTTAATTTTGAGTGATATAATGTTAATAACACCAACGACGCCGTGTTATCAACTTTATATCATTCACAATTAAAAGTTATTATTTATTTCTTTATACAGCTATATGAAACTATACATGCTTTCTCATTTTTGTGGAACCACAGATATCCGAATTTCTCGCAGAAGCCGTGTTGCAGCCATTGCAGAAAATGTACTACTCAATATGCAACCGAAGATTCTGATCCCATATGTTAATGTCACTTTCGTCATTGGCGGATGGAATCAGCATCATGTAATGACATTCAACAAACCGTTCAGAGGATACCCGGTAGCGTAATGACTAAGGCGTTCGACTCCAAATCGTTGGTCCTTGTTCGGCTTCGCGTGCCAGTTCGGTAGCGGTCCATATGCATTGCCCATCATTACTAACAAGTATGAAACGGCTGTACACTGCTTCTATGCTTTCCTAATGGCCAGTTGAGCGATGATATCACATAGTGAATTGCTTAAATTTCGTCATTTTCAAGCGTTTTGATATCGAGAATCCGCAGACAGCGGAAGTAGGAATTGATATAAAACTTCGTTTTCCGTACCCACCGGTAACAAGAGAATTATGCGGAGATTTGGAAACGTCAGTGTATCGCATGCGTCCGCAGCAACTAGTACAAAGTTCACAAATTATCCTGCTTGCAAAAACTGTTTGACAGAACAAAACTATTTCAGTACAATGAAACTGAGATAAGTGGAAGAAAACTACATTTTCAAAATGTTCCAAATAAATGAATACCAATGGAAATTTTTAAGAACCCTAAACGGAATGAAAATGGACACAAGACAGCAAGCGAAATTCCACAAAAACGGTTTGTCGTGCATCAGAAATGTATCCGAAATGACTGTAATAACATTCGAATCACAACGAATCACAGTCGCGGAAAAGCCCACAAAAACTCTCATAAGAATGACTTCAAAGCCTAAAGAAAACTCAAGACGGACGGACGCCGGAAGAAACGTTATCCACAAGATTAAATATGAGGACTGCGACAAATGCTACATTGATCAAAGTGGGAGAAGACTGGCTGCACACACACTTGCCACAAGGAGACATGATCCTCTTTCACTAATATCACTTCACGGAGAAAACGAACGACATGCGTTCAATCTGGACATGGTTAACATTATAGACCAAGCAAACTCAAGGTATTTGAGAGAGCTTCTGAATGCATGACACTAGGTGGTAAATTCCGTCAGCATGAAATCAACAAGCAACTGGACCAATTATACAACCTATTAAAGCATAAGATTTAAATGGATGGGCTGAAGTTAAATATTTGAAGTTAAAAGCAGCACATCCATCTCATGATCGCAGTTTCTGACATCACTCGCAGCTGAAAAGCATTTCACAAACACGTTACTGGAATTGGTAACATTGCCAAAATTAGCGACGCTGCTGAAATTGATATCGGGCTTAGAATTAGTAACATTAGTGGTTTAAGGTCGAAGCCGTGACAACCTGCAAAGCTAAGGCCGAACCTGGGCTGTGTTACTATCGATACGACCAATCACTAGGTTCATTGACTACCCACTGATGTTGTCACCTCGGTCGGTTACAAAACTTTCGTAGTCTAAATGTTAAACTCACCACTCACAAACTTTGAAAATTCGCAAACTGAGCTAAGAAGAACCAATATTTAAAATCGTTGAAAATACGGTGCACTGTAATCTAGCCAAATTTGACAAATTTCGGGCTGATTTGTTAAGCTTTTTGTCGCTAGTTACGTACTTGTCAACTCAATTCCTGGAACGAGTTTCATTTGTAAATTAAACTCCAGTAGATCGTTACCACAACCAATCACTGGTGGTGGAACTCTGAAACTTCAAGTTATTTCCCTGATTGGCGTAATATTTGCGTGCGCCTTATTTATCACGAGGTGTTGAACAGGACACATTTCAATCTGTTGTAAAAAGTGCATGGGAATCAGTACGACATGAGTGATCATTGGGCAAAGGTAAACTTGTGTCAGACAGTAGGAATTTCACGATTACCACGCACGAATTTCAAAACCGTTTGGAAACCACTGTTCGTTTAGTCCAAAATCAAGTACATGTTTCTCATCATGAAATGGCAAGTTCGACTTCATTTCTCCCGTGTACTTTGAGAAGATGCAGTTACACTGGGTGATCGAAGCACGTGAAATTCGTTTTGGTTGCATTCATTTTACTCGTAACGGTTCCAGCTGAAACCCCTCCTGTGCTGAGCATCAGACAAATTGCAAAGCTTTTGTTTAACAGACCATTACTACTGAGGTGACATGAAACGCAGCAGAAAGGAATGAAGTTTTTTATGTGCAAGATAAGAAAAAATACCAATCAACACTTGAGATAAGACCAAATGAAATTCCCTCAATTCCAGTCCAGGTGCCACAGAAAGCAGTTAAATTCCCCACTGTTGGTGTTACATGACTGGCACCTTTGTTTGCTTGTTTTCGTTGGAGATGCGAAATCACAAAATGGGTCTCCCACATTCTGAAATCTCATTATTTTTCCGATGAATTTATTTGATATAAATAAATAGGTACAATGACAGGGTGTACTAGAAACTACTCCGGTATAAACAAAAACAACATCGAAAATTATCCTGACATATTAGTATAGTTCACCGATGTGTCCACATATTCAGCAATACGTTCATCCCGTAATCATCAAGTTTTCAGTCGAGGTCAGGCAGATTCTTGATAACGATGGTTTTCAATTACCTTTCCGAGGCGGATCAGAAGTCTTCTGTCACGCTTTAAAGGCAGCGGTCTGAAGCCACTGTCGTTTGACTGGAACTCTCAAATCAGGATCAGAGAATGAATTAGCAAACCCTTTCTGTGAGTAAGGCAATTAGTCTAACAGCCTGATCATTAAGGATTCTGGCGCTGACCAGGTAGTTTCGACGAATACCCCGGTGCTTTATGCATCATTCTGAGGCAGTCCTCAGTGAATAATTGTGCAACAATTGGAAAATTTGTGTGAAGTTGTGCTTTCCAGAAGACGGAATTGTCGAAAATTATCTTGTGCGATATCATGTTCTTTTCGTCATAATCCGATTGGATTGTTCAATGGGCAATCTAGATATTTCGTCAACGGAATTTCATGCAAAAGGCTAGACCAAACATAACTGATCGCTCAAGAAATAATTAGGAATTTCTTCAAATAGCTTTCCCTCCGTTGTATGCTTTCCACGTGAGCTGCTGAAATTTACTTGGATTTTGAGATCGTTCACTGAAATTTACCAATAATACTGATTTCACTTAAATTAAACCTGGACCTGGGAATATCATCAACCTGCTCTACATCCACGATTTTCTAGTTCGTAACTGATGACATTTCAACTTACCTGGAAGTTCCAAATATTTTTCTCTCCTTTTTCACGGTCCTTCCATCCATCAGATACTGCATTTTACATGACCAAATTGCGACACACCAGCAGAACAGTCCGGATATGCAAAGGCCACTAGAGAGAAAAATCTCAGAGCGGCACATTGCTAATTCTGACAAGCATTTGCGCTTGAAAATAGTGTGAACCGTTGTCGTGGGCATTGTTAATACCCGCAAAATACTGAAGTTCAATAGGACTTGCCAACATTATGCATTAAAGATAAGTTCTGAATTTGAATCAGCCCAATTTAAAAATGTCACTGTGGGACTGATGGCTTTCAGAAGGTTTCTGAAAGCAATGTTTCAGGATGTTAGGTGATTATCTCAGCTACAGAGAAAGAAAAGCTTTGCGAAGGTGGAAATATCTGAGATTTGTTCGTTAAGGACGAATCCACCCCACTTCTTTCGTGACATCGCTTTCCAATATCCCCTAATTCATTATGATTTCTTATGTATTTCACTTTTAAAAACAATGAAAACCTACTGAATAATGATCACGACCATCATGCATTGTGCATCATGTGACAATTTACGATATTTACATTTGTCAAATGAAGACCGTTCAGTGAAGAATTTTCCCTGTGAGTGATTGGACTAGTAGTTGCCCTTCAACTCCCTTGGCTCAACCTCCACGCTAATGCAAGCCCTAGACCACAAAATAATTGACGCAACACGTTCAAGTGTATGCAATTTATACATTTAATACCACAAATCTCTTCCCCATCCATATTTGTATCTGACTAATCTAATTCCGCCTTGAAAAAATTATTCCAAATATATTGTGATGTAATGGCATGAGTACAAATCATTGAAAACGAGCTTGTTCGTCAACATGTTTTCTCAATGAGCAAAGTGAGAATTGTCAAAGAATAGAAGACCGTCCACTTGGCGTACACACGAGATAATCAGAAAACCTAGTAGGTTCATTTTCTTTTATCAGTCTTTTCTGTTAGACGTCCTCAGCGTTTAGTTCCAACAAAATAGTTGGCTCTAAACTGACACCAGATGACAGTTTTGCTTCGGAACTTTATTGAAAATCACGCGAAGACGATTTGTTTACGAGAACTGATAATGAAAATGCTGTTGGGTTAAACAGTATAATTACTCTAACATGTATACAGAGTACGCGAGTAGTATGCGATCGCACATTTTTCACGCAACCAACGCGTTTACTTCCTAGTGTAAAAATGACAAAAACCTTCGTTAGATTGTGATAATAAAAATGAATAGGGTCCAGGATGCAACAAACCTGGGCTGAAATTATGTGCACCAATCGGCAAAATCTACAGCAGAGCGTGCCCTAAAGGGTCGAAAATGTCATTCTAAAATCTAATGGTAGTCATTCGAATTCATGTGTGGTGTACTGTTTCACTTCATTCCACTACTTGCTGCCGAAAATGCGAGATTTTATCGGCAGGAAATCCATTACTATTAGGAATGACCACACAGGAACCGAATAGTCGTCAGTTGGTCTCCAAATCCCCAGTTCACCAAATGGAAGTTCGTTTCGAAGACCGAATCATCGGATTTTTGCTTGCCTTAGGCTTTTACCTTTCTAAACATCAACAAAGTTTCGAGCGCTCAAAAAATGATTTGTTGTTGATTATATTCTCTGTATTACGGGTTTTGGAATTAGAATAAGCTTTGTAACCTAGAAAATGTGCCGCATGACCAATATCGTGTCGACAAAGAAGGTCATTTATGCATATCTTTAACACAAGAGTTTTTAGTTTGTTTATTTGAAACCAAGAAGATAAGGTAAAATTTGTTCAAATGCGGAGAATTCGATCCATTGCATTTGCATGGCCATTTTCAAATCTGCAAAATTAAACTGTGACTGATTCATCCGACAATTTGTGACCATTGGATATCGGGAGTTCAAGCTGCGAGAATTTTTAGTGTTGAATTAAATGTGATTACGCACTTTCTGTGCGCAAACAACGATCCTCAGTGAAATATTTGCATATCATCGGTGGTTTAGTTTTTGGTGCACATTTAGCAGAAATGTATGAATTCCATTCATTATAGAGTTCAAATCCGATCGAGGTGGAGTAGTTTTAAGATGTGGATCAGTTTGACCTCCACAGAATATGCCAATCCACATTTTTTCAAGAGTAATATACCATTCTCTTTTTTCGCATACATATATATATATGCTCCTCACGACATTAAAGCACTGACGAAGTCACCTCGATAGGTGATGAAACGTTTGCAATCGAAATGCCCAGCTCAGCGGACAAATCAATGCCATATACATATATACATATATATATATTGCACTTGATAAGTTCTTAAACTATCTTCGTGAGGTTTCTCGCTTGTCTACATATCCTTCTAGCAGGTAGCCAATATGATCATATCGAAGCAGGGTTTTATTTTATTGTTTCCCTTGACAAATAATCTAATGGAATGCCAATCCCAGCTGCGTGGGTTTCGGGGAACCACGAGATTCAGTTATTTCACCGTCTTGTCCTCGGTAAATGCGGCCGAATAATTTGGTGATAGTGCTAGCTTTTTTCGTTGTTTGAGAACAAACACGCCAAGCATGAGTGGAAACGGTAGCAGAGTTTGAAAGTTATATCTTAGTTTTGAAGACGGCTAGGTGAAATCACAACTGCTATCATACGGATGAACCAGCTAGCGAGTAGAATAAGTCTAAATAGGCCGTAATCACCAGGGATGCGATCCAAATGAATACTTATGGATATCTAGTCAATACAGTTTTAATCGGAGTCCGGCACTCTCTCGGTCATCATTTGCAAGCGTCCTAATTAATCTTCCCGTATTGTGTGCTGTTGGCTATGTTCATTTATGTATCACAAAAAATTGACTATCGATTCCTGCGATCACTGAAACACCTAAACTAAGACTGCATTTTCAACGTGAGATGTTATTAATCAAAACTGAGATACAAATAAGTGTCAGGTATTTCTCCATATCATTAGCTTGTGATTATAATTAGCCCGCAACCACAATCAGATATCGCTTGCGCCTGTCAGATTCATAATTCTGTGGTGTTGTCACTTTAGTTTATTTGCATGGTCTCCAGATAATTTCATGTTCGCTGCTCAACGAAATCTGTCATCCAAAATGCTTCGGTTGGATTATTAACAAAGGCTTTGTGCGTGCGCTGGTCGAAGGTGGACTCGTCTAATTTACACATGCCCGATTGATGGCAGACTGTCCTTGGACAGAAATACCAAGTTAGTTGGCAGATACATCTTCTGTTAGCAGAATCATTCAGCCTTATATTGTAGAAAAGCCCCCGTAAAAACATTTTGAGATCTAGAATATACATCCGAAGAGTGTCTTAAGGAGTTCTTGCTCAGTTAAAACAGTGATAGCAAACTCGTTCACCTCGAAAAATTTCAGTGATTTCGTCAGGGTTGTGCTCACCATTAGAAATGGTTTGGCGGAAATGATCAAAGCAGCATCAAGGAAAGAAATAATCGGACAAATATGCCGTCGTATTTGTTAGACCAAAATAATCGCAGATACGGGTTTTGACAGTCTGTCATCACTACCTCCGAAATGCAAAGATCTTCCTATCTAAGATGCATTTACTTCTCTTCTTAATACATTCCTAGGCACGTGTTCCATTCCCAAATGCTTGATACCTGTCACTGTTGCTACCATCCCCAAAACTAACAGTTCCAAAATTGTAGCCAAAAGTTTTCGTGTCATCCCTCTTAGATCGCGGAACGTGCAGTTCTAGGACGTTTAACTCTTCCTGTTCATATCCTTGAAGATCCCAGACGGACTCCATTTGAATGGTCCAGCATCTCCAGTTCATCATAACATCAAATCTTTTGATACATCCCCGAAATCTGTCTTATGCACCTTCTCAGATTCTGCGTCTGCTCTCGACTCTGTCCCACTGTGGTTTCTTCTTCGCTGCACTAAGTAAGCCGAATACCAATTGGTATTGTTTCGTAGATTGACCTTATTAGGCAGGGTCAAGCATAGCATTTTCGCTATCGGGTTTCGGGAATCTGTCAAGTGAGTCGGGTCAGAAAGTTTACTGCAATTAAACCGATGCTACATTCCACGTTTTGGTTGGCGACTGATGCACAAAGCCAGTTTGGTGCAGAATAATGCGTGGTCAGAGTCAATGGGTATGCTGCAAACCAACCACCGTTTTAGTAAAAATCCCCACAATTTATAGCTATTTGGGGTGCAACCAGGTTAGGTGCTTGGCCGAATCAAACGATACAAGCCTTTCAGCGTACGTGCGATTCGAACATCAACTGGCGAGAAACAACAAATGCTCTAAGGGCAGCGCTAAATACCAAACGAGATTGGAAAACAAAATGATGTCACGCACATTGCAGTATCTGAGCGTAGTGAAGCGATTGAAATAATGAATTTCGAAAGAGATATGAGAGCAATCTACAGCATCCGAAGAAGAAAAGCAAATTACATATGTATACATATATATATATATATATATATATGTCCGTTGTTTCATTTCTCATCCTCGATTCATTTTCCTCCAGACAAAGAAATTCACATTCGGTCAAATACCGGAAAAGCAACTCTGAGCCACAGGAAAAGTAATGAAGGAAGAAAAAGTAAGAAGAGTTCCGTTGTCACCGATATCAACTTTCACATTCTATCTCTCTCTT
>LUCM01011092.1:0-14439 GCA_008360955.1 Fasciolopsis buskii
AAGGTAATATCAGTTATAGAACGGCTGTCTTCATCCAGAACACGACGACTCACCACGTAATTGCTCACCCTATGTTCCAACCAGATATGTTTTGCAGAATACTATTTACGACAAAGATAAAAAGAAGCCGGGATATAAGGCAGCATTTCTGTATTCCACCGGAGACGACGATGGGTGGCGAAAGCTGGCCATAATTCCTAACTCGACCTGAGGTAGGACGTTACAACTCTTTGAGGACCGACACGCACCTCTCAGGTACTTCAATTCTCAGCAAACAGGGCCATAATGCAGATCTATCAACAGAGTCAAGGGTTGCGGGAATGTCTAAGAACACGATTATCGTTGGCTTTTGGAAAGTAAAACGGCGCTCTAACACTGGTAGCAGGGTGGACATTTCATTGGCGCATCAGTGACCAGCGCGAAACTCAGCCTGGTCCCTACGAGTCTTCCCTTCACACGTTTTGTACAACCCGCCGAGCTTGACGGACAAAAGCAGTTTTGAAGCATCTGGGATTAGGCTAATTCCACTATGGTTAGCACAGTCACCCTACAACCCCCTTTAGAAGATGGGGAAAAAGATCGACCCCGCACGAGGGGACTTTCTCAGATTACCAGATCTTCGAGAACAGAACTTGAACTTCTCTGACTAGTAGGATTCATTTGTCTTTAAATAGAGCTGAGGATAATCCATCGGAGCCCAGCGTTTCCTGACGTCCCGAGGCTCAGATTTCCTTCAGGATCTCCGCTTCAGTTGACGGGTCAATTGCGATGGGCCTTAAATTGCTCCGCCCAACGTACAAGAGGGCGCTGTTGGTTGTATATAGGCGAATCGTCAGTACAGGTCGTTTAGCTCACACCTAATTCTTACTTGCCAATAGCCCGGATGAGATGAAACGGCTTGCATAATTTCCCATGGTGGCAGCACGCTCCATATCCGAAGACCGTTGAGACCACCAGATCTCGCGATCCCTACTCAAGCTTGCATTAAGTTCACGTCTCGTTGCGAGCCGTGCTTCATTATACTTGCTACCAGCCGGGATGGACTGGAGTGCGTCAAGAAGACGCAGAGATGCAGCAGAAATCCATGGCGTCACAACGCAACAGTTCAAGCCATATCTGTGCCTACCCACTTATATATTCACTTGCTTAATTTCGTGAATCAAAACTTCATCGTCCCCGCTGGACTGTATGATCATTTGGTACCAAACTGCCACAAACGGTGCAAGCCATATATGTCTGAATTGACTGCTGCCGCATCTGACTGATCACTTGCATTTCGATCAGAATATGTTTGTCAAGTGGCTGGACGCGTGAGATCCATGTCAAATGGGATCAAAGACTTACCAGTTATCGTCACAGTTTTAGATTCGCTACTTTTGTTCTGTGAATCTCAACGCTCATGAAAGATGCTGATTTGACAGGAAAATCTACATACTTAATTGTATGCTAGGTATGACTCGTTTGCTGTCTTGGAAAAATCTTGTAAATCTACCATTTTATAATCTTATTTATTGTACAGCTTAGTTCTATAATTATTTTTCTTTCGAATTCGTCTTTTCATTTGCGCATTTCACGTCAGAAAAGATCGGCTTTCCGCTTTCCTAATTTCCACTTCAGTTTACCCAACCGATGGCTGGTAAAAATTACGAACCCACAAATAAGAAATAAAGAGTCACTTATTGAAAGGCTCGCTTCAGTTTTGTTAAAACCTTCAGAGAAGCAAATATACTCTATCTTTTAATTTCCTTATTAATAAACCAATACCGTACATCTTTTTCAGGAAGGGGGTCACGAAAACAAAGGGCAGACAAAATAGGCAAAAAACGTCACAAATTTGACTTCACCAATAATTCTTTAGCAGAAACGGTAAACCGTTTATTCGCACACACTGAAGGATCAATCAAACCACAACAGAACATCGCATTCAGTGTGGATTTATTTCAGGCTCTACGCTATAACCGGGCAAACAAAGTGGGTTGTCATGGTTTTACCATCAGAACTGATCGTGACGGACAACCTCATGGGTAAATTAGAAACAGAATATCCGTTTAAGGCCAACCAGTTCGAGCACAAACCCAAGTCAACGCCAACACTGCCACATGCTTATGGACAATTTTTCTGTTTAGCAGATAAGATGGTCTACCAAAACGCTCTCGCAAACCGAATTACTACAATGCAAACTGCAATATCGCTTATTGCGAAGGCTGAGGAAAACCATCGGCTTCCCTTCCTTTTGAAGTGCAGGAGAACGTATTGCAGTTCGATATGGAGACGTCAATGTGCGAACTTTCACATTTCGTCCATTTAATCTGTTTAGCGTCTCCTATTGACATTAAAACCAAGATCATGAAGATCATTTTTACATCAATACATGTGGCGCTCGTTTCCGTTTGAGCATTGCTAATTAAATCAGTCAGTGGACACCCAGCTGCTGTTTAGGAGCCCAGGTATTTGCACCATTAATTAGTCTTCGAAACATTACTAGAGATGGTGTTCAAGTCCTAGAAAGACAGATAGGTCAGTTAGTTCTAAAATTGACCTTCAGTTGAAAATCGAGACACGCACAGGCTAACGAAGAACCCGGAAATAATGGGACATCACCACTGGTCATGCGACCTATTCGATAACCTCGATGCATTAGGAAGTAAAACAATCAGGAACAGTTACGTCAGGGAATGTTTAAATCTCTTTAGTCGTAACGCACCATACTTCAGTGATAAAGATGAACCGTGACTGGAGTTATTCCTTCAGTTTGTCAATTGCACTAGGCACTGCACAACAGGTACGTGAATATTGAAGTATCCGTGTTGGAAGCCATTTGATATTGTGCAATTATTGTTCATCGTCATCGTTTTGTTCACTCTTGGGAAAGGTGGAGCACCGTGGGCTCACCGACCCTGATTGCTAGATCAGCATACCTTTGATACTTGCTTGCATCGACGATGTACGTTCAGCATCACATCACTTCCTCTCGACTTCTTCCATTTTGCTGAAGGATCAGATGTAGGAAAACTAACAAGAATTTCCCGGTAGAATCATGAACTTAGAACTTGGGAGCGTGAATGAATAAAAAAATCCTTTCAAGAATTTCGCACTGATCAGTCAGTTAGGCAAAGCTAACCTTCAGAAACAGGACATAACGTCTAAAAGTATAGGATTTTGTCATCGCTAGTAAGGAAATTTTATTCATCCATCCTTATGGGAGACATACTATTGAAAACTTAAACCAGTAACCTTTTTAACACTTGGAGTAAGGTAGATTTGGGCTGGAGAAACTTTAGAGATAGAGCCAACTAGCATCTACGATACACTGGCAAAGCAGTCACTTTCAGAGGTTTATCGACAAAAACTTGTACGAAAATGACAAAGTAACTAATGTACCTAGAATAGATAAGCTTGTTCTATTCCTCAAATGGGTTTGTCAGGATGATACTACAACCGAAAAAAATTTGCAAAATTCTGTGCGTCTCCATTAAGTGGAAATTCTTTGCAGCCACACACCAGTACGTCACTTCGACGTCACCACCCACTGAGTATTGCAACAAAGACAAATTAATACTACGGAGTTTATGAATGATCAGCTATTAATGTAAGTTCGCCTGCAGTGCAACCTATACAGGTGGTATAAATAGACAGCTTCGGGAGCGCATTAAAGCACCTCCGCAAATGAAAAATGATAATCTCAATCTTTGTCGTCTCTCACATGGTTGAAACTTGACACGTTGTGAGAGACTGCGTGCCGTTCAACATTCTCCTTCCTGTCCCTCTCACCTCAAACAATGCAGGATAGGTCGAAATGAGGAGGGTGACAAACACATTAACTATGAAAATCCTTCTCGTACGGCAAGATTTCTTTATCCGGTGCAAACTTGCCCAAGCAACTGGCCTTTCATGCCCGATAACTGATGACCTGTACGAACACGCCGGATTCACGAATAATCACTAATAGGGTAGAGTAAGTAAGTGTTTACAATGAAATAACACTGACTTATTTGAAACTGCTAATATCCACGTCTCTAGCCCCAACCCAACTAACTTAACAAAGTCCACATTCGTTTGATCACCACATTACTCTTCGGCCTACATTACGCATGATTATACGGCCCCGAGAATGAATTTACTGGGAGTATGTTCTGAAGTAAGAGTGGTTTCGTCATTCTAGTGAGAAAAAATGCAACAATTAGCCAGCGCTTTAGGTGCTGTCGACACAAAAGGTTGTCACGGATCCAAGCTAGAACACTTGGATGCATGGATAACACAAAGTAAGTAAATGGTAGGCCATAGGAACAAATGTTACCATACATCTGGGACCTTTTCTGTATCAAGAGTTTTTCGCATTCTGTTAGTCTAATCCCGAAAGTCGCCCATTAGCGCAGCCCTGCGTATCATTCAGTTGGTGTTACACTTGCGAAGGAGTTCACATCAAGACGAAAAGGTGACAAGCAATTGGCCAATATTAACAATCTGCTGTTTACGAACAAAGGAAGCTTGAGAGCTGTAGTAGCCTATTTCCAGCAAAAATAAGGCAAACTATATACATTTTTGATTCATTCTTTGGATTGCATAGCGTTTGTGATGAGATAAATTGCTCCATTTGATCCGTCGTGAATCGTGACGGAGAAACCAAGGAAACTCCAATCCATGAACAATTAATAGTCTTTTGGTCAAATTTCTCAGTGTAGAATCGCGAGATTTCTCATTGTTCAAAAAATTTGCGTAAATCACCCAAATGTTGAAAAGATTAATCGAGAAACTCTATCCAGTAGCGTAATCTAGAAAGAACTAAATTAATAACACTTCAGTAACCTTCTCGAAGGATGGACTGAAACAAAAGAGGCTCAGCCCTGACAACATCGAGAGTTACTTTTCTCCCCTTTATTTATTGTATATTAATTCCGATATTTTCATCTATGTTAATCCAAATGCATTACAGAGTGAATCGCTAATGTGGAATATCAGCGGCTCCCCTCTAAATCAATCTTGGATTTCGAATAACAACTCCCCTATAAGACTTTGGACAGCCCCGTTGTAGCCCGGTTCATCATCACTCTCATTTTATCAAGGCCCTACATGGTTGATCACTCCAAGTCTCGGGGGCGGGTTGTCGATCGACGGGTTCCAACAATGGGTACTTGGCTGATTTCCTTCACTTGTGCACACATTTAGCGGACTTGCATCGAACTGTCATCGTTCTTACCAACATTCGTGATTTGGACTGAAATGTCCCTTCTATACCCCGCTTCCCTCGGTTTTCCCCGCCGGTGGCCTTATTTTTTGATGGGGATGCAGACTTTTTCTCGTCGGAAATAAGTCTTCAAATTCATCTTCAAATTCTTGTCTACTTAATTCATTCCGCTGCTTTCCCAAAACCTCACATCAACTATTATATCCTCCAGTCTGCCGCCTCGTTTCGACTCCCACACCTGGAAATTTCCATTCGAGACTTTCAGTTATGTGTTTGTACACTTTAAAATCAGTATTTCTATACCGTTTTATACTCTTCCAGTACGAATAACCGTGTGCTTTCTAAATTATCTTCAAATAAGGAGTTGTTGATTTTTATTTGCAGTGGCGTTTCGCATACGGATGGGTAAACAAAGTTCCCCCGGAAGCAAACGACCGGTTTCGCGGTCATTGCTGCTCTACAGGTATGCGTACCTGGTGCTCTCCTGCTTAGCGGCTGGACTCCCTAGCAGTACCCGTCCATCAAACCCCATGAGTTACACGCCTGCAAATAATTCCATACTGCATCGGTCGTCGCGCAGGATAATCAGGACCGCGCTGCCCATTGCACCGAGCGCAGGTGGGGTGGGTAGTGATAAGTATGCCACTGCTCAGAGTTCCCTCTTTCTTATTCAACCTGTCTCTTCTGTCTCCAACCCAATCTGTTTGCCCCTTCTGCCTACCCATAGTATCTCCATTGATAACACGCCCGATACTCGCAACGGTTTATTGTCAAGTAGTGTAGTAGGTGGTTCTCAGTCTGTTAGCTCACATTTTCCCAAGCCTCGTCAGCCTCTGCATCTGGGTTCCTTCAATGTGCGCACTTTAATGCAGGCTGGCCAATAGGCGTGTTTGGTTCTGACAGTGGACTCACTTTCGATTGATGTCTGCTGCGTGAGTGAAACACGAATTCAGGATTCGAGTAGAGGACTGAACGACAGCAGCGCCGAACCTGATACTGGATGGAGAGGAGCTGACGACTGTGGACCGTTTCAACTACCTTGGTAGCTGCGTGTCCAACGATGGTAGCTCGGGATTGGAGGTAAGTATGCGTATATCCAAGGCTCGAGCAGCTTACGCTGGACTGAACCACTTGTGGCGTCGGCCTGATATTTCACTGAAGTTGAAAGGTCGTGTGTACTGTGCTGCAGTACGTTCAGTTCTGTTGTACGGTTGCGAGCCGAGATGGCAGTACTTTCCATTGCTTTTTACAAAGAGTTCCCGGTTGTCTTCTGTGATAAAGATTCAGTTTATCTTGTTATTGTCTGATGGGTTGACGAGAAGTAAAAACTTATGCTTTCAGATTAGTTTGATCATACTTTTTCTCAGCATAGTCGAATGTAAATTGATGAAGTATTTTGGAATCACTAATGGTTTTGCAGGAACTAAGCAAATAATTAGGACCTTCGTGAATGCGATACTGCAAGCTACACGTGTTAGGTTCGTGACCAGAGATATACACGCGATTAAACTGGTGAACACAACTACTGGAAACGCTCAGTAACTAGTGGAACATTCGAGTCATAAAAATAGAAATATCATTTTCTGAATAATACCAACAATCAATGCCGCTAATCCTTGCCGTTGCTCACTGTAGCTCTGAGGTTATTTCCCTTCTCTATTAAGAAAACTCCTTCACTCTTGAACCATTTCGCGCTAATTTATTGGTCTGGCTATTTCACAACTGATATTCCTTGTCCAAAAAGTACTCATGAAATTGATCCTATTACTCAATTCATTTCGATTGTTCTTATTCAGAACAACTATTGGTTGGGCAATTCCATCAGTCGGCAAGTCAACCAGTGCAATCTGCCGGCCGTCTGTTGTTCTGCTGCCTGTAATCTTGTTACACTTCGTCTTGCTCCCAATGTTTGAAGTGGAAGTCAAGGTCAGAGCGGGACATAACTAAGGCCTATTTAGAAATCCAGTTTTCTTATAGACAATGAACTACTAAATTTATTTTCCACATATCCTAGACTGCGGCATGTGGCAACGCTGAGTGGTTGTACATTAGATTACCCTAAAAAGTCGTGGTGAGCCTACTGTACGCGTGCACATCTTGTTCAAACTTTCAGACCTTCTTGGTGTTCTGCGTGGATTATCCAGCATGTACAAAAAGGACTCAATAGAAGTATACAGTTTCATCCCTTACTGGAGTTAATCAAAAATGCAACCATTTGTTTGCCGGAAAAATCTGGATGTAGGAAGCGAGAAAAAGGAAATTCATTTATAACGTAATACTTAAGCAGTATACGTTAAGGTGACACGATGCACAAGAGATGATTGCGGGAGCAAGAGGCAATGTGGGTAAAAAGATTTCATAAAAACATGGTCAAGTGCAAACTGAGTCCATGTGGTCATTGGACATTCCTGGACTGCTGGAGAACGATAGCAGAAGCAGCCGAGTCAAGAACTGAAAGATGCTACATAAACTGTCGAAATCAGTATCACACGAATAACTTGCATATCGGTTTAGAGATTAGGAAAGAAATGATCCAAGTTGCTGGATCAAGAGGTGACAACGAATGGTGATCCTAACCGAGATCCAGGGAGAAACATACTGGCTAGGTAACACAGTCATATCTCGTTTGGCAAGAATTTCTACCAAGTTTATCTGGAAATTTATACAACTGAAAAAATCAGACGTCAGTACATGAGCACCAGTGATCACTCCCAGTATGATGTATTATCACAAATCAAACAGTATCCAAAAATAAAATCATCTTGAGGTGAGTTTAAATTCATCAGAGCGGTCAAAGGAACCATAAAGAAGGTCAAATAGCAGTCCTTCCTACAAACTGTCACCAGCAGAATTAAAGTTGGCTAATCAAAAGCATATACTTGATTGGATTCGACTGAGAAGAATCTCGGTTTTCGGATTGTATGTTCTGAGGGAACTGCTTGGGACAGCAGTTTATGGGAGGCTCTTCTCCTATGGGCGTTTCATCATGCTACGCTCTAATTTATGATAGGGCACAATGAACAATAGTGCAGTTTGCTCAAACTTTTCAATGTAGTAAACTATGGAGGGAATATTTTGCCAGAGCGAGAAAGAAGTAGTCAGATTAAGTGTTCAGCAGGGTTTAGCAAACAGTTGTTGTCTTTCCTTTGAGTACAATATGGAATTTAAGTTTGCAAATTAGTCCCGTTGATAATTAATAGCAATATCGCGACTCAGATCTTCATTCGTCAGTGACCCTCAGGCTGTGATCGTACCCTACTGATAGTCATTAGAAAGACTGTTGACAACCAAAAGCAGCATGCATATCACTTGGCTAACCTGTCTCATCTGAGATCATATTTGTCATGATCTTGTGGAGTGTTTATATTTACTGCACTCGCCCGCGTTCTTCCCAACTTAGCCCCAGGACATCAGTCGCAGTAGTTGAGCAACGACACTAGTTTACTCAATAACAATGTTGTTTATTGATACACCAGCTTACGAACACTTACTTCCAGATAAGCATTTTGTGCCTTCAAGTTATCAAAAATAGGTTGCTTACCACCGCCGTTTTATTAATATTTCCATCAAAAAGGAATTGAATCGCATTTCTGGCTAAAATGATTCCTAGATACATCCACTTCTTTAACATGTATTCACCTGTGAGTCTAGCGTTTTGGAACATTCCGAGGTCGGAAAAGATCACCGATTTTGTCGGTCTCTCGTCATCCAGAGACATATAAGAACCTTGGTTTCAAATTACAATCCAGGTCTCGAAAGCAGCCCTAGGAAGAGTAGCAATGGATAGATATACTTCCATTGACTTTATTCTTGAGCCGATACTGAACTACTCGAATTCCAAATGATAGCTTTAGTTGAAAAATGCTTTCATCAGACACTAAGATCGGCTGGCTGAAACGGAGGAAGGGGGCTCATATTAGACCAGGAAACAAGCCAATGGATGCTGAAAAAGTAAAATTTTGGCAATTAATTTGCATCGACGTTGGGCCCGTGTTTCGCGACAATTTCGGTTGTTGATCGTGTAGTTTGGTCAACTGGTCTAATTTCAGCTGCTCGCAAAAGGGCACGGATCATAATTCTCCTATCAATCACTGTTTTTTGCAGTCACACCACTTCACTGATGGTCCTGAACACAAGTGAGATGGTTGCAAAATGCCTTCATGGGTTTTTTCGTTTAATGGAACACTCCTAATTTATTCACGGGCATCTCATAAACAAATTGAAACTGATAGCATGTATTTAGCATCGAGCCTAGATTAATAGCAGTACGTGTCGATCGAGTTCTGTTACATAATCACTTGAGACCACTCGATTCCCTCCATGCTAAATCGAACGGGTTGATGATCTCAGGTGCCCTGGATAAGCTGCTTTCTAGTAAACAGTTTAAATTGTCAGTTCACCGCTTGAAATTACCTCTCAAATGGCTGATTTATTCACAAACAAAAAAGGAATGTTTAGTTTATGACCAGGGCCATTATCTGTAGTGCGTTTTACGTTAATGGGTGATTTGCGGAGAGTTGTCGTAAAATCCAGCCAATCACACTTAATAACCACGAAGTGTGAGCCACTCTGCTATGCCAAGGGCATACAAATGACGAGATAAACAAGATGTATGTTGTCGTCATTACTTGAAAATTCTATTGTCTAATAATTATTTACCATCCGGCATCATCGCTCAACTCAGCCGCAGGTGTTCGCTGTACTGGTAGCCTTAATGCGGCAAAGACATTGAACATGACCGTGGCCCCTCGGTCAGTGTTAGCATTAGAAAATTGTGATTGAATTAAGTTACCTACCTGTGAAAATCGATTAATCTGCGGCCCGTGACCGTGCAGACTAGAATCAGACTAACGTTATATTGCGTGGTAAAATTAAACAAACAATTCAGAGCCTGCTCTGTTAGCTTGGTAACTAAGCACTCGATCCGCAATGGTCCGTTCCGTGTCGGCCTCGCTGATTAATTATGGTGGATGTGCGTTGCCGCTTATTCCTAACAAAGATGAAACAGCGGTAAAATGCTTCCACTGATTCTGACTGGTGAGTGAGCAATGAATGATTACATAGGCCATAGAATCTACCACTAACACTCAAATTTTATTATGCTTACTGTAAAGTCTTTTAGCTTGTTAGCACAAGACTGAACAGCCTTGTGGACCGTGCAGTCCAAGTAAGCTGGTTGCCGTACAACAATCATGAGTGGAGGGGCTCAGGTGTTTCAAGTTGAAGAAACATTACACACGTAATTGTGTATGTCATCTCTAAAGGCAGTGCAAATTTTGACAGTCTCTTTGTCTTAAAGGGCGGAAAACATCTTATTCAGTCTCGCTATAAAGGTAGGTATTTCCTTCACCTTTCCAAGTAGCCACATCCTATGAAGTAGCTCATTCCCTGCAGTTTCGGCGCCCAGGTTAAGATGACGGCTGCGGAAGTTTATATAGTAACTAAACCCTGTTTCGACGACACAACTAATTACGAATATATAGTCAGCTAAAACTAAAAAACGGGCTAGCCAGGAGAAATGCTGTGATGGATGTGAACTTCAATAATGACGAAGCATAAACACATGACTGACGAACGAAAGTCTTGAGTAGACAACAATCAGTCAGGTTTCCAAGATATGTACTAACGCTTGTATAGCTTTGATCATCAATTGACCTTTGCGACAGATATACACCGGCTAGAGAATACAAGCACAGTGACTGGTTGAGCTGAAATTTCAAGCATGCATAATCGGTTGCCTAATCCGCTTTGTGTGCAAATTTCATTCCTTCTTGCATCATCTGCTGGATCGGCTGCTGCCATCCGTCTACGCCCATACTAGTTCATCAGTCCATGGGCCCCGTTATATTGCTAGCACATTGCAAATCTTTACCCATAAAAAACAAAAAGAGAAAATAGACTGACAGCGTGATCTCACCAAAACTCAAGGAAGGCTGGTTTTGAGGTGGCAACTTTGTGTACTACACTTGTGAATCACGGGCATAAAACAAGCTGACATTTATGATACATTCACTCAGTCAAAAATAATCCGATAAGCGTGGACTATTTAGGAACCATAAACATTCAGAAACTGCCAACGACCTTACCGTTTGTCGTTGAAAAGAGAGATTATTCTAGTTGGTGCCATTCATCTTATAACATGAAATGATGACTACATTGAATAAGATGGATGAGGCGGTATGCACTATATGATGGCTTATTGACTGAGAAGACGTCGGGATTGTTATGGTAATCGAAATAAAATTGGTATTGAATTTGGGTAACGAAAAGTTTCAAAAAGCTGCAACAAACCTGGGCAAGATCGATCTTTAGGTCCTCTACATTGCTGCCAAGTGAATATGGCAGTAGCAACGCACAGTTCTAGGTCATGCCATCAAATTTGTGCGAATTTTTTCAATGAAGCCATTGTGTAGCCGGTAGTGCTGACGAAAGGAAGGGTGAATGCGTGATCAAACGAGAGTGAACTTTGGCATATTAGTTGGTTGGAGAAAGTTGTGGAGGGGGAAAATGGACGGAAATTAGTAATTTCGGTTTAGTCATTGTCATAAAGCAAACGTTCACATTACTTCATGCACCAAGTGGTGATTCATAAAGCCAGCGATTTGTAACCATTTATCAATCTTCGGCCACAAAAGCCCAATAGCTCCAGTAACATGACGGCTGAACTCTATTTAAAGAAAAGGTAAAAAATTAGGAATGATGGTACTGAAACAAGCGTGCTTTACAAAATAATGCTAAACCCTCAGTGATTATTGAAAATTAATTCGTGAATCTCGGGAAAGACCGAAAGAAAAATAACCGCTACATTAATGGGCCAGTAATAAAACTCATCAAGTATATACGAAAATTTTGAACCAAAGGAGATGTGATTCACAAACCTGAACTGTCGATGAGACCGATGGCCTCAATGAAAAACTCAGTCTAATGTGCATCCGACCGAAGGCTGGTAAAAATTACGAACCCACAAATAAGAAATAAAGAGTCACTTATTGAAAGGCTCGCTTCAGTTTTGTTAAAACCTTCAGAGAAGCAAATAGATACTCTATTTTTCCTTTTCTTTTAGGTTCTTATTAATAACCATACCGTATCTTTTTCAGAGGGGGTCACGATTACAAAGGCGAGACAAATAGGCAAAACGTCAACGGTTGAGCTTGACCAATGAGATTACTTTGCAGAGCCGGTAACCGTTTATTCGCACACTGAAGGATCAATCAAACCACACACAGAACATCGGATCATTCAGTGTTGGACTTTATTTTTATGGCTCTACGGCGCTTAGTATACTGTTTTCATTTTTGCTTGCTGGATAATTGGTTCTTTTGTAGGTTCAATTTTTCAAGGTGTTTAAACAGTTTTTCTCGTTGGGTTTGGTTATTATCATTGCTTGGCCGCAAAACAGCTCCCAATCACTGAGAATTAGTGTGCAGCATAGCAACGATCGCATCAGTGGTGGCAACCTTGAGCGCGCAATTGACATATGGGGAAGTATTTTTCACTGGTGATTATTTACATTGTCATCACTATGCGACGGACGTAATCCAGGATAATACCAGAAGACGAACTCGCTGACCAGGGTCTCTCACATAACGCTCTCTCTCTCTCAGATTCCAAAAAATTAGTTAATTATATAAAAACCATCCGCATTGTAGTTTTTTGTTTTACACCCAGATTCTCTGCGAGGTTCGTGGCGTTCATGGATCCGGGGATTGCTTTGTGTGCCCGGGCCAGAGGAAGTTGTGACCAATGCTCAGAATTCAATAAATAACTCTTGTGGAAACTAATTCAAGCAAAAGAATGTCAATGCATAATGAAAAGTGGTGCAGTAGGATTCGAATTAAACGTCCACGGACGGAAAGTTAACTGGAATAGCAGGGGGGAATTCCTTCTCTTGAGTTGTCAAATGAGGGAGGGGGAGGCCGGTAACGTTAGGACAAACGAACAGATAAGGAGAAACTGTTAGAGATCAGTAGACCATTTTTTGCTTTTTTCTTTAGCAGATGCAGTTCTTTGAATTTGATATTCTTTTTAGAACTTTTGCGAGTGAATCTTTTGGCAGTGGCAATATTGACTGTGAGGAAATTTGCCCTGATGGTCCATTTCGTGGACAGAGGCAATCAGACCAAATTATGAATCTTGTAATTCAGTTTTTTGATGAGGTGAAGTGTTTGGTATAAATTAGGAGCCGGTGACTAGCACAATAACTTTTGTGTTTTTCGTTTTATTTCGGAATCGACGAGATCGAAAGGTTTTATTTGGTTCTGAATCAGTACTTTTATTGTCATTGAAAGGGGGCTTGATCATGTAAGAACTTCAGGTTGGGAAGAAGTTCTTATGATTTCAAAACACCGAGACTGGTTTTTCGGGAGCAGCATTTGTGAGAAATACTGGTCGAGATTTTTCACATAATACATAATCATTTTATTTAGATGCTTCCTCACAAAATGTATCGTTTTATTTACGGGTATTTGCAGCTAATTAAATTATTCAGCGATGAAATATACACAAATAAATGTAAGAATTGGCGGAGAAAAATCGCGGCGCGCACGGTATCACTTGCGCAAACGGCTCTTCTTGAGTTATCTTAATGCCGTTTTCATAATTGAAGGACTGTCATATCTTTTGTTTCCTTTTTTTGGAAATTCAAATAAGATCCACTTACTCCATACTGTGTCATCAAAATACCTTAGCGATTATTTTCAAAAAATTTGTTGCTTTTTCATGACAGAGACTTCATTGATTAGATGACGTGAATCTAAACGCTGAAAGTTGTAGGCCCGCCGATATCTTCATAGGGTGGGACGCGTCGCCATGCATCGTGCCATACTGTCACCGCCGAGGGCCAAAGTGAGCCCATGTCGAATGTGGGTGACGTTGAATAGTTTTCCCTTTTTGCGGGGGCCACATGGGGGCACTATATGATACTCGATTTGTTCAACATAGAATATTTTGTGTCGCTATTTCATTTGTTAATCGGTTCAGCCCAGAATTTTGGTGCAAGGCTCTGAAAGAGCGTCTGATCTGAGGTTAAATTGTTTCTCGATATGCTACCGTCCCATTTTGGAGCTTCAACATGATCGCCATTGTTGTAATATCGTCAAACCCGTATCAGGTTCGAAATTTGACATCTCTATTCATAGGCTTGATTATGTCTAGAGATTGTATGTAAAATTTGGGTACCGTTTTTTTTTACCCGATTCAATTGCATATAATTTGTTCTCATTCACAATACACTACTTATCTTCTCTCTGGGTGGT
>LUCM01011093.1:0-11046 GCA_008360955.1 Fasciolopsis buskii
CATCCTCAGCAGACGCGCTGCTAACGCTTCCGTCCTCATACTGGCAATTCCGAATCCGCTGCTCTATCATTCCCGTTAGGAACCTGTTAGCTAGAACTGGCGCTCGAGTTCTGGCCCGTTAAACCGAAGCTACGCGGATTATTGCACTGGATATCGCATTTCTGCGACGAATAAAACTGCGATTGCTGCTGTCTCCGGAACGGCTTGCGTACCTCATATCGCAAATCGAGAAATATACATTATTATTATTATTGTTCATATTATTACCTAATCGGATACACTTATGGACACTGCTGCTTGGTACAGGTTACTGGCACCCTATTTAATTAGGGGCTATAATCTTAGGGTTCTCACGCTCCTTCCTCCCTAGCATTTTAAAATCATTCGCAGCGACTCCTGTCCCAACATTCGATCCATTCTGCCATCCACGACCAAGTTAAGTTAATCGATGTTTATTCCGGGTAAAAAGATGCAGTAGCGTCGTTGGTAAACCACAGCGAAATCCCTCCCGGTGGCATATACAGTAGATCCGCAAACCAACATTCTTCAGATATGGCAGAGAATTTACTCCTTAGCCCCGATGCCAGCCGTCTTATCAGACCGTTACAATGTACATCCGTGAATACTTTAAACTTTATCTAAAAGGCATAGCACTAATAAGGACCGTTTAGTATAGTGGCGCCTGAACCACGCATCTTATGTGCAATAAGACGTCAAGTAAATGGCCCTGTACATCCCCTTCACCGAAATACTCCTTGCTTCTGCCCGTTTCGGGAGAGCTATCTGAACCCTGGAACGCTCGCAGGCAACTTGCTGCTATCTCTCCCGCATACCGTTTAGTCGCTTACACAGCAAAATTATTTCTCGCCACCTTTTGCTCCCTGTTCACTTACTCCAGCAACGGGTAGAACAAATTCCATATCGCTTTCTCCTCTTTGGTTACTCTACGGGCCTGCAGATAACCGCCTTTCCTATTCGGCGGCTAAAACACTGCAGATTCAAAATGGCTTGAAGCGGACGGCTCACACCTGAGCGCATGCGCTGGCAATTCATCCTTACTGGGACATTGCTAGCTAATGCGTTTCTCGAATACTGGTCGGTTCGATCCAAAGATAATCCAAACCGGGCCGCTGCTAGCACTGAACACCCCAGGCCAACACAATGGCCCAAATCTCGCTTTCTGTCATCAATGGAATGGCATGCACACCCTTTGAATTCCCGACTTTTAGTTCCGGCTATGACCAAATGCATTGACACAAGAATGCTAGCTTGGAGGATAGTCATAGCAACTGTTCTTAAAAGCTGTTCTATTTTTAAACAAACCCATTTTCTTACCCGTCGCAAATCTTAAACCAGTAAACTGCCGGTGTTCTTGAGAATCCCATAATTACTTCACTCACATTTATTCTGCTTTTAGATCTTGGGGAATAATTATGACAGTTTTCCTCCGGCCTCGTTTCCTGAATAATATGGGCTGTTTGTTGTCGTTAAATATCACTCGCTTATCCATTTTACCTAACGTCCCATTAAGTTTTGACTAACTTCCATTTTATCAACATTTCTTTATTTGTCTTCCCCGTCTGATCCTATAGCTTCAGTCCAATACATGCTCCTCCTGTTTTTCGATGATTCTGTTCATAGCCCAACATCCTCAGTTATTCTCTAGTTGTAGGTCGACCCTAAGTTGCCTATCCGTTATGAATTTAAACAGTGAATGACACGCAGTCTAGTACCAGTGACTGTCCCCAGAAAATCTTGTAAAATGCTGTGAGAAAATTTGTCTAGATCTGGATGTTGATTGTCAAACTGGTGCCCCGCGTATCGAATTACGCATTCTGATTGTGCTTCTAAGGTTGCTTGAGTTGAACAAAGAAATGCACACGTCTTCTTTTCCTATATTTCGTCGTTTTTGTCTTCCCCGTGGCATTTTTGCGAAAATTTGATGCTGTTTTTTGCATGTTTTTTGCCGGCTGAAAATTTTACATGCAATTAACGTTGCTACTACTTGGTGCTGGCATTCAGCTCAAATGCACACAACAAGGATTCGACAACACCACTTCCAACCTGAGTCGAATTCTCAATGCATTAAACTTGTTGGCAATTACACCACTCTTGCGGCAAACTCAGAGACATTAACTTCTCAAAATGGGCGGGAATTCTTTTACTTCCCCGCGAAATTCCTTGAAATTCGTCTTCCTATGCACGCTGGGAGTTGAATCCGACTCACAGTGCCCTTATACGATTTGTTAATACACTTGGCCTCATTCAACTTGAATTAATCCCACATGTAAGACACCATCCTTGATGAGTTTCCAGATGTTGAGCGCTGAAGGGCACATTGTACCCCTTGGTTACATTTCATGCACCTCCACGGTCAACTGCCGTGAAAATGTCCCTCCTTCGTAAATTGGAATACTCCCTACCCTAACATATGTACCCCAAGGTGGATGAATTTCCCGTGAAAGTGTCCCTTTGGTTATATTACTGGTCATTTCACTCCAGTTTCCTCAGGCGCCTTTCACTAATTCCTGCTACTGGTTGCTTCCCGTACCCTGTGTGTAGCTTTGCTCTGGTGCATATATGCCAGATATCCTAGAATTTATGGGACAAATTTCAACCTCAGAGATCTCACGTTTCGCTCACAAATACGAGGTTCTCGAACGATTGCGTCCTTGCGAAAAAACCTCTCCTCATTGCAAGCAAGAGGTGGATACATGCAGTTATCTTGTCTACTCAAACCGGGAAAACCACAGGGGAACAGTTTTCTTTGACCTGTATTGGCAAATGGTGTGTAAAAGTGTCCTGCCTCTACGTTGGACGCAACATCTAATGCTCTCCTTGCTGATTGTATGGCTGTCAATACTTTTTGCCGAGTCTCCAACGTAGCCCCGCTAGCTGAGTTCACTTTACGGAGATTCGAACTCTCCCCGGGCGAGATGTTTCAATCACTCGACAAAATTAAACTTTTGTTTGCTCAACCCCTCCCTTAAAATTGGTGCACAACTGTTCTCAAATTGACTAAACATGAACATAGCGATCGCTCACTTATATACCCATTAGTTAGTCATCACGGGAGGCCAGAGAAAGACGTAGTTTACTTCCTGGTTCGCTACTATTTCGCACCACTTAGTCTCTATGCCAGTCTGCAGTTATATAACCTGCGGACAGTCACCCCATATGGTACTCATTTATATTTCGTAATAACAATTTATACCCGGAATTCCATCAGAAGACGTCTACACTGCTCATCCAGAGCCTGTGCGCGTGCACATCAACCCAAAGAATCATTATTTTCATGCCAGTACCAACAAGGTTCTGATAACACGAATTCAGTGGTTGAAACTGACATCAAGATAGTCAGTTTATCTTGAGAATTTACGAGCCTGATAAGTTGGACGTAAAACAAAGATGAACAAGAAACGATAAGGCTTTATTGAACTTTCTTACTCTCCACAAAACATTCCAACTAGTTTCGCTCCGATGCTATGCCTCTACAATGGCCGTAAATTTGGGAATCTAGTAATTTTAGAAGGTACTTATGATCCGCCAAGTTTACGGAAACCACGTGACAACCCCCAGTGACTGTTCCGACTGAGGCTTTGATTAGACAGCTTTTGCGGATTGGGCATTCCATAATTAATTGCCGACCCTGCATAACTCCACTCTCGCTTACCCCATCCACCGTGTATACAATCTCATGCGGGTTGGCGCTGCTCGTGTATTCTTCCGATGGCAAGTCGCCCTGGCGAACTATTCATTTTGGACTAATGAAGTAATTTGAAAAATCAAATCCCTGCAGCAATCCAGCCCTTTCTTTTGGCACCGCAAGCTGAAAGCACCAGCGACAACCTCCCCTTATCGACCTCTGTTTCTTCTGCCAGCCAAGCAGCGTTGTTGGATACTTTAACAGCGCCAGTTTTTCATCCACAGGATGAAGCCACAAAGATTTGACCACAATGGTGACCAACGATCTACTGGACAACTTGGGATCAACTAACTTTCACAGGTCGTGGCTGCAATTTTTCATATTAACATTGTAGCGCATCTGTATAAGAAACATTGAAAATTTGCATCTTACAATCTCCATGTTCCCTTTCCTCCAATCAGCCCTTATTGCCTTAATGCTGGGTGCCATGGACCGCTGAATACCTGCTGGCTGGAAACTTATAAACATGGTTTAGATAACAGAACTCCCAGGTGAACGTCAAACACCCCTTTCATGTCTCAGCAATGTTAAAAATCGCAATTGCCCTTATAGGTAGCCAAAGATGTGGTCAGAATCCACCACTTTACCTAATCTGCAACAAATTTGACGACTTTTGTGAATTCGGCCAGTTTTAGGTCCACAGGCCCCGCAGACAACGCTAGATTTTCTTTGAAACGTCTAGCTTTTAAACTCTTTACCCACATTTTGTCCTTACCCACTCATTTACACTGCAGTTATGACTTCAATACATTTTTATTTTTATCGATAACTGCTTACCGAATTTCAAAACTGGCACCCAGATCAACTTACGGCATTCATGTTATACTTCGGATTTATTCAAAGCTTTGTGAACTAATTCTCGCGGTCGTGTACACGCTCTGTTTGCCGCCTCGATCGTTCAAACTCTGTCGCCACTGCATTTTGTCATACAAACTCCTCACTTCAGTATTTCATATCCGCGGTCACCAGGATGGCTACTTCAGGAAGGCCCGTGATAGACAAATGAGTGATGCATAGGAGCATTTTACTCGAGAGCTTCAAAAAAATAACTGCAGGGGAACCATAAATTAGGGTACTGGCCAAAGACCTTAAAGTTTCTATACCTTTGAAAAGAAGCAGCCGAATTCCTGGTTTTTACTCTCCGCCCTTTGCATCTACTAAAGCAAAAACATTGCGGATATCAACGGGATCTACATTCAGCTATTATCGCTGCCATCTTCGCCATACCATGTTTCTTCTCATTTGAACCTTTCTATTATGGTCACTGGCTCTTTCGTCGACTCACTTGGACCGAAACGCAACCCCATTACCGTGTGTCTTTTCCTGGATGTAATTTTAGCGAGATTTATTCTTTTAACGAATCGGCATAGTTCTGCCTCACTTGATTCGCTTTCACTCTCAGCTTTATATCGGCCTTCTTTCACCATCTTCACAAAATCTCCGGTTTGCTCACCCCGCAATTATGATCAACTCTGACTTTATTTCATCATCAGCTCACAGCTTTCACTGAGTTTCCTTGCTTCAGATTAAAATTTGCCTTCGTGCATAATTCTGGTCTATATTAAATATTCTGGCCTAATATCGACCTTACCTGCTAAGCTATTTATCATCCTCGCGGCGCTTATCTCTGGTTTGCGCGAACTCGGAATGGCAGTCATACTGTCACCTGCTTTGCGCTGTAATATTTTGACCAACCATTTATTTTGTTGTTACCTTTGATTCGAATCCTTTAGCGTAAGGTGAGTTGATGCTGTAAAAGTCGATGGCGCTTCTGGACTGCTACTCGGCGCATTCAAGAACTGTATCGATTGATCTAAAGTGGATGAGTTGGGACGGGCGGTAAAAACCACGGATACCCAGACGGATGCTGGAAGAATTCGGCAATTCAGAGGTCAAACAACAGCAGTGGGCTAAATATGGGCTCACCCACAACAGCAGATGCCGCTGCCGTCTCGTCTTGAGCGGGCCTGCCGTATTTCGTTGAGGCCTGAGGAAACCCGGCAAAACCACAGCTAACCCTGGGCAGCGCAACCACGTCAAATGGCCCGAAGCATCGCCTGCACAAAGCCGCACAAACCGAGAAGCCTATTGATGGGGTATTGGATGGTAGTTTTAATCAAAGTTGTATTGAATGAGGCACGGAAAATTAGCGTCTGGACGGACTTATGCGCAGCCTGGTTAAGCTGCATAGGATAACCAAAGAGAGCAGAAAGCTGGGGCCATGGTGATTTGCTGGTGAGATACAAAGTCGCAAGGTCCGAAAAAGCCGCGGTTCTGTGCAAAGAAACAGCGGAGAGTAAGCAGACAGAGGGAAAGAGTTTGAATAATCAAGAGACTCGCGGCTCTCTCCTCATAGAAGATATTGTGAAATAGACGGTCACAATGCGACTATTGTGCCCGGGCTCTATGACTGAACGTGGTGTGGGGTTAATCAGGTCCTGCAAAAGGATTATTTGCTCTTGATTTAAAAACTTGAAAGCTCGCACCTAGCCAATCGCATTGCAGTTTCCAATCATGAGAGCACAGAAAGATTGCATCTTCGCGCCCGGTTTTTGTTTCCCATGTCTCCGCTGTGTCATCCTTGTACAAATTTGGTCTTGCCTTGCGCATGCCTCTTGGATGTTGAGCAATACATACTATCTAATATTGCTTAAATGCAGAACTACCCTTCCAGGTCCTTAGCCACTGCAGTCCCATACATCCTTCACAACGGCATTTATGCAAACAAATCACAGAAGATTGAAGAATCGTTCGGTGGCCTCCTTACATATGCTGTGGTAGACGGCAAATATCCTACCGACCTCGTTTGTCTATATAATCATACTCAGCAGTCGTATTTTTTCCGATGGATGCGGCCCAGCTGTTGATAAAAAACAAAACTGGTTACTACTTTGAACCCGATTCGTCAACTCCGGCTGCCTTCTCGCAAGGTGAGAGCGATATCTCAATTTTGATGACAAAAGTCTTCATCTAGTCCATCCAATACCGCAACGTTTCGTCATAGTAGAAAACCTCCGTGATTACCCTCGCTAACATAAAAGACACACCCTGTGACCCTATGAGTAATTGCCCAATCAACCGCGCCCCCACAGTCTCCAGAATTATGGAAAGTCTGATTCAGGATAACGTTATTGGCCGCCTTCTGAAGCATCAAAGTATTCACACTCGACAGCATAGACTTCTTCGTAAAAATCATGCGCTACTTGCACAATTGACTACCTGATCGCTTTCACCAGGACCCTGAGCACGGGAAGATCGCTTACAGTAATCATTTTAGACAAAATGAAGGCTATCGTTAGAAATTCCCGCCGTAGGTTTATAAATAAAATTGCGTCTTACTGTATTGCTGGTCACGTCCTATCGTGGTTTTCATCACATCTGTCCTCCAAACACCAAGTAGTTCAAGCAAATGACTTTATCTAAGAACTTAGATTATCGATCAGCGATGTAATCCAAGACAGCGTTCTTGGCCCCATGCTCTTTACTTTGTACGTCAAAGATGTCTTCGGTGCTTTTCGAAACAGCATCCCTTTCATTTTCACCGACGATATCAAAATTGTCTGTCACTTGCACCGAAGCGTTGGAGTCCACCAAAATTAATATATCGCAAAACTTGGTGCCACTCAAGTTCCTGCATAATCGACGCATGATGGAATTCTCTGTTTAAAAGCAGCAGCACCATAGGGCAAAAATGCGTTATACCCTCAAGAGGTACCTCAACTTAAGAAATCACCATGATCCCCTTTACTGTGGAGTATGCAAGCTAGGGCTGGAATATTACCTTGCACCTTAAATTGTTCGGAACATGTCGCCTCACACACGTGCAAAAACAAATAAATTAGTGGAGCTATTTCACATAACTCGGAAGTTGAAAGAAAAGCGATAACTACGTTGCCGTTTTATGAATCTTACAAACAAGCCCCATTGGTAAAGTATTGCTCCTGCTAATGCTATTCCGATACATGAGGCAGTGCGACAGAATGGCAATTGAAAGCATCCAGCGTGCATGCACTACGCAGCTGTGAAACGGAATGCTCTGGCAGCGCCTAAAAATGGCATGAAACGCTGTGAGTTGCTGAAGTTAAGTCCCTCGTGGGTCCGGACACCCACAAAGAGGACTATCTCTGTGCTCCCCACTGGCGTCTTCCAAACGTCGTGTCCAGAAGACAACACTCCCAACCCCTTCTAACGAAAGTGGCTTGAGCTACCATTGTTTCTCTCTCGGTACCAAAGATATTTGTTAGAGCTCCTTACTGCCAAATATTCGTTGATATGAAACAAACTCCCGTAAAATTTGCGCATGTTAATGCAATCAACATCAGCTGCAATTTTAAAAAGGACGTAGCAGTAGTTAACTGTACCTTTTTGCACATTCTGCTATTACCACACTATACTCACCTTAAAATCAAGTGGCGGTCGATAAACCCTGGATTGGTTTTTGAAATCACAATTGATGTCAACCGTTTTTGTTCGTTGAATGGAAAAAAGAGAAATAAAAATCTCCTTACTCATATCACCACAAGAAAAAACGAAACTATGTCTTGTGCTTTAAACAGATAGTCTCCTAGAGTGGACTATGTTCCATGATTTTACACTGTGAATTAATCAGTCTCTAGTGGATTTGTCTTCTCTCTTGGCCCTAGTAGCATTTTAATATCCCACCTGTCGCTTTCAAGTTGTTCCTTCCTTGTAAATACCGATTCATTCACCTTTACTTGCTGGTGTACGCAATCCACACGTTTACTCAACCTATCAACCTATTTATACACACCTAGAAAAGCCGGATCGCCGAAATCATCAGGTGCCCCCTCTATATTTTGGGTTACACTAGACGTTCTGGCACTTTATTATTCTGAGCCACTCGCAAGGTCGATTGCCTCTTTATCCTCAGCTAGCAGCTTTGCCAAACGAAACGACCCCGCTTGTTCTTTTATCGTTTCCAGGCCATTCATTTCTGCTTATGTGATAATCACTTCATATCCCGGCTACCGCGGTTTATCCTAGTCTAAGATTATCCACCCCTGGAAAAGTGATTTCTCGCTTCTCCTACCCATACCATATCCGCATTCCTTTCTTCACCTTCCGAGTACACCAGCGTCATCGCGGGGAGCGGTCAGATCCACCGTTTTGACCGGCTTTCATCGGGGGGCTGCAGAGTTGTGCGAATGAGGATATACTGGCGGATTACACCTCCTGCGTTCACACCTCACTGGTGCTTTCCAGGATGTGTGGCCCGCAGTCGGTCAGCACTATCCAAAAGCACTGTTGTGTTAAATAGCCCTATAGTCCATATGTTGACGTACATCATTTTGTACTGGCTTCCTTTTGCTCTTTTCCAAAGTTCTTTTGCCAAAACCATACCAAACGAATTCACAAGGGAAAGCTTTTACTGCAATTTCATATGAGCGAACGTTCTGCATGCATCTCGACATTATTCAATAAATTGGCTAAGGGCCATCATTCCCCATGAAACTTTATTCCGGTCTGCCAAATGTGGCTATAGACTGCTGCTTCTGGCAACTGATCTTCACAAACCTCCACCAGACACTGCCTCACTTGAGTCCGGTTCCCCTTCTTTTTTAAAACTCTACCTCAACTGTGAGATCTAGCTGAAATTCTTGAAATCGAAAGTATCCAAAGTAAATCCCATAAATCAGACAGGATTACATAATTTCTATTCCGTGCCGCCGACTCTACTCGTCCAAAGAGCTTTGCTTCCAATATTCGGCCTTTTATGCTGTCGGTGGCCATTCAGTATGCTGCTTACCAGACTAAGCATCCACTAAAAACTGCATCCAAGTTTCCCGTTCCTTGATTTAGTGCGTTTTCCCTTGCCACGTGTTATCCATTCTGCCAGGCCCAATTCGCGTTTGCGGGAATTACTAATGGTGATTCCGATCCATCTCAGTCCGCTGCATGCAAATAGAGACCTACAGGACGCCCCCAAACACCAAGAGATGCTGATGGACTGAAATCCCCGCGTGGAAATTCTTTACCCTTTATGCTCTTATCATACTAATGTGACCTGGCATACATACCACTAGCTACCCTACGGGCCTCCCACCCTATGCACGCGAGGGCTTTTTTTCTGTATTTTTTCTGTTTTGTCAATATTGTCGCACGTCATGAAAAGGAGCATTGTATGCTTTGGCACTGTGCAAGAAATAGAATATCATTGGTAACATAGTACGTTATTTTTATTCAAGCGTGGGAGTGTTCTCCCCGAAGTCTTGGTTACAGCACCGACAAATTAGATCCTGGTACACAGCAAATTGGAAGCAAACAAAAATACCAAAAATGTAAGGGGTTCAGCCTGCTTTAAGCTCCCAATTAGGCAAATAGCTTTTGCATGCATCCGCAGAGACCAGAGAACCTGCGAGTGGTGGGTCGATAACTGTCAGGCTCTGGAACAGCTGTTTGCAAAAGCAGATGTGCTGCAAACAGTTAGGGACTTTAAGGATTCATTTACTTAATTGGATACGAGAAGCTGCCCACGTGATGCAGGAGGGAATATATTCATGAAGTAGCCAGAGGGTGGAGCCCAGGCTTAATAGATAAAAGAACCATAAGCTCTGGATTATGACACGAGCCGCCACCCTCACCTGGCCATCACTACGCGTGAAAGTGCCGTCCAGATCTCATTTTCATATAACAATTTACAGGTGATGGTCAGTTTCACCTTCAGACACGGGTAAGCAAACCCCTGAAAAATTGCCCATGAATTTCAGGAATTTTGACTTCACAAAGCTGAGGCCCAGCGGAAACCGTCTGGACTGTGGTACTGGCGACCAAAATGCGGATGTGGAACTAACCTGGCGAAAGATCAGGAGACATCCTCATGACACCGCGGCGGGGCCTGCTAGCTCATGCCAGGATGATCAAGATTAGAGAATCCGGGAATGCACGTAGAAATTCGGAAATAAATAGGGCAACAAGACAAGTGACTGAATAATTTTCTCTCCCGAACGAACACTTTCCTCGGCTGAAGTGTCTATCTTTGCCTCCAATTTTTTGAATCTTGGATGCCATTATCTATGGGTGGGCCGGCTGGGAAGGAAATGCAGGCTAGACGCTCAGTGTGAAGCCCTGGACAGAACGCAAAGCACGGAAGACCCAAAGGCAGGGTGGTACCAGGGAGCCAGTGTATCATGTGTAGCAAATGGCTCCACTGTGTACGTGAGAGCGTGAGGCAAGACATCGATAAACTGTACTCTCAGTTCGACAAGCCAGGTTGGATTCGCTTGCAAGTGCCATTCTGGGGAACACCCATGTATGTCAACTGCAAAACTTGCCGAAGTTAGATTATAGGAGGAGCTTTGAGCTGAGCGACAATGTTTGCA
>LUCM01011093.1:13829-38984 GCA_008360955.1 Fasciolopsis buskii
AATTGAATACTTTTGGAGTAAATGCTAAGGTGAACAGCTATATAGCAAAAATTCTGAAGGGCAAACCTTTCAGGGTGAGTCGGGGATTGTCCATCAGACAGAGGATTGTTATGCAGCGGGGTGCCTCAGGGGCGTGTTAGGGTCACTGCTCTTCAGCATGCACGTCGATAAAAATGCTAACGGATTGAAAAATCCGTGTCCGATGTTTGCTGATGACATCAAACAATTAGAGACAACAAACAGTAAGGCTATCCAGAGGGATCTGGATCAAGTTTACTAGTGGTCATTGAGCCGGGATCTTCTGATGAACTTGGACAAATGTCAGCGGCTCATGGTATGAGAAGTAAGTTCCCCTCGCCACTTGGGTCCACCTGGGCATCAGGTCGAGATGGAACAAACTCAGCAAGCAAGAGATCTGGGGATGGTCGTGAGTGCAGACTTAAAACCTAGTCTGCAATGTCAGAAGGCAGCCACGAAGGCATGGTGAGCCCAACGCCAAATTAAGAGGATCGTAGGAGCTAGGAGGCTTAATATTATTTTGCCGCTATTAAAGGCACTTGTCAGAACGCACTCGGAATGCTATGTCTAGGCAGGAAGACTGTATTTGGTAGGAGACAGTGAAGTGCTGGAATGGGTTCAACGAGCTTTTATAAGATGGTTTGGAAATTTGCGGTTAATGGGATATGAGCAGAGGCTGAGAGCGCTTGGCTTGTACTTTCTCGAAAGAAGCCCTATCCCAGATAGAGGGGAACAATACACGCAGGGAACAGGAAAACAATTGTGCGAGAGCACGTAACCACTGGGTTCAGGAGCAAATCGTCTGTATTACGAACAGTGAATGACTGGAACAAGCTACCGGAGGAAGTAGTGGAGGTGAGATGCGTGCGGGAATTCAAAGAAGCACTAGACAATATATGGCTGTCTGCGTTTGAAAAGGCCAGCATGTGGATTGTGAGGCAGAGAAAATGTCCGAGAGGAAAGAATGTCATTGATTGCTTTCTCCTTCCTTAGGAAATAAGGAGGGATTCCACCCTCCTGTTGTCGGAACATGGTCTGATCCAGAGAGCCCTCTGTGAAAGAACCTGGACGATCAGACATCTCACTGTATAGTCGTGTAATTTAACTGGAACTGGAACGGGAGCCTTCAAGATAAACTTCTCACACTCAAAGAAAGTTCGGAAGAGGCAACCGGACTGACGGAATACGGCGGTAGTGAGGTCAGTGAAGACAGACAGAAACTGCAGGGAACACAAGCCCCCGGAAACCGGAGGGAGCAAAGGGCAGTATGCAAGGTGTAGAAATCAAGCAATGCAAAGAGTAGAAAAAAGATTGTTTCAGCTAATTCTGCGAAAAAGCCGAAAAGAATCTCGGAAGATATTGCCGTCCTCTGCGTAGATAGAGGTAATAGGTGATTGCATGGGGACGTTCATGCGAAGCGACGTAGTAAAAGTGCATGAAGGTCATAGTAAGGCTAACATCCTCAACCAACACCTTCCAAGTGTGCACCGAAAGTTTAGGACGACTCGGAGCATCAAGTGAGGCACTAAAAGGGTCAGCTCTTGTATAGCTACTTTTCTTCGCATAATGGACCTTGCTGCAAATGCGGGACTACAATTCTTGATCTACTTAGACCACTTGATGATCATGTGTGCAGGCAATCGTGAGGGGCAACGGGAGAAACAAAAATGTGACCCGATTGTAGAATTCAATATTTTACTAAACGAAAGTAAAAGTAACTCACTAACGAGTGCCGCAGAGGGATTGGCTCTGGTGAGGAAAATGGGTCGCTTTCAGTTGGTGCGATCCAACGGACTAAAGACCTGAGGACAACCATGGCCACAGACTAAAAGTAAACCTAAACATACAGGGCTGCTGGTCGGTCAGCAGAAGGGAGCTCTCCAAGGTGCGGCCCACGATATCCTTTAAAAACCGGAGGTATTTATCCTTCCGTAGTAGGCCGCTGTCAGGCCACATTAAATGTCGCACGCAAGCATTTGCATCATCCCTTATAAGGGAGATGGTTTTGCTCTCGAGTTTTTAATAGATGGCTACTAGAAGGCCTGATTGAAAGAAAAACAAGCTGTACACAAGAAGACTAAATGATTTAAATCTCTACCTGATGGAAGATCGCGGATTTAGCGGCGATAAGATCAAAACGTTTGGGACCCGAAAAGATTTAACGAGGGTAGACCCTGACAACTTGTTTAGTCAAGTTACTGGAGATGGGATACGAAATAACAATGCAAAGCTGTGACAGGCTCGCTTTAAGCTAGGTGTGCGTATACGCGTTTTCTTCACTAGGGTGTTCGAGGCTTTGAAGAAGCTATCACCGGAAGTGTTATGTGCTGAAAGCGTCAATTCCTTTAAAAAGTTACCAGATAGGGCGAGGTACAGAATATTCTTAGGGATTATAAAGCTATGATGCAGAGGTGGAACAACAAACCAAGTTATGAGACAATATACCATCAAATAAGGGAACGCTCTCAGGAGGCACCTGAGAACACCCGGGCGACACAAAAATGACCCAAAGGGGTTATTAATGAAATAACAATGTACAACATTTATCAGCAAGTGGGCCGCGACCAGCAGAGGACTGCTTAACAGAAAAAATTGATCGGAGGATTGGAAACAGTGAACTTCGCAGCCAAACGCCAGGACCTTATCCGTTTGGCCACCGCCGTAATACATCCAAAGAATTCGGCCCCGAAGCACAAGAAAAGCCCTTAACCCAACCGCACACTGAGTAACTGTCACCGTTTAACAGCCTCCCGCAGCAGCTGCGGCGTACTTTGGGTTGTTTACCGGTTTCACGCTCACGCATTTTCCTTGATAGCTCGTTTAGTGGATTGTCGAAGCTATTTGGTGTTGAAGAGCGCCTCACTGACACCGTAAACGGGTGGCGAATCTTAATAAGAGACGAGACGACCGAAAGTGACATCACACAGGACATTCTTGGTCAGTGTATTTAAGAACAGTTTTTACTTCTCGACCTTCTTCATCGCATCTCTCAGTCCACCTTACCGCCAGGAGCATATGAACGCAACCTCCAGTCTTGGGAGTTCCATATACTCTCTGTGTAAAAAGCTTCTTAAAATCTCGTCCTTCAACTAAGTGGCATATTCTTGACCGAATTCCTTCGCCTTCTTCAACATTTTATCGGCCTCTTATATTTCCTAAATGCGATCATCTTATCCACTTTCCGTAGCGTTAAGCGTGGTTTTGACTGATTTCTTTCCGATTATCGTATTCCTACTGCTTTCCATCCCTTTACCTTAACTTTTCCCTCCATTATGTGAGGCCCTTGATGTCTGGGGACTCCGGCCATATTTTAAAGATTGCAAATGAGATTCGGTCAGGTTTTGTGCCACCGATACGCAAATTTAGTGCACTTAAACATGGAATTACTGTTAGTAGGTTGCTTACGAACGGTTCCAAGAAACGTCATACGAAACTGTGAAACGGTTTTTTGGTTGCTGTTTTTGACTGGCATACATTTGCCTTTCCAGTATATTTCCCCAGTAATCCAGGGTAGCATTCATCCCCTTATCCCTTTTGAGTTGTTATTCGTGTTTTCCCTGCGTCATTTCTGTACGCATTTGATTTCGCCTTGCGAAAGTTTCTTGCAACTCCAGAAACACTATTTCTATTATTATTACTAGTACCACTCTGTTTGTGTGTGTAACTTTGCACAGTGCAACTGCCAATGAGCCCAAAAGAAGTGACTGGAAGCAAGCGAAACAGCGTGATGGCTAACTTGGCTGGTGCTACCACACCGCGAAGGGAAGGTTTCGCTAGCGGTGTTTGTGTTTACTCGGCCCCAATAGTAGCTTATACGTAAACCGGGATCTGCGTTCTCATCGGTAGCAACAGCACCATGTTGGGAAATCCCCGGATGAACGACTCAGTGTGGACTTACTTTGTTTGTTTTCAGTTGATTGCATGGACTTAGTTCTCAAAGGTGTCACGAAATAAATGCTGCCTATTTGAATTCGGCGACACAACGTGATAAAACTTTCCCCAATTGCAGAGTGCGTGCTACGCAATAAAGACAAAAAACTGGCGGAGTTGAATAAGCTTCGGGCGTACAGACCAGTTTTGGAGTTCGAAACGTCGGAAGCGTCTGAGCTTCGGCAGTTTATGATGTATTTGTGTCCTACTTTCCCTGCAGAGTTCTGCTATGGGTTGTGAAGGCCAACTTTCCGCATTTTTTCAGTGTTTTACTGTCCTCTCAACTGTAATATTCGGACGCGTCGACACTTGTGCCTTTAAGATGACTTCTACTGCCGGGATGGGATGGTATTCAAAGCACATTCCGCTAGTCATCTGTGCGGAATTTTGGCCAACTCCAGGGATTTTCGGCATTCCCACAAGAGTCTTTCATGTATATCATGTGGAAGTACATGGTATCCAGGAGTGAAATAGCGCAGGAAATATTCTGAAGAATCACAGAAGAGGCCACCAAGGCGACGCTGTGCAGCCATTTCTTTCTCATGGACTGCAACCGAAGTAGACGTGTTAGTCGGCTTGCGATTGCTATTTCTCGAATTTTCACTGATGGGACCGCCGACACGGATAAATGCCCAGACAATGCTGCCGCGGTTGAGAATAGTCTATGTCTGACTCAGCATATTATTTGCAAGAACTTCCGGATTTTTCGTGTCAGTGCAACAAGCGTTTTCCAATGAGCTGTTTTCGTCGTCCTACGGGTGAACTTGCGGCGCAGTAGGACTCGGCTAAATTTGTATACCAGTCTAAGCAGCAGCTTCCGTCTGGCTGTTTAGCCATGATCGAGCAAAGACTACATTCTGGAAGGCAAATTCTGATTGCACATCATATTATTTGATAAACGTTTTTCTCTTTCATCTATTATTTTTTAAGGTAATGACAGATCATAATCAGGTATTTGCTGTTGTTGAGCCTTTTGTAGACAACATCTTCGCGTGTGTAAAATTGAGTGGGATTCGGAATGGCGATAACGTGCCCCAGATGAGAATTGCTGTGAAACTTGAGAGAATGGTAGTCAAAAGTTTACGGCATTCACCAAAGGCACTCATTTACGAGGCTAAAACTCAAAACAGAGCCTGTAAACATTAATTACTGCATTGTGAATGATATGATGTTAATGACATGGAGTTGTTATTAACAATATATCATTCACAATTAAAACCAGCATAAGGGGCATCGATTTTTTGATGCACTCCTTACATCATTTGGTTTAGATATTTACAGTCAATTACTGCAGTTCGTGTAGACGCATTACGCGGAGGCTATTCGATGCCAACAAGCGTTTGAATTAGAGGGCAGACTGTCATCTGCCAACATGGATTAGCGCTTTGTGAATACCATCAAAATAACGCAGTAAGTCGGTGTAATGATATTTTACCGACTCCAGCGAAGAAAAGGGGATATCTACACAAAGGCAACTGGTAGACGACACTTACCCGCCCTAGAGTCAGCAATGGTACCCGGTGCGGTGGGACCCGAAATGGCTTTAAGCTACCTCTACGCAGTGAGCAAAATCTTAGTAACATCGTTCTTACTATTTGGGATCCAATCTTGTTCGTCTGCAAGTGTCACAAGGATTTGGATACTGAACAGGTTATTCCGTTATAGCAAATAATTTTCAGCAATGATTCTTCTCGAAAACAGCGTCGTCGTTGACATTCACTGAAACTGAGAATACATCTTCAATGTTCATAAACATGGTGATGAAAATGTACGTTGTTAATCAGAATATGCATGTTTCCGAGTAATTGCGCGGTACTTTTCCTATCATTTAACGTGTAACAAAAGGAAGCCGGATGAATTCGTCTCCCCTCGGAAGTACACTGAAAACGACAGCACTACCCTGCGGGTGACCAGTCTCGTAAACAGCTTCATAGAATACAAGCAACTCCTGGAGACATTTTACTGATTACGAGCGAAGATCCATGTGGCCATGACTGCGGCTGATATGCCTACCGCAGGTGATTGCGTGGCAGGACATTGAGAATTTTGCTGTAAGATTTTGTCCTCATTCACTTAAAGTGAAGAGGGGTTAAAAAACAAGCGACACTTAGTAGGCACAAAGTTGTGCCAGCCGGCAATGCGCAAGTTTGAATGCTTTTTAAGTCAAATTTTGCGGCACCTACAGATACCTCAAAGCAGGGGAATTTCCCACGTATTATTTTTCAGGCAACTGTACGCAAAATTCAAACGTGAACCCAGCAAACAACCTGCAAGTGCAGGCATCCTATGCAGACAGCAGATTTGTTGCCATATTTACTGCAGCTAGGCATATGCGTCAAACAATTTCGTCACGAAACGTTTAAATACATGAGGGAATAATGTTTAGTCTGAATTTTCTCTTTGCAGTTCAGCCACACCAAAACAGAGTAAATTGGGACCCTTATTTGTGGCTGAACATCTCTAACGATTATTTGTTCAAAGGCTTCTTAACTGTAGGAAAAGCTTGATCCCAAGTAAATTCGCTGGTTGCCGTCGGTCTATGGTTCATTTAGGGTGCAGCTTTTGTCATTTGTGCATCTGTGCTAAAAATGACCTGCAAGGATCAAAGAAACGAACGTATGTGCGTTGCTTGATCACTTGGGTTGATTCGCTGCAACATTAAAAACATTGGCATGTCATTTTAGTTTGGGCCTTTGGGTTTAGGAAAACCGGCGGATGAAACGCTAGGACAGTTCGTTCACCACTGGCTCAGCGTAAAAGCCATTCGGCTTTATCTTGCTGTGGGATTATATGTTGGTATAGACACTGGAGGTTAGCAACTGCCGCAAGGAAAGCGCTGATATAATGCAGTGCGTCTTTATCCTGGGTGATATACATCAACTTAGACCTCGGCCACGTCAGTCGACCGTTCCAGGAATGACTCCGTGCCTGTTTTCTAGGGCCCAATCATAAGTGCACCAATAGGGTATCCCGTTGTCGCGTGAAAGGGGGGCGGTTCGCTGCAAAGGCGGCATGCTGGTTGGGCAAGCAGAAATGTTAGGTCGCCTCCAGGGTGATTAATGGTCTCTATTTCTTGATGAGTTTAGCAGATATGGGGGTTCCGCAGCGAACCAAACTGGGACTGGGAAACAAAACTGGGAGCGATGGATGCCAAACCTTACGCATATCTTCGAGGTCATTCTGAACAGTAGGATGACTCACGAGATCGCTAGCCTCCAATACAAACTAAAGTGAAGTGAGCTGAGCTTACTGTGCCACAAAAATGCATCCCTTCGTGTTTTATTTCGCCTGTTATCGTAAAAGCACTTGGGGCGCACCTTTCGTGCGTTAGCAACAGGCTGGTTGATACGCCGATTAATCGAAGTTTAGAAATGTCGCTCAAAGAGCAAGAATTTTGGGTAAAACAAGCCTTAATTTTGTAGAAAATGCACAGGCAAATATTTTCTATTTCATTCGAGAGGGATATCCACATTACACCATTGATTACATAGAAAAAGAGCAGAAGAAACATTCAGCCGATCCACTGGTTAGCTTGCACCTAGCTATCGCTCTTGGAAATGAGGGTAAAGTTTTCTAATAACCATGAGCGCTTCAGGAAAGCTTCAAGATTGCATCAAGATGTTTTCCGAGATTAAGCAAAATGAGGAGTTTGCGCTTGCCTGCTACGTTTCCTTAGTCACAATAAGTAAACGCGGCAAAAGCTTTGGTAACTTAGTTTGCTAAACATAACTCAGTTAGACTCCACTGCCGTAAAACAATACGAAGGAAAAATTAGAGAAATACGTCGACATGCTTCCGATATGGTATGAATGCAAAATATATTCAGCCACATGTCGTAGTCACTTTATTATGCGGCACTTTGCTTATTTCTTTGTCATAAATATGAGAAAGCAAGAGATTACTGCGAGAAGGCACTAAAGGCAAATCTACTTTCACGTGAAGTAAATCATTTAATTCTTTATCCTATTTAAATTGTATGAAGATACTATCACTGAACGGTTGGATCGATCTTATGAGTAAAGACGAAGCTTTGCAGAAGAAAGCCATTCGATATTTTGAAGAATCCACGAAGTAAATGATTAAAATTACTTTAATTTTTAGTGATGAAGAATCACTGAACTTGCAATGTCTCATGGGGAAGGCAAAGTATTTCCAAGTTTGCAATGCGATTTCATCTGCCTTGGATAAAATTAATGTCGCCGTTGTTCACTTTCCTACATTCTTACCTGCTTTGATTGAGAAGATGAAGTTGCAGTTAGCCGCACAAGATTGGGAACAAGCAATGGACACATCACAAAGGTTTGTATATAGCTTTATTATACACGACTAAAAATCTGTTAAGATGTCTCAGCATTGAGAACACTTGCATAGACGCTATAATTCTGCAGATTCTTTATATGTTCTGCAAAGCCGGAGATCACAAAGAGGTAAAAATACTCACGCAATAATAAATACGTCAGGGTCGAAAAAAAGTCGAACAGTTAACAGGAGCACTTGCCACTTCCGAACCTTTCTCAGCGGACGTTTACGCACGAACCTCCAGCCTCTTTTCAACACTGGTGAGAAAATAAACCTTAAAATGAACATTCTGATGAGTTTCGTAAATGTGGTTTTGTGAAGATGCGCTGAATTTCTCAGTGCAAGAACACAGCGACGTCATGTTAAGCTACAAATTACAGTAAAAATGTGACATTTAAAATGCCCGAGCTATGTACCATTCCTGCCTACAAACAGCAAATCTTTTCGACCTCGGGCTTTAGTCCTAGGGCAGTAATAAGTGTCACTTTACCATTCTTTCTTGTTATCGTTATTAATAACATTTTCTCTGCTTGGCCGACTGCCTTTTGGACTGTGGATTTAACGCACAAAACTCAGGTCATCCAGTCAACCTTATATTCGGGAAGCACTAGACCGGAGTATTGCTCTTATTAGAGCTAACCACCCGAGGTTTCCACCGGGAAGATTTATGTTTACAATAAACCGCCAGCTCCGTTGCAGTTTTATCATAATTTCCAAGTTAAGTTTGTTAAGTTGTCGTTTTGTTTCGCTGACGAGCCCCAATATGAGAAAATGCTCTAGTCTGGGGCTTTCCAATTGTATTTTTGACCCGGATACCTGTGGGTGATATATGTAGTCTGAAGGGCAGTCAGTCAAGCACAAAAACACAAATCTCACAAATTTCTCACGAGAAACCGCGAGATCTATTTCGATAGTTGGTTTTTGGCTGCAAGTTTCATTAGAATGACTTTGCTCACGACACAAAACGATAAGCAATGACGACCAGATAAATTAAGTGCCGTATGGTGGGTACGATAAACGCGGTGTCCTTTCATCCCCAAAACTCTTCTCTTGATTCTAGTAAACACTTTGTGTTTACATTAAATCCACTCTAGGCCACTCACTACTACATAATACACCAGGACCCTCATGGTTTTATTCCACTACTGCATACCTTTGTACCAGTAGAATGTGTTATCATATGAACATCAACCAATAAACTGTGATCCGCAAACGCTTTCTGTAGGGCTTAGTAAGAACCTTGCGAATTAATTGATGGGTACCTTGATATTCACCAATTTAACAAAATCATTGTAAGACAAACATGGCCATTAAAATTACAAACTTTGCAAGGTTTGGTTAAATTGATGTTAATTCCTGTTTAGGAAGCGTGCCTGATCTTCTAAAGAGGTTTGCTAAATATAGAGACGTTATCCAAAGCTGCCAACCCCTCCAACTCCAGGCAAATCTTTGGTTATGCATCAAATCGTGTTGATTGGATTATTTTGCACTCAGGCCCTGATAAATTGAAAAGATGCTGTTATATGAAGTGCAAGATGCGAAACAGTACCCAGATGTGCCTCTTAGGTTGTCAAAAAACGAACTGTGGTGTACAAGCTGTAATCCAATTAACAGTTATGCGCGGTATACTTTGCGATTTGTAGGAACCTAAATGTACAGCGTAAGTATGTCTTGCTGCGGTATATTAGCGCCACTAGCTTAATATTTTAATCGAGAAAAAGCGAACCAAACTAGAAGATGGCCAGTTTAACCTCATTTTCATATCTGCAAACTACTAAAAGTGGTAACGGGCTAAAAACATTTGTAAGGATATTTTTCAAAAAAAGTTAAATGTTGAACTGGAGGCCTTGAAAAAGATTTAGCTGGATGAACTTCCTTTAAGGTATTGTTAGTTCCACTCATCTGACATCCCTAAAGGATGTTTTATATGTTTATAATCATGAGAGTGCGTTTTCTTTTAAATCCTTAGGAGAGGTCGTGATCGATAAGCCTACTTAGGGATCACAAGTTTAGTTTTAAATGTTTCACTTTGATAATCAGCCTTAAAACACAAACAAAGTTACACAAAATTTGAATTCCAGCGGCAACCGGTGTGTCAACCATGAAGATGGCATTACATAACTGCAAACCAGTCTAATGGTTTACGCATCGACCCACTAATCTTGCATATCTCCAATAATGAAGAAAAGACTGCTGTACCAAATGGACATAAAAATTTATTAGCATAAGAAAAATTAGACAGAAAGTGCGGGTTAGATGCGCCCAATGAGCAATATCCACAAAACTGCCTATATACCTTGCAGATTATGTCCATTTTTTCATTTATGTTTATAAAATTCTGCCTTCAGTTTAAAGGAACTCTACTTTCCGGCTATAATTGAGTAGAATACGCACAAGTACATTACCAATAGAAAAAGTAGTCACCAAATGCTTTAAATATTCCTTAAATGTGGTGTACGACTTACGATTATAATTGTGGTCAAAAATTACACTGAAATTTGTTGCACGCTTGTGATTTGCTGTCATAGTGGGAACATTAGTTGTTTATATTTAAGATAACGTATCCATGAGGAAGAAACGCTATTTTTACTATTTTTTGGCCTACTGTTAAGCTGGTTGCTCTTAGTCTTCTAATTATGGTTGGTAGTTTGTCGAAACATTCATTTTCTAAATCAGGACGGTTAGACAAAATATTATTGATGTTATTATTAAAATCTGAAGTTAATCTTTGACGACTGGAGTCGGTTATATATTTAACTGAGCGCAAGTGTTGTGAGGCAAAAAAAGCCTTGGTTTACTTTGTCTTCTGCTGCTTAATCTTCAATCTTGCACTCAATTCTGTGACTGCACGACAAATCCATACCATATTTACGTATCAAGCTTTTACCTAGTATCCCGGAACTTAGTAGTTCAGTGCCTTTCACTCTTTAGGTATAAGTGTAAGCCTACCTTTTGAAAAGTTTGAACTTAAGCATAAACTGCCTCATTTTACAATAAATGTGCTTTAGGAAATCAAAGGATTTTTCGGTCAAAGATCTATTACTTCTTAGAGAAAACTTTAGAAAATTAGACATAATTACATCCGAACATCAATATTGATGTCCCAACGTTTATTATTTGAAATAAAGTGCAACCATTAAGTCATCACTTCAATTCAAGCGGTTTACAACCAACACAATGTATGGATCGTAATGTACATATTTTTGGGTGGGTTTTGCACCTCTAAAGTGTAGAACGTTTTCTAAGAACCGGATTGACCCAAAACGAAACGTTGTTCCCGTAGGAGAAAATTGGGTCAGAAAGATGAAATAATTTCTGCCTTGATATTGTAAATGTGACAATAGCTTCAGAGTCTTTCATTTCAATGTACTGATACATTCATTTGTGATTAGGTAAAACTCGCATGACCTGGTGATTTGAGTGTACTTATATTTTTATTCTAATTATCGCGTTTCCTTAATGCAGAAGCTTTGTTGCAAACGTCAATTTGTAAATTTTCTTCTCTTGAGCCATAAAAATACCATATCTATATCAACATGGTATATTTTATGCCAAAAATTAGCCTCTGCAAGCTGAAACCCTTATCTAAAACCGGCAAGCACACATCCCCAGTCAAGTGCTTAGAATGTGCCTTGCGTTTGCTGAAAATTGAAGCACTATATATGTTTTATGAAGACGTTATTAACGTTTTCAAAATATAATGGGTTAAAACCGAAAAATTTCTTGAAGCTAACGGAAACAAAACAGAATGTCTGCCCTAAAGCACGCAACTGTTTCTCTTTTACAAGCACTGCACGATCATTTAAACTGAGTATATTTTGCAACGAAATATCAAAGATTGCTCATAAAATTGTCTATATTTTTGTTGCCTGCAGTGAACAATTAGTGGAATAATTTTTCAATACTGTTTTTAATTTCTACGAAAAGGACCTAGTAGTCCGACGAAAGTTGCCGAACCTGTCTTTTTTCGCCTAGATTAATACTGACTGGAGATTTGTATCAAATGTTTGCTCGCCACTATTAGTCATTTACTTTAATTTTTAGCGGTAGTAAATTTTTTACTGAAAAATCGACATTTTTAACGTTTTAACTGAATCAAATTTGAATATAAGTTCGCAGAGATTAACACGTTTATTTGATTCAATAGCTTAGTCATCACGACTGAAGCACGGGTTAAATTTTACGGTCCTTTTTTTCAAACGTTTGTTATCTGCACTCCAGTTAAATCTTCAGTTTCCGAGCTTAATTGGTCTTCGTTTATTGATTGATTTTGTGTGCATTTATTTGGTCATAATCATAATCAAACCATTTAAAAAATAGATGGAAACTTTGAACAGTTCTGCATTTTTCCTTGCTGTGCTCCTTCAACACCAGAAATCAAACTAATATTGGATTGCTGTAAAATGTTTGCGAATTTTCTACTGGATCTGTGCTACTGTCGGTTAAGGTATCTCTAATATTTTGTCACCACTCTCAGAAATGTTTGCAGAGCAGTAAAATTAACCGTTCTGGACGGTAGTTTGCTTTCGTACACCTCACTGGCTAAGACAAAGTATCCAGCTCAATCTGACTGTTAACGTTCTTATATTATGATGAACAGTGTTCACAGCTCAATGTATGTCATGAAACTTTGGTGACTTACGAAGCGACTAATTTGCGATACACCCTCTCATCGAACTAAATTGAAATTCTCGGAATAATTAAAGAGCGGTCTCGGACTGTGTGCATCAACCTCACTGGGGCTGAGGAAATTAATTATCATAAAATAAACATTCGGGCTGTTCTCGACCAACTCCATCATGCCAAACCGCTATTTATTGACTTTTTATACATTATTCGCTCTTCACTGGCTCTTTGCAAAGGAGGTATTTGGTGTAAGTATGAGTAACTTATGGATTATCCGGGACATGACGCAGTATAGATAGAAATTCTGGTTTTTGTACTACATCGGTTAACAAAGGCCGTTTCAGTTCCGTGATTTCCGCTAACATATTTAAGTCCTACTAATAAGTATTGAAGAATTCAAATATACATCTGCGGGCACAAATGTTGTTTACATTATTGAACTATACGTCCATTGCATACATTTTGCTGCGATGGTTCTTATTTGCAATCAACTAAGCCCAGCTTGGGTTTACGTACTTGTCAAGCAATCAGAAATGTTTGGACTAATTCGTATAATTGTAGAATGTGAGTAAATTAGGCAGTTCTGAAGTTAAACGCCAAAGTGAACAGGTCAATCATATTTTTCGGTCATGGTACTTTAAATTCTGGTCCACTTTAAGGGACTGGATTGTGGATGGTGGGTTGTTTGATAACATGATGTCTAGGACTTCGTGTGAGTCAGGTGTCAGCATCTACGCAGCAGGTAGTGAAAAATAAAGATAAGATAGCTGCTGAGTAAGAATGGGACATTATATGATCGTAATTAACTGGCTTTCTTTGCACGCACTTAAAGCAAAATGGGCTTCATGGATCAAGCAGAGCATGGCTTAAGAAGAGTTGAGTGGGTCCACTGCAGTAGCTCATTGCCAACAGGTCATCTAGGTGCTTAAAAGCTTACACCGCTTTATTTGTCGCCTATTTTCTCAGAGTCGTTTAATTTGAGTCTAATAAAACCAGTTGAGATCACCCGCAAAGATAGATATACGCTCAGAATGGAAATTGCAAACATTTTTACAACCTCAATGAGCCTGACATTTACTGGTGATATTGTATTAAGAAATTAAGCCATGGGAAAATGAAAATTTGATTGACACTTAATGGTGGCTGTGAAAGTTTTGATGAAAATCTTTATCACTGAACAAACTTTTCGTTTACTCGAGATTTACCGGTAGTAAATCAGCGCTTTAGAAAACTTTAGTGCTCTGAGCCGATTTATTGAATGAGGTCTGAGTTTTAGGGCTTGGTAATATTTTGGATGAGATAAAAATGAAGTAGATTTATTTCTTCCAAACGATTCGTTATGCAATGTCAACGTTACATTTGTCATTAAAAACCTTTGAAGTACTGCAAAGCTGCTTCAGCCTTGTTAGGAATCATCGGCAGTGCGTATCCTTCGCGCCGGAAATGGAACGCGGATCCAAGACGAAGGACTGAGTTAAACAACTTAATCGTCACGCTAGCCGGGCTGATGCTCAACGGTTTATCAGACATTACTAAGTGATATAGAGTCCATATCTGTAACTGCATTTTGTAGGCTGCAGACTTTTAAATGTACCAGTTTAACAAATTTCGGGTGAGAGGAACTTCTCTGTAAGAAACCATGACATTAAAGCAGGGCCGTAAGCGGCTTTGCTAGTTCATAGTTTTCAGCAATAGAGGGTTAAATGTGAATTACCCAGTGATTTGTTCTTTTCAAACTTGAACTAATCATTAAGTTTTTATTAATATTTCCACTGTTGATAGTTTCAAGTTCAGGAGACATTGGCTTGTTTCAGTCCCTTTTCGTTATATTGTTCATGCTAAGTTATCCGGTATTTCCATTTCACAGTGTGGGCGAGCACAAGCAACCTTGCAAATATTATCTAAATTGGCTGAAAAAGCTCTATCTCTTTCTTCAAATGATCCACGATATGCGGTCAATATGGGGCGAATTCTAATTCTGCAAAATCGACCAAAAGAAGCAATTCGTCACTTCCAAATGACTTTGGAAACTAGTGATTGCAGCGTGACAGGATTACAAGGTTGTCTGAAAACTGGTCGTTTTTATTTTATACTCTTTTAACTAAAGCAAATAAATGATTTGTTAGTTGCACTTTAATGTTTGTTCCTTAGCTATTTAAGAATAGCTTTTGATTTGGCTTCCAGTTATATTGTAGGCAAAGTTTTCCAGCAATCGCATCACTATCGAAATTCATGTAAGCCTTACATGAAAGTTTTCTTTGGTTCATATCCATAATTTATCTGTTGCTAAAGTTATTTAACAAATGACCACTGACTAGTGATCGTATGAACGTAGTTGACGTGCGGGACTGTATCGTTATTACATATTCGTTGTGAGCCAGCCTGATTACATTGGTGGTTAAGGATTCCAACCAGTACTTATTCCCTTTCTGATGCTGTATATATTTGAAGCACGGTGAACTGGCAATGCTGACCCCCACCTGAAGCAATAGGCAGCCTTATTTTAAGCGCTTTTGTGGCTTTGAATGTTTAAATTGCTCACTGATACTGTGCGATGCATCATTATGAATTTGAATCTAACAACCGCGGTATAGACTACACCCAAATGTCCACTAAAAATTTGGTATTTCAACTAGATGACCTATATAAAAAATAGTGTTGCATAGTTTTGCCCATTCTCTAGCATCTCATGTTCCTTCTTTAAATTCTGAGCAAGGGAGATAGTCGGTATGGGACTAATTTCAAGCGCTTTAGATTGATAGTTCTAGCTTTGCTTTCAGTAGGCACGCTGCATCTTATTGGTTTGGACCCAAGAGGTAAGCACTGTCGATTTTTAGAAGCGCTGGGGTATATCCCTCAGAATTTAGGTCAACTAGGTGCGCACTTTAAAGTCCATCTGAATTATTGTTCCAAAAAACTTAATTGGACCAAGTCACTGAAACCCGCGCTGAAATTTACATCTTTTTCCTAATCATCCTTTTATGTTTACGTCTGTATAAGGCTTCGTTGAGATTTACCAATATGAGACATCCTCGACGCTGGTCATCGCTCAAATATTAAACCTGCAATGTAGAGTCAAGGTCATTCCTAAAATATGGGAGGAAACATAGCCTTGGGAGACGCAAGATTTCTAAAGACCAACGGTTTTGGCACACCGGTGTCGGATTAATCGTTCTAGAACATGTTGGAAAGATTTCTTACTCATATTTAAGATAAGATGTGTGATATTTACAAGTATACCTCATTCGTTAGAAAACACACTGAAACGGAACAAGTTAATGCGTTAGGGATGGCATGCCGGCAGACCAATATCCTCCATGTGCACTTTTCTCCTAGGACGTTAACAGTGAAGAAAAAGGTGAGAGAACCAAAACTGCAGCATTTTTCCGAGTAGGTCACGCTAGACTTTGGTGGTCAGAATAAATGCTGCAGTCAGTGAGGGTGTTGCATTTGAAATGTTTCTAGTTCTCTGTAGTTCTTCTTGCCCATATTCTTATGGTGTTTCCTTCAGAATCACTCGACGATGCAAGGCGTCACTCAAAACCATACGAGAATGCAAAGAATTCAACCGAACTAAAAAGCTTCCAAGCTGACGAGATTTTAGGTTTATTTTGGGCAGCACTGTAGCTGGTTATTTAGTCTATTATTTTGGAATTTTTACATTAATATAATATCCTGCTTGCACGGAAGTCACACGTACTGGTCGGAGCAACAAAATTTGATGGTAATGAACAACACGGGAAGATTTCCTATGTCTCCTTTGGAAATTGAACCTGTTTGCTGAATATTCCTTAGCAAAAAGCTTTTACCGTTTCCTGTTTGAAGTTATCTTTTCATTTGATGCATGCAGGAATTATACAATGTCAGCTCGATCAAGGCATGCTTTCCGAGGCGGGGACCCAGCTTGAGTTTCTCCGTGAGTTAGAGCCGACTATAGGCAAGTCCGCGGTAAGTGTTTCACCAAAATGTTTATGTTCTCAACAAGAATGCTTCTGAAGTGAATAAGCGACCCAAAAAAGTGTACAGGCACTAAAGGCCATATTTAGGTAATTTGACGGGTGAAGAAAGCGAAAACATGCAACATCCTTAGGAAGAAAGAAAAAATAGACAGTATTTTCTGAATGAACGCTTGTTTACCAGAAAAATAAAAAAAACACGTTAGTAAATATTCAGCAATAAAGTTACCTCGGATGACATGACGAGCTTCACCGAACACTGACTATTGCTGAAGTGCATCAACGGTAATTTATCCAGTTTCGTATTTCCCTTGGGAGAGTTTGCGTTGAAAAGGCTTTTATGACGATGGCATCTGTGAGGAATTGGGTTTTTAATGGAACTTCATATCTGAAAATTTTATTGAAAAATGAAAGTACGCCGTTATCTTAACACCCATAGAACAGATGGAGAGGTGTTTATGAAGTGTACAGCAAACAGACTAAACTTGTGTTGAACAAGACTGATCAACTTAAAAGTATGTCGAGTTTGGTTTGATCCTATCCATAATCATTCAAAATTATGCAAGCATAGGTTGAGAAGTTGCCTGAATGTGGAAAATTTTAACCTGAATCCAGGCAGTCTAATTAGAACTAAGCACTTCGAGTATGTGAAATGCTTTATCAACTATTGTTTACCATAATGTATCACGTTACGAATGATGAAGTTGGGCTGCAGACTATGGTGTTCAAAGTTAAAGCATTTGTAATCCAATCTCATCTCCTTCATTCTTTCAGGAATTGAGTTTTCTGTCTGCAGTTCTAGCGAGAAAAAAAGGTGCGCCAATGCAACAGATAATCAGCCTCCTCAATGAGGCGTTTGAACTGCATTCCAAACGTTTCCAAGTGCGTTCGAAATTATACATATTTTCTGCCAATTTTAGCTACTGACTACTGAAAGTAGGCATGCTTTAAAAGTGGCTTTACTCATGCCGCTGACCGCTTTAGTGGAAGGAATGCGGATGGCCTCGTACTTTTCAATTCAAATGATAATGTACTTTTGCTACTTAAAATTCACCCCAATGAGTGCATCATAATCAAAATATTTTCTGATTCAGTCTCTGGAACCCGAAAGTCATTTACCCATGTATATACGTTGATTGAGCTCATGAGAATTGAGATCACAGTGAACAAACGGTAGATGAACCGAAGAAGTTCATGGAATTTCTCGGTACCAGTTGGATTGAATAAAAGTAGCGGCAGAAGTGCCATCATGAATCTGAATAGATATTTTATCTCCCAAGGTATGCTATTAACTGTAAAATTTGAGAAGCACCAAGGAATTTATATTTATTATATATTTATTATATATTATATATATTTATATTTATGTATATATCTTATATATATATACATAGATAAGTGAACGAAATTTGCGCATCCAGATAATATTTGCTGCTTCTATATATACACACGTATATTCTGAAGCATTCTGCCCTCGTTCCTAAGATTGGCTCAGCCTTTCTGACAAAGAATTATCAACGAATCACAGTTGTGGTTCTTCTGTGGATGAAGAGCTTCCATACACACTCCCGATGCTATAGATTCGATTCTGGTGAGAAATATCAATTCGGAGTGTAAACGTATGTAGATTTTTGGACAAGAGAGTACCGGGCACGCATACCTGATGAGCGAAAATTATCGCGAAACTAATCTTGTGCTCCCGGGAAAATTTTGTTCGCTCATCCAGATACTACTCACTACTTCTATGTATATATATATATAAACTGACAAATAACCATCAACAAGTTGCAGTTATGGTTCTTCTATAAACTCAACAAGCACAGTTTTCGCGACAGAAATGGCATTCTGATAACGCACATTAGTTCAAATTGTGCAAGTATAAGGATGTTCAAACAAGGCACTCATACCGGGCGAGCGGTAATAACGGCAAATCCAGATATGCGATTCCAAGGAAATTTCGCCCAATTATCTAAACGGTAACCGCGTTTGAGCGGTATGTATATACGTAGAGTACTATGCTGAACACAGGCGCTCTGTCAGCATAAACGAAAAACCGTTCAAGGGATTTCTATTAGTCAAAAGGCATGGTAACTATTCAGTTAGTGACTCCAATTATAGCAAAATTGACTCGGGAGAGCATTTCTTTGCATGCCCTTCAATAAAGTTGGGAATCCACTTACGTTTGAAGGCTGCGTTTGCGAAAAACTAGTTGCAAGGTCGGCTGCTGTTTGCCGTTTTGGCTTGTGACGTTGATTTTCAAAATGTGGATGGTTTTTTAGTTTACGGAACTTCTGCCTCTTAGTGCGATCTAAAAGGATCCTTTCCTTCGGATTTTCCAGCGGTGTAATACTTTTCTGTGTTGCTTTGTTCTATATTTTTGGCGTGAAATCCAACAGAAAAAAGTATACCAACTTCTCAGATATTCATACCTATAGTATATTTCCCCATTTCAGAATTCGCAGCTTAGCTTTGACTATTTTGAAGCGATAAACGTGGATTTCATCGTGCAAATTGTCAAAGAATATTTGCACCAAGCACCGCAACAACCTCCGGCATCTGTTTGGCTCGCGTCTGGTGCCAGCCGACGCCAAGATGACCCGGTTTTAAGGCGTTGCCTGGAAGTCCTTGAACCGGTGATATCAGCTGCTCCAGGGATTCAGATTGCAGTTTATCTCAAAGCACATGCCCAATATTTGCTAGGAGATCCACAGGCCGCACTGAACAGTGTGAAAGCCTGCCTGGAACTGGGTGAAACTTGGGTAGAGGGACATATCTTATTGGCTCAGGTTAGTTAGCGTTTTGTTCTTGATTGTCTAGCAAGTTTAAATAAACAGGTGACGCACAGGGATATCCACAACTTTGAAAACAGTCATTCAGCGGGAAGGATGGGATGAAATCAATGACCAGTTTCGACCGTACTGGATATAAGGGATCGGTCATTCTGAAAGTACAGATAAATCGAGCTTTGAGGATATGGACTGATGTCGAAATATCTAAAATGCCTTCGATAATTCCACTGTAAATATATTTATGATAATAGGAATGTTTCTAGCTTGTTCCACTGCAATGTCCATTTCCTCAAATAATCTGTATCCAGATCAAACAGACAACGTTTCTGTTTCATAGCCGGAAAGAAACTATTTTTTTCTGATACAGAGTTGGTAATCAAACAAGCGGCTTGCAACAAGCTGCTAGATTTTGCGGCGCTCTCCCGCAATTGGTCAGCGGCAGTCAAACTGAACATCATGGGGTTGGACTTGAAGATCGTGAGTTTCTGCCCTCTCACCGTCAACTTGTCCACTAAGCAGCACTCAGTTGATAGCAACAACCTTCATGAAACAATACAAATTTTCGTATCAGCAGTGAAGGGAGTAAAATGTTGACGGATAATCATAAATACCGAATAGAAATATCCAAAGTAAGATAAACTGAAAAGACGTTTTTCTTGAAATGTGCCCACAGTTGATGGTCTGGCTATATGAGATTTCTTGGAAAAGGTGTCTGGTTTGTCAAATTTAGGCAGACAGGATCACGGTAAGCAATGCTGAAAATCAAAGTCTGGCCTAAAGCACCGCACTGCTTGTTCCATACCAGTCAGCAAACTACAGAAATGACGAACAATGAGACTTTCACGAGATTGTGAAATTCATTATGAGTTCCATGGAACCTACTCTCATTCGGGTGATATCATCTGTAGGTTTGTCCCTCTTAACATTATATTAGGGAAAAATTAGTGGAACGAAGCAATATCACATCATATGCTCAATGGTACTTGCTTTTTTATTCAATTAATATCCCAAGTTTCTTTCATGATATCGATGTTATTCAATTTAGAAAACGCAAGTCCATTTAGGTGAACCTAGGTTTGTCTTTTTTGAAACACCCATGAATCACGGACATAGGCATGGAGAATTTTCTTTTACTCGATCATTCTACGGTCAACTTTATCCACACTTTCTAAAAATACGTAAAATATAAAAATACTGACGTTTTTATTGCAGAAATGTCCTAGATGCACCGTGCGCGTATTCGTCTGTGAAATAAAATTCAGTGTTGTTGTCTGTTCGGTGTACTGTCAGTCACTGGTAATTAGTTCATTTCCACGGGTGCAGATATCATTTGGTTGTACTGCAAAACTAACGGATCGGTGAAAATGTGTGATTTGCTGTTCAGGGTGCACGGCGTTGGAAGCGCAGGCTGCAGACGATCATAGTCAGATTAGTAGAAAGTGTTACTTTTATCTTTCAAGGACTTTCGGTTTGCTTGTTCATGTGTTCGTTTGTATTTGTGTCTGAATAGTAATTTGCATCAAAGCGTGTAAGGAAGCACACAAATGATAACTGAAATTCCAGAAGTATCTGATCATGTGGTCACTGGTTTTGATGGGGGACACAGACACGTGGCCGAAGCTGTCGGGCACTCACATGAAAGGAGAAAAAACCAAACAAGTACGGCGCAGAGGTTTCGATACCTGATTGCCTTTACTAATATCGGACTACTTAATCTATCAGGTAATGTTGCGAATCTCACTTGTCACTGTACGCGTGTCACCGGATTCAGAAACACGGGCACAGCTGTTGCGTAGTTTTACTAGTATAATTTTTTTCAGCCAGCTGTAGCGCTCCACCATCTGCAGCGTAGGAAACACCGCTAAATGGAAACCACACCTTTATTTTTCGGAGTTCGTAGGCTGGAAGAATTTAGGAAGCAGTGAAATATGGCTCACCTGTTTCAGTTCGGCGCGGTATGAAACAACTGTAAGTTTGGATTAATCATACGAGCGGAGGAAATGAAGTAATCCGGCGTACGCTAGCTACCGTCGTACGTATAGCACGTATGAAAAATAAGAATCGTTATCGAACGGAAGGGTTTGAAAAGTACGTACAGCTTGGATTGCTTGTGCTGCTGAGTTCGAAAAAGCGCAGCTCTCATTTTTAGTTCACTAGGTAAATTGATTTCTAGGTATCAGGAGAAAGTAATTGGTTTCCATTCAAAAGTTGACGGTTCCTCCCAAAGGGAAGTAATTTTTTCATCCGGACCTATAACTTACCAAAACTACACAGTTGCACTTAGGTCGGAAAACTAGTTTATCTCACGTTTTTTCTTCAGGCTCATTATGAAGTTATTTTGATAATGTCAGCTGTTTACAAAATATTTGCTTTCATTCATTTTTTGTCTGAATCGTTGATTTACTGGACACTCTTTTGCTGCACAAGCCGTTTACATTTATTCCAGATTTACCTATATCAAGGCAATCTACAACTAGCTGAAAGGGCTTTGGAAACCGGACTCAGTTACAATTTTGAAGTGCGAGAACATCCACTCTACCAGCTTGTACGTGCACGATTGCTGATACGACAAGGATCTGCCAAAGTGGCGGTTCAAATACTTAAGCAGACTATCGCTTCCCTGTCTAGTTCGGACTCAACCACTGCCGCCGGACGTCAACCTACCACGAAGAAATCTTCGTTCCACGAGGCAAGCTTTTTCGAAAGCAAAACATTGTCAGCCAGCGAACGTTTGACATTATATTTGGAATTAGCTGAAGCTCATCGGAGTTTAAGCGAATGGGTGAGTTACCCAGGTCGTGAAGATGGCTTCCAAATTGCTTACTGGTTTCTATTATAAACTCTGGTAATTAAAAAACCTAATTTTGCATTGCAAATTATGGAGTCCGTTAGTTGTGGTAATGAGATTTGGTAAAGGAGGAACTTTGAAAGTTAATAAAGAGTGGCACTTCACAATCTAAGCTCTTATAATTTCATTGATAAACAAACGCAATCAAATAAATTTCAGCACTTGGATCCAGTCATCAGCTGTTTGTTTTGATGAAAATTGCGTTAGTTGCTGTTGTTTCACTTGTACAAAGTCAGGAAGGCATGATTAACAACTATTCTAGTGCTTTCCTGCTAAATATGGTTATTAAGGACCATAGAATCGCATTCATGATCACATTCAAACTTATAGGTGTCCTAAGTTATTCACACCAAACTGTTATAAACAACTTTCGCAGTATTTCAGATCACACAAGCAGTGCGCCCGAATCCTGGACCATCCAGTCATTGTGTTGCCTACTGTTATTTAAAATAATCAGACATTTCATTCTTGGTGACGGTTGAGAATTTATGATTTTCTCAATGATTAAACTGCCACGAGGAGGTAGAAAGAACTTAAAATTCACTTAGTCTGCTTAATGTAGACCACTGCGACTTACAGCCACTGTTGCCTGAAGATATTTGGAAACCATCGGCGGATTTGTATCAGGGGTAGTATAGGATGGCAGAACTAATTCGGCAACTCAGGAAATAAATTTAAAGCACCGGGTGCGTCAGCTTGATCCATACAACAGAAACTGGATTTGAGTAGAGTGAATCAATCCGGATATATATTACAAATGTGCACTAACCGACAACTTGGAAATACACTGATGTGCTAGGTAGTTAGGGTGAGGAAATTGAATTGACGTGATTACTCAATAGCATGTAACAAAGGAATAAAAACGTCAACCAGTTAACAGACTTGAACAGATCTAGTTAGACTGCTATGATGTGGTCTACTAGGCTCTGCTACTTGATCGTTGGAGGGTTGCATAAAGTAGAAACAGGGAGAAGGAGACCGCACTGATTTCAACTGACCAGTCAATAGCCATTTATATCTTCATTATTTACCGCTAGTTTCAACTAACTTTGATGAGAATATTGGAATCGCAGAGACTCAAAAATTCTGTTTTTAATCGAAAGATAGTAGTTATAACGGGTTTTTTTCCTGTTAATAGTTATTTTTGCTTGACTCGTTCATTGACGTGATTGGTGTATTGTTGCCTTATTTGTACTGGCTATTAGAGTTGGTGATGGGCGTTGTATTTTAATAAACATTACTCTTAGAATCGGACGTATTAAAAAGTATGAAATCAAATGAAATAAATGCACTCGAAATCTCTATTCGTTTGCGTGATTCTTTTCTCTGTAGCCTAAATTTCTTTAATTCGTTTTTTTACTTTGTTTCTAAATAGTCGATCACGGGAGATAGCATCCAAATTTAGAGCACACTTTTAAACGGTCACTGGTTGGCAGACGTAATCTAGATTGATCACGATCAACAATCGTCAAACCAACATAATTGCAGTATAGTTTCCCATTTGTTGGATTCAAATACCAACTAACTCTAAACAAAAAGCCTGTTCACGTGACAAACAGAATGGGACCAAAAATAGCAACAATGTGCTTAAGAGAGAAAACAATAATTTGATTGTCAAACAATCGGCCGAAGAAACGTGCAGCTTGCGGTAACGTTGAAATGTAAACAAATGTTTCATTCACAGTTTGTTATGCAATAGTTCCACCAATCAAAATATAAAAAGGACTAGAAGTTGGAAACCTACTCAGCCATAATCAATCTTTGCTCGGTGACAACCTCGCCCACTTCCACCGTTTGGGCACGAGCAAGACGTCGTGCTTGTGCTGCCTTGGTCTGATTTAGAATGGCAATATTTTCTTGAACTTTGTCCTTATCAGCCGAACAAAGTTTGATTAGCGAGTTGATGCTTCTACGCATTTCTTTCAGTTCAAAAATACCTGTCGAGTCTGAAGAAGCGGGACGAATACAAACAATTACGATAGTTGAATTTGTTGCCACAAAGAATTTGCGATTCAGAAATTGTCTTTGCTTTACATAATTACCGCATATCACTTCAGTCTTTGACGGACAATTCTTGCTCGCGAAACAGTTCGACATTTTTCTCATAGAAACACTTAACGAATATTGAGCAAACATGAAGAGCCATACATAGCAATCTCAAGAGTGGACCGCACTGGCAGACCAGTAAACATGATCTTGGAACGTGAAGTGGAGTTGAATCACTTGAGGTTCCAGATCCGAAAAAGAAGCAAATAATTGTTTGCAAGTCCTCTTTAAGAATTTTAATAAGTACATCACCATAGGTGTCAGCACTAACAAATTAGTTAGACAGCCTGATAGTGATTGAACAATCTAAACGAAATTTCACATCAAAATCGTGTTGGACGTGTTTAATCTTTTCTCGTTGTCCAATTTACAAGTAAGCTTGACGAACGTCCAACTTGACTGAATGTTTTTATGGATTATAGGCGTCATAAATTGTGTTACACCTACAAAAGTTTACAATCATTTTGCTTCTGTCTAACATCTACGAAGAGAATAAAGACAACTTCACTGATTTAAAATCTGACGATGACAGGGTTGTAACACGACCAGTTTTATGTCAAAAAGCACAAATGTTCCCTTCCTATTTAAATCTCAGTTGATTTACTCGCGAATAAGCGTGTACATCACGCAGTATACAAAGCCT